>BROG01000445.1:0-330000 GCA_030159075.1 Atrina japonica | reverse complement strand
CTGCTTTTACATGACACATCAGAAAGATTAAATGGAATTTCCACGACTAAAAACTTCCCTCAAAAATTCAATATTACAGCACTTGAATATGTGTGATATACATAAACATATACATGTTTAAGTAGATTATAATTTTAATTAAACGGATATATTTTGGATGATCTTGGAGAGTGTGGTAAAAATAGGGGAATACCCACTATTACCCACGTGTTCTGACCATAAATTAAACATGCAAGTTATAGAGTATTGAAGTGTGGTCTTATGTAAGAAATTAAACTATTAAACTGAATCAGTTAAATGTAAGTGACCCTCTAGTAGTAGGTACTTATCAGTATTGTCAACACCTTGTTTTGCTGATCACTATCAAGTTACTTACGTTGGCGTGTTCATGTCATGTGATATTGACAACCACAACATGTAGTGAGTACACTTATACTTATGTAATATATATATATATATATATATATATATATATATATATATATATATATATATATATATATATATATATATGTGTGTGTGTGTGTGTGTGTGTGTGTGTGTGTGTCTGTGTGTGTGTGTGTGTGTGTTTGTGTGTGTGTGTGTGTTCAAAAATATTAAAACAGTGCATGCATGTAAGTACACTAGTATCCTCGTGTAACGTGCAACAACTGAAAATTTCCGAAAATTAATTAGATTCAACTATTGTCAAAGAAAAAGACAAGGGGAAGACAAAGAGAGGGAGAGAGCATTTTATTATCACCAGAATATTATTAACAATACCAAAATTATAGTTTAACAAAAGAGGCGAAAACAAATGCTTAAAACGATCGTTGCTGTCAAAAAGACTTCATTAGATGAGCTTGAATTTAGTATAAATCAAGATAAATGTATATTTCCGAAAAAAAGGCAAACCAATAAATCTAAATGTATTGCTAAATCCGTCTAAGAGTCCTCATGAATATCTAAGCTTTTGAGAGTTGCACTAGAAATAAGTTTTTCGGAAGTTTAAAGGGGTATTAGCTGTATTTTTTCAATTTTCTTTCTCAATTTTTTTTACTCTTTAGATTGATATACTAAAGCAAAAAAGAGATATTCACAGGCATACAAATTCTTAGATTACTATATATGTCGTGAAAATTGCTAGAGAACCCAGGGTTCGGCACTTTTTCAGTTGCAAGTGATTAACTCAACCTTGTATATGATTACCACACTGGTTCTGACCTTATTTTTGCAAAATAGATAGGAATATAAGATTTTTACGACTATGTATAGTTCTCATTTGTTATTATACAGCAACAACATATACTAAAAGAAAAAAAATCCAAATACTACTTTTATTAAACATAGCTAATGCCCATTTAAGGTGATGTTTTCTGCTTAAATAGCTTAAATATATTGTAGTTAGCTAAAATATTGGTTAGAAAATTGATATGTTTATTATAATCTATGATGATTTCTGAATAACATGTTTATTACATCGAGTGGGGCAGGAGAATACATATTTAACACGAGTATTAGCAAATGTGATCAGAATATAATCAAACAATGGATTGAAAATTATCATTACATTATAGATGGGATTAATTAATCGGATTTTCATTAGCGGCTTTATTTTTATTGGTTTAATGCAAAATATCACAGTTTACATTGCTATTTTCCATTAAGCCAGTCAAAATACAGTAATATCAATGAAACAGTGAATAATAAATCTCATATTTAATTGATAAATTCAATTAAACAAATATAAAACATGACCTATGCTACACTTTTTCTAGGACAATTGGAACAGATATTATATTAAAAAATAATTGAATCGAAATACGGATATGAATTTTCAAAATTTATCAGGAAAACTGGAAACGTTTCTAAGACGATTGTATTACACTATGGAAATCAAAAAATTCCTTTGGACGACTTTCATCGTGATTTAAACGATCTAGATAAAAACATTTACCAAGGAGAGAAGTAAATCTAATCTACCACTTTTATTTAGTATGTTTAGAATAAGTGACACTGAAATAACTACCGACTTTGATCTAAACCTACGGACACTCATATGTACCTCAATTTCAATTCGTGCCATCCTAAACACTTCAAAAATTAATATTTTTTTCAATCTAGCTTCCAGAATATTAGCCATTGCCAACACCGATGAATCGAAATCGATTCGCCTTCAACAACTTTAAAAAACGGATTTGAAAAAGCAAAATTAATCGACATTGGCATACAGCGGGCATTGGAAAATGGGCCTATAAATACTAACGAGAAAAAACAAACTTCTACAACAAATAGCGTGTATGATATCATCCCATTTGTTACAACTCACAATCCCCATAATTATGACATTTTTGGCTTTTTTAATGCATTAATAATAATTTATATCAAAGTGAGAGGATGAAGAAAATTCTACAATGAAAAAAATCACCAGCAGTAAACGACAACCGAAACATCTAAAACGGATCCTGTCAGGTACTAAATTTGATTTCACGTATAGTTTTCCATCCGTGTTAAATGTACCGATAAACGCTGCTTAACATGCAGAAATATGATTGACAGATATACATTCACATTTAAAAATGGGAGCCATTTTACAGTGAAACAAGATTTATCTAGTACTAGCAAGAATGTCGTATATTCTATAATATTGTAAAAAGTGCAGCGACTTTTACATCGGTTAAACTTAAATCGAACTAAGAACACGCATGACTGTTCACAGACAACAGACTAATCACAAGGAATTAACTATACTCCAACGTTGCTCTGGGGTGGTTTTATGATTTTTCACTCCAAAAATAAAAAGAACAATTGTTTCTTAACATTTTTAAACCCAGTTTAAATGGTAAATGACTTTTAAATGCCATTTTATTTATGACTTCTATTTTATATTATGATTTCCCGTAGTATATTTCATAAATATTGTGTACATTCGCACTACAGTAGTTTCGTCTTCATAACGTTTTACGTAATAATTATTGTTAATGTTTATCTTACTACGTGCATTGATTGCGGTACTCATTTTAAATGCAACTGAAGATCTGAATGATACATTTCATATACAGAGGAAGTAGGGTACTTTGGGGTAAACAAAAAACTTATCATCAAATATTTCTTATTTTTTGCATACTTATTCATAATGAATGTATGAATTAATAGAATGAATAACCTGGCACATTTGTGGATATATAAGGGATATTTGCATATGCAAGAGTACAAAATTTAGACATCATTTTTTTCTGTAAATGATCAATTCAGAATGGTTAACAAATATTTAGGGTCAATAAAACAAGTTGTGGGTATATAGCGAAGAAATAACACCTTGAAGTATTCCGAAATTGAAGGTTTTTTTTAAACAAATTATTCTTTAAGAGAAGACTGTACCACCATTTGACCTTGAGTGTGATATTGAACATGACCTTGACCTTGACTGGGCGATGCACCTAATCACAATGAACTTTTCCTGTAAGTTTCACAAAAGTATCGTATACAATAAGAAAGCAATGATAATTTATATCGAAATGTGACTGTACCCAGAGAAAGAGACAGAGGGACATAGCGGACACAAAAACACATGACTTTTGAATTAATTTTGTCACAAAGAACAACTTAATTTACGTCTTGATGTGAATTTACCATTTAATTTATGTCTTTTGTGGACAAATTTGAGTCACCTGTCATTTTTGTTTAGATTGCCAACATCAGTTCCAGTTTATATTACTATATTGACATTCTGGTCAGGTGACCGGGTGTCCTTCTTCCCCTTAAAAGATATATTGGTGATTAGAAGTACTCAAATTAAAGTGATTTAATTCTAGGCTGGAGAAATGTCTTTAATCAACAAGCTACTGTGAATTAATCTGTAATCAAAGCAACAATAGACAAAACTTTGAAGTGAATGAAGATCAGTAAAACGAGATGCATAGGAAATACTATAGGTAAATCTAGACGACGTAATGAAATAAGATACGTGGGTCATGTTTTCGTTAAATGTGACAAATACAGATATAGCTAACAACAAATTATACAAGGTGACATTATCAAACACAGAGCATGTCAATAGTCTGTTTGGCTGATAATCACCAACAAACCAACAAATAAACAAAAAAAGTATGAAAATCAACAAGAACATCAAACTAAACGGAAAATAAATGGTTTTGGTAGTGACGGGTCAAAATTGATGCAACTTATATATTTTCCCTATATAATTCATATAAATTCTAAATTGTTCAAAATATTCATGAATAGTCATTTCTACAACAACTTTGACAAAACTTAAACAATAATATTTTAAATAACTAACAGTTCCATTGTGTATTTTCTCAACATGTTCAAATGTTCTGTTTCTGTCTTTGTCATCCTTCCCTATCAAACACATTAAAAAGAGACATTAAGTTTGTATCCTGCAAAACTCACCAGTACTATGAAACAAAGCAAAAGAAATTTACAAAAAACACGTAAATTTACAAATATTAATGATTAATTGGGGAAATTGTATTGAAATTGAATAGGAAATGGCTTTGTAATATTTTTTTCAAAGATGTTGTTTTATATGAAATATATAGATAAAAAAAACAAAATGTTGCATTCATTTTGGCACCTCAGCGATGCCATCTCGAAAAATATAGAATTCTGTTATAAAATCGGAGATAACTTATCTCGACTGGATGACATAGATATAGTTTTATATCGTTACTTACGTTGCAAGATAATTCTCATGTTTTTTGTTTGTTTAATGTTGTTTAACGTCCCACTCAAGAATATTTTACTCATATGGAGACGTCACCAAATGCCGGTGAAGGGTTTCAATTTTTTTCCTATGCTCTGCACTTACGGCCATTGAGCAGTGAGGGTTCTTTAATGTGCCGACACCTACTGTGACAGGGGACCTCGGTTTTTTACTGTCGCATCCGAAGGACAGGAAACCAACCTGCCGCCGGCTGTACTCGAACTCACGACCGAATTATTCTAATGAACTATGGATGACAAATTACGCCACAATAGAATACTTAGTCTAGTAGATAACGGATGTGCTTCATTTCATTTATTTCCGAAAAACAAATCCTTGAATTACATTTAGTATCTACATCCAGTCCCAAAATGTGCTCAGGCGCAAATGTTAGTTGATCTTTTTGACTATAAAGATGTTTGTTTTTGTTTTTGGTTTTGTTTTTGTGGGTTTTTTTTTTTTGTTTTTTTTTTTTTTTTTTTTTTGTAAAAACAATAACTTTTATATTATGTTTATAATATTTATAACCACTGGGTCATTGCCAATGCTGGTAGACAGTTTGAGTCCCGATTGTTTACATAATCCCATTTTCTGATATTTTGGACAGGCTGATTATGTTATACGTAAGTAATATTTTGAACGGATAGTCATCTTTTACAGTGGTTACTATTTTTGGACGGATTTGGTAATGCGTTTAGGTTAGTTTTTCGCCGCCTTGTATGATACCATTTTTTGTTTCAGAACTCTACATCTATTTCAAATTATAGTTCAATTGATTAAGTCTTATTGACAAAAACTTCTGATGTGTCTGAAATGTTCTACAAATGAGCAATATTGTTCATCACCATTTACAATTCAATGCTATGCATATAAAAATAGCATGACTTCCGTGTGATTTTTTGGAAAAATTTGTAACTTCAGGTCCGGATTTGATAACAAATGGTCCAATCGTTTCTTCTTCCTCATTGACTCTTCATCTTTTTAAATTTAGGGATTAAGAACCTTATAAGTAGGTAAGTGTTTCTATTGTCAAATCACCTATATATATCAGCAGCGTGCAAACTCTGAATCATGAAAACACCAGTAACAGTTAAACCGGAAAATATGCATCTGAAGTTGATATTACTTGGTTTGCTGGCAGGTACTCTCCTTGGCGTTAGTGCAGACGAAGGTGAAGTACAAGAAAATCAAGAATCTGATTCCATCATCGGAGAAGATAAATCTTTCATAATCGATGGTGTGGACACACGTTTGTTGACCGATGAAGAGTTAGAACAGTTTATCGAAGCAGAGGACGACAAATTGTTCGCTGAAATCGGTATGTTGGATCTTCGATTTCCTCTTTCCATACTGTCTTTTATTTCACTAATTATTTAAAGGGGCATTAGCTGTGGTTTCTTTTTAA
The DNA here is from genome assembly GCA_030159075.1 of Atrina japonica. Taxonomy (NCBI): domain Eukaryota; kingdom Metazoa; phylum Mollusca; class Bivalvia; order Pterioida; family Pinnidae; genus Atrina; species Atrina japonica. Next base: position 323,890 of record BROG01000445.1, on the reverse strand, counting down.
TGCATTCCTTTTTTCACGGCGGGTGTGACCGGTCGACAGGAGATGCTTACTCCTCCACGGCACCAGATCCCACCTCTTGGTTTCCAGAGGTCCATGTCTGTCCATTTTTACCGGATTTATATCTATGTCCTGGACATTCTATTGATTTATACTTTGGTATATAGAGTTTTTATATTCCTACTTAGATTGATATGCAACAACAAAAATGAGATATACACAGGCATAAAAATTTTTAAAGTTCTATATATTTTGTGAAAACTGCTTGAGAATCCCAGGTTTGGCACTTTTTCACTTGCAAATGACTAACTCAATCTTACTTTTTCTATATGAATACCACACTGGATCTGACCTTATTTTCACAAATAATATAGGAATATAACATTTGTATCCCTATGTATAACTCTTTTTTGTTACTGTACAAGAATAAGTAGTAAAAATAGAGAGAAAAAATCAGCTAATGTCCCTTTAACTATGTATTGCCGACGACTGTACAAAGAAGCATGTGCTTATGCATTAAAATATTTAACATTTATAAATTATCGATTTTTTAGGCATTTCTACGGTTCTTTTATAGAATTATTTGCGGATTTACTTAACTTTAACCCACTGAATTATAAAAAGTGTATCGAATTTAGATGCATAGTAAAACGTTTTGTCGACACTGCACGTATACGTAAGTGTATAAGAAGACTGCCAGCACAGGACCGGAAATGGAACTAGTGTAAAAAGGTTATATGAACATAGTGTTACGCGTAGCACTTACAAACTTCAGCGGCGAATCACCGAGACAGTTCTAACTTTCCATTCATAACAAAATAGATTCCGTTTATATTTAAAAAAAAACATGTAACATTTTGGAACGCAAGTCCACAATCGGCTCTAAAGATTTTTAAAATTACATATGTATGTTCTATTGATCAGAGACAACTAATTACCCGGGGGATTGATTGCTTGAAAAGGGGTATATATTGCATCCATGAAAATATTCTTATATTTTTACACAGTAAGATAATGCAGTAAGAATTGAAAATGCTGATTCAGCATACTTTTACTGGTACTTTGATGACACAATTAGATAAAAATTTCTGAAAAGTATTTTAATTCAGATTTCACTATCTATTCACTGCGAAACTGCTGGGGTAGAATATTTTCTGATTGCGGAAAGGACAACGTAGAACATGTCCATGTATGATATAAAGGTCCATACTCGCTCGAAAGAGGAAAACGTTTTAGTTGTCTGGAGCTATATTACCAAAAGTTTGTAGCTTATTACAAATAAAATGATTGTTCTAAGTCACGGTAAACCCAAATAAAAGTGTGTTTTGCTCTCAGTGAGTGAAATCGTTTCATGATAATAAGATCTGCAATTTGAAGTAGACTTCAATATGACAAATTCTCTACATTATTTGGAAATATTTTCTTTTTGTAGATATCTGGAGCGGGAAAAAAGCTGTGGAGGAAAAGAATATACAAACAGGAGGACGGCGGATCAAAAGATGGGGATGGGTTGTACCGGCTGCACGTAGTGTGTTTTCAGTTGGACGTACATTAATTAAATCTTATCGCACATGGAGACCAGTGATTTCACGAAGCGCTGGAAAAATTACGAAACAATACTTCAAAAAAGGCAATATGAGAACAGCAGTGAGGGACTTCAGAAAAATCAAACCTGATAATGTACGAAAATTCAGTGGAAAAAATGTAAGTTATCACTTTTATATGTTAAAAAATAACAAGAGCATCCCTTTTCCATGTTCATATAATTCAAGAATGTGAAAATCAGCTGTACTTCAACTGCTAACTGAGAGAACCAAATGTTTTCTATTGCATGACCTATTAATTGTGAAACATCTTAATCCCTTTTCTCTCAGTTTTTAGCACTTACATTAGCTCTTATAATCCGTAAATTGTTTTCCGTGTATTTGATTGTGGACTTGCAAAGAGACAGGAAATGCTAAATGCTTTCCAAGGTTCCGTGTTTGTTCAATATTTTGCCTTATACACTATGGTATCTGTACTCTCTCTCTCTCTCTCTCTCTCTCTCTCTCTCTCTCTCTCTCTCTCTCTCTCTCTCTCTCTCTCTCTCTCTCTCTCTCTCAAATACACACAAACATATACACCTGTAAATAAGAAGGGCTGCTATGTTGTCAAACCTATATCCGTATTTTAATGGTCATTATATATTTCCATGCATACTTCGTCTACAAATCTTATTAATTGGATATTTCATTTATTATGCAGGGCCTGAAAGGAAGGGAAGGCACATTTGGCAATGGTAAATGGACTGTGAAAGTGCGCTCTTCAAGTTCCAGTGGAAAGCCAACAATGGACGTCTACCGAACTAACAAGGCGGACCGTAAAGTTCTGAGAAAAGTCCGTTACGATTAGAATGTATGAAATCGAAATTGACACGCTGAAATAATCACAACTTTGTCATCCCTCTTGAGATTTTTGATAAAATAGTATGATTAAGTTATAATAATAATAATAATAATAATAATAATAATACATGTAATAATGATAATAATTATAAAAAATGACAAGACACAACAAAATCAGTCTTTATAGGGAGATGGTCTTTATATATAGAGGTTGATTTGTACTATTGGGGAGAGCAAAAAACAGGTGGTCGCTAAAGCAGGTTTTACTGTAATAACTATACAGAACGCGCATTAAAATATGGTATTATACATCCGTAATAAAACCAAGCTGCGATTAGTCAACATAGTAAACTTGATAATGTTTTGTTTTTCTCGCAACCATGATTGATTTCATTGTAAACTGTATTTGAAATATTTGCTCACTTAGCACTGAGTGGATTGCCAAAAGTTTAATGATTATAGTACTTTTATCAGTAAATAATTAATTAAAGTTGATTAATGAAAACAATAATATACGCGTATAACTTACTCCTCTAAACTTGAAATGTATGTGAAGAATGTTACTTACATGACAATTAACCAGTTAACAGTTTTAAAAACATTTTAGCAGTTATTAATTACCAGAATTTCTAACTGGGTGTTAACATTTTCCCGTTCTTTATAAAGATTGCTTTCTCATTGGAGGATTTACGGAATACGATTTTCGGAAAGTTATTATTTTATCGTTTGAATTGACTCGTCCCCGAGACATCCAAATAAATGTTTTTCAAACGGGAAATGACCACAGGTGCAGAAGCAGTTTGCACCCCTACAAAATGATATTGGTAACCTTCTGAGATTTTTCAAACTTTATTATATATTTGTTATAAATGTATCTGTTAATAGTTTTTTGTTTGTTTATTGTTGTTTAACATCCCATCGAGAATCTTTCACTTATATGTAGACGTCACCAAATGCCGGTGAAGGGCTTCAAATTTTGGCCTATGCTCGGCCATTGAGCAGTGAGGGTTCTTTAACGTGCCGACAACTACTGTGACAGGGGACCTCGGTTTTTAATGTCTCATCCGAAGGACAGGAAACCAACCTGCCACCGGCTGGACTCGAACTAACGACCTCACGATCAAGAGTCGAGCGCGCTACCGACTGAGCCAGGCCGGCTTGTATCTGTTAATGGACATTAATGTGTAAAAAAAATCTTATTGTCTCATTTATCAGTTCTGTTATTTTTCTTGTAAATTGGACCAGCTAATGAGGGGATATCGCCTTTATCCTATTACCTGTTGTCACCAGGTGTCTCGTTGTCAAATATATTCCTGTTATATATCATCTCTTTGTCACGTATTGGGAATTTCTTTTCGTATTTGTTTATTGACAATACGAGAGATACAGGTCACCGAAGAACAACGTTTTGTTCTGAAGGTTATCTGGCGTATGAAAATATCTGTTGCCATAAGATAAAACAGAAGATACGATTTTGATTTTAAACAGTGTTTTACGCGACAACATATCAACATATTTTCAGTTATATGCTGGTGGCCAGTTTTCAATGGTGGTTGCAGTTTACCCGGGAAGAGAGCACCGGCCTTCCGCAAGTAAACTGGCAAACTTTCTCGCAAAAGAAAGCTGAAGTTCCAGCGGGACTCAAACCTGCGCTGACCGGAAGTGAGAGACTTCATGGTTCAAAGCGCGATGCTCTAGCCACTCGTCCACGGAGGCCCCTCTGATGACACGATATGATATGAAGTGGTTGTACACAGAGAATACGATATAAAACCACTTTTACAGTCGTGATAAACTGAAAAAGATGCTAAGATATTTATAATAATGATGCCAAATGAAGCGGTGAAACTTTGTCCTATAGCAAATGTATTTATTTCTATTGGAAGTCTTTTCAATTTGATCCGTCTAAACCACATTAAAAGCTAACGTCAAACGTTATAACATAACTTGAAGCAGCGTACGCTTTATAATCTGCGAAGTAACATAAATTAAAGGGGCAATAGCTGTGGGGTTTTTTAAAGTCTTTCCTTTTTACTAATTAGACTGATATACAATAACCAAAAATACACAGTCATAAAAATTCTTAAATTCTTATATATTTTGTAAAAATTGCTACAGAAACCCAGGTTTGGCACTTTTTCAATTTCAATTGATTAACTCAACCTTACTGTTTGTATTTGCATAATTACCACACTGACCATCCTGACCTTATTTTTACAAAATGTATAGGAATATTATATTGTTTATGCCTGTGTATAGCACTTATTCGTTATTGTGCATCAAATACAAGTAGTAAAAGTAGAAAAAAAATCATCGAAATGATTGTTGGTAAACACAGCTAATGCTTCTTTAAATTATTTTAAAAAATATTTTAAAGATATTAAAATAGACACAAAATATGTAATTGATAAAACTGTACCGTGGACATGCAAATGATGTGAGATTTTTTTTAAAAACGTGATATGCTCGTTGTTATACGCAGATTCAGTTAAAGCAATTTGAGTCATCTGGGAAACATTGACCAATCACCAAATTTACTCAAAACTTTACAATTTCTATAATTTCTACGATTAAGACAGAGAATTGATGCTGCAATTGACATATTTGGCATAATTATACATTGCAAATAAATGTAAATAATGATGAAAACTGTTGTTCATTTGAAGAAAAAATTGAGTTCTAAAGATGTATACCAATTTAAATGGGAAAATAATAAATTTGACCCAACACTTTGTGTGAATGAAAAAATAATAATATGTTTCCATGTCAGTCACGTCCAGAAGTGTAAAAAAAACTATATATTCAAACTAATAAGAAAAAAATTTAACTTGAGTATTGACAAAATTTGGTGACTTCGGAGCCAGATTAAAATTATGGTTCTAGATACACTAGCATGTTGATGGGATAATCCTTTAATTGCTTGCACAAGTGTCAAAAGAAGATGGGAAACAAAGATTTACACAAATATAAAACTTCTAGGAAAAGGTATGGCTCGTCAATAGAAAAGAAATGTTTTATAAAATAACTGGCACATACAGAAGTGCAATGATGTGTGTGTAATGGGGAGAAAACGTCTGTATAATCCATATACACGAAAGAACAAACTGACAAATCGTCACCGGAGAATCATAAGAATCTAACTGCACAATACATAGTTTGGGAAAAATCGACATTGAAGTTTTGGGTCATCATATTTTATCATTTCTGTATATAATTTGATTTTACCGTATGACTTGTGACATAATGATTTGTTTCAAATGACCTAGCTGTCTTGCAAAATTCATCACAAAAACACACACCTGAAAAATTCTAATTTACACCATGACAAAAGGATATTACCATTTGAATGTGTAGAAGCGACGATAGGAAGGTTGCAATAATCAAGTTTATTGTATAGATTTGTTGTCACCAAAGTATTCAAACTCAAATAGCTTTTCATGATTTTAAGGTAAAAACACGCAAAATTTATTTTGTAACTGGACATGTTTGTACATTGACGGCATACAGTTGTAAATAACGATCAAAATTATTATTTTCATTTGAACAAAACAAATATTTTTAAAAAAAATTGCTTGAGTACGTACTTAAATATTGAGTACCGGGCCTTACTTATCTTACTCAGATTTGGCTAATCCTGATATCTGATTGGATAAGCAGACAGTGTTGAGAATATTCTCATGGTTTTATGGTGCCGAGCCCCGAACTCAACGTATTTATTCAGTTTTTACAGGAAAATCTTAAGTATGACGCAACTATTTATACGTGAATGGTAGAAAATAGTAATATGTTTCCTAATCACTCAAACTCAAACGTTTTACAAAAGATTATATAGTCAAAATAACGGAATAAAAGTTGAGCAGGAGTATCAAGTAAAGATAGCTTCGGACCCTGTCTCTACAGTAAGTAAAATGTTCAAGTAGGATGCATGTGTGCAGGCCAGCTTATTATCAGGTTTCTTTAGCTTTTAGTTGTTTGGGATATACTGCATACAGATACGTAGGAAACTTGTCATTAAAAATGAACAAAATGTTGTCGATATACCTGAATAATAAATCAAAACCAACAGAAAATATTTTTTTTAAAGTTTGCTTTATATGAATGAAGAGAAAGGTCGGCTTATTAAGACCACAATCGGTTTTCATAGGAAGGTCGACGGTTTGCTGAAGGACCTGGTATCCAAACTCTACATATACATTGTATATAAGAAATCCCAGCATCTTTTTATATCATCTTCAGTGTATTCATGTTTTGAAATCAATAGAATGTCCAGGACATAGATACGAATCCGGTAAAAATGGACAAACACGGACCTCTGGAAACCAAGAGGTGGGATCAAGTGCCATGGAGGAGTAAGCATCCCCTGTCGACCGGTCACACCCGCCGTGAGTCCACAGTCAAGTGAGGAGTGTATCCTCGTCACAATTGGTACAGACGTCTCAACGAAAAGGCAACTCAACATTTCACTTAGTGAAACAGAGTAATCACAAACAAGACTATTATACCGACCGTAAAATTTGCGAAACGTTGACATTAAACGCGGTTTTCGACATCCCTGTGTCAATAATTTGTCAGTGAGTAGTTTACCTCTGTATATGAAATCGTCATATGTTGTACACGCCCTGGCATATCGGATCATTTGTGAAATATAAACTCCATATGCGGGTGATTACTATATAATTACTACTTAAATGTGGAAAATTTACGATGGGAAAGCCGAAATCGTCGCGTTTGTCGTATAGCTTAGTTGCTAATTTCCCGTCTATGTTTATATTAAGTAAAATGTCTAACTATGAAGCGTGTGTGCTTGATTCTGCTGTATCTTTAATTTCTAGTTAGCTGGGATATATCGCATTGACATATGTATGAAAATTGTCATTATTAATTGACAAAACGTCGTCGATATATCTAAATGTCAAATTAAAGGACACCGCTAACTTTTTCTTCTTTTGATTCAGCAATTTCTGAATGAAGTCTGCTTCGTATGAATAAAGGAACAGGTCGGCCAATAAAGGGGCACAATTGGTTCCCATAGGAATGCCGACAGTTTGTTGAAAGACCACGTCTCCGAACATTACAAATATATTGTCTATTAGAAATTCCAGCATGTTTTTTATATCAACTTCAGTGTATAAATGTGTATAATCAGAGTGGTGTTTGACGAAATAAGTATCCTGATAGCCAATCACTAGATATTTAAATTTTCGGGTAGCACCTTTAGTGAAAAAAACAGTTGTCTATGATGGTAAAAAGTCTTTCCTTTAATTTTTTATGTGGAATAGTTGTGTAAAGAGTAGAGAAGTCATAAGTTTTGATACTGTGAATTCGAGAAAAATTGTGTGCCTTCAAATTTTCTAAAAGCTGTTTAGAATTTTTAAGTATCCACATCTGATTTACACCGCTTCTGGAATAAGCAACTGTACAGTATTGTTGAAGTTTTAGAAAAATGGTTTGGTACCCTGAATTTCCTAAGGGCTATCTTGAGGTTTTAGTATCCATATCTGATTTACATCTCTTCTGAGTAACAGTGCTAACGTTTCTCCTTAACCGTTGTTTTGTTAGTATTTTGTAAGGAGTTTTGATAACGGTTTAGTGGAGTATTTACTGGACCGTGCTATGTACTTCTCTTGGAATGGGGTTCTATGAAGTTAAGGTATTCTATACAAATATGGTAGCTCAAAATCAATATCTGTTGTAGGCATATCAAATACTGACAATACTGACACATGATTTTGAAGGATTTCGTCCTGCGATAGTAGGCTATATTGTATGTAGGATTACCAGAATTTGAAAAAAAAAACAAACCTAGTTCTTCTAATACTGTACGTATTCTTATTTTAGCATTATTTTAATATTAGCGCCTTTTGTGCTCAAGTCATTGCGCTAATTCAAGTGCAGCGCTAAAATTTCTTCACCCTGTCATTCTGCATTAGTGACAATACTAATGGTATATTATGGTGTACTAATACAAACTAACCAACGTGAAGTGGTTTAAAAGCAGAAAGTCTTGAGGCATGCTGACAAAATGTGATGACGCACATCACATAAGGAATGATCGCATGTTCAATATAGTCTTCCATTGTTTCCGTATTACCGCTAATTTGAAATATTCTTGCCGTACTTGTGCGAATTCAAGATTGCTCTAATAAGTCTACACCCTCTCAGAGCGTTAAAATATGAGTGCGCTAATTTGAATACACATACAGTAGGCAATTATAGTAATACTACATATGTTGTTTCAAATCTTGTCGGCTAGGACAAAAACATATTGGTCATGTAGTATCTCGAGCTCGACATTCACTTCTGGGTTATACCGAAGACGGAAAAATATCGTGCTTTCATTGTTACTTTCGGTTTTAAAATTCAATATTATATCTGCAAGTCCGTATAGTAAAATCATATAATCTGATGGACCGGAGTTTTGTAAACCCTTTCTAGACCTGGACGAAGTTTAATTTTAGGCAATAAAGCATATTGAATATCCAGTGAGGAGTAAAACGTTTTCCTGTGAAGGTTACTCCGCCCTGCCATGTCATGTGAATCGGACAATCATAGCATTAAACTATTCAAACAAAGTGTCTGGTTTTTCGTGCACATGTCCGGCCCATCTTCTAATATAATTCTGAACAAATTTTGAGATTTTTATTCATAATGATAGTAACTTCATCAGTGATTACACAATATATCAATTCTGTAATAAGTTTAAAATGCAGCATCTCAGTAGTTAACACATATCAATTCTTCAGATTACTGAAGATTGAAATGATAAATAAATATAGTCTCTCGCGGGAAAGAGGGATAACTCAATGATATGGACGACAATCTGCTTCCTGAAATTATGGAACTTTGATGGAATTGCAAACATGCTGACTCCTTCCGGACACCAGGGCTCGGCACCATAAAACTTGAGAATTTACTTAAGTCTGAGAAAATTCTCAAATTGGCCTGCTTAGCCAATCAGATTTCATTATTAGCCAAACTTGAGTAAAATTTTTAGACTTAAGTAATTGGTAAGTTTTATGGTGCTGGGCCCTGGTCTTATCCCGTTTGGGATTCGCAATTGTTCTTCATGTTGAGACCATTGCAAATCTAATTCGTCGTGTTCTAATGGACTTGAACTTCGATTATTAATCGGTACTTCTTCACTTTTACTTAATCAAGCATGGTTGTACAACTTAAGAATATTTATCTAATTCATGGCGTTACCGTCCAGCGACACTGATAAATATGTCCAAGTTTAAAATTAATTCCGGTTTAATGGTGACTCCTCTCATATTATGTAATAAGAATCAAGAGCAAATTTACACTGAAGCAAAAATTATTTAACATAATTATGTATTACCTTTTTTCTTGTATTTCTCATAAAATCGATTATATATGACCTTATGGAATAAAATTGTTGTATAATAGAAATGAGCTTTTGTTACATAATGCTATAGCTGTTCCGATTCCAGCTCCAAATATTCACGCAATGTATTATCCTAGTCTTTGATGCTTGACTTTTTTTCTTCAAACCTGCGATTCCTCCGTCATGCCTCAATGTCCTTCTATTATTACACATTCAGGACATGAAGTGCTGCACAATGAATTTTCTCCATGATCAATTGCTTTTATACCCCGATGATGTTCAAAAAATGAAAAACAATCCTTATATCTATATATATTCCCATTTTTTCTGTGAAACTGTAGTCCACTGGATACTATACTGTTTTCATATTACGTAATAGCTCAACAGCTGTTTTGACATGAGAAGTAGTTCTCATTTCTGACCGCAAATACTAAATGAAATTAAGATTTAATTTTGTTTATATCACTTTGAAAGAAACTAGTGATATGGACAATTTTGAATACTTATTCTCAGATTTAGTTCGCGATTATTAATATTCAACCATTCAGTAGAGGGGGGTTAAATGTGTCAGAAGAGAATTACCCGAATGGGCCGTATGCAAATGGCTGATAGGCCTACCATGTGCGATTTGGATAGCAACAGATGATCGTTGTTTACAAATTTTCGTTTGAATCCTGATATATACCACATAAAGTTTGAGTGTGACTGCTAATATTCGTTCATGACAACTGAAGTAGCAATTCTATTTGACATTTTTACCAATCGCTGAATCAGCTGGGAAATGCCGTGATGTTTTCGTAAGTACTTCAGTATATAGACTAGCCCACTAGCAAATCCTTCAAATCAATTGAAACAAGACAAATGCTTATTATGTTGTGAAATAACAAACTTTTATTGGTCTGTTTAAGAGATAATTATCGACACATTCGTTATGGAAAATCCGTGTAGGCCTATAAAGTATAATAGATCCATATGTTATGTAGGTCAATTCAGACTTGAGTATTTACCAGCTGATCATATATTTTATAACGCGAACACGATAGGTCTAATTATATAGAGTACCCCGTCAATTTACTGAGAAACATTATTTATGCTCGGCATTGACATTACAGGTTGTGAAAAACAAGATGGGCCTATACGACGGATGCAATTATTCCGGCTATTTAAGTAGTGATATCCCTTTTCACCTGTATATTGCGTGTATATCCGATATGTCAAGCCTTTTCAACATATAAACATTTCATATACAGTGGCAAACTACTAACTGATATGTTGTCACAAGGATATTAGGCATCGCGTTTGATGTCAACACTTCGCAAATTTTACGGTCGGTATAATTTATTTGTTTGCAATTACTACGTCACTAAATGATGATTGCGACGAGGATCTATCCCTCACTTATTTAAATACGACTGTTGTCTCGCGGTGAGTGTGACCAGCCAACAAGAGATTCTTAGGTCTTCTGCGATTAAACTGTTTTTTCTTCACAAAATTAGCTAAGGTTCCAGTAGGACTCAAACCAGCGCTGAATAGAGGTGAGAAACTTCACAGTTTAACTTATTCACCCCTAAAGACACATTTAGACTGGCCAAAGTCATTGCTTTACAGTATAGTCCATTGTTTTTCTGTGGTTGAGTTAAAGCGCAATGATTTAACCACTTGGCCCCTATGTGTCAGAACTAGCACTTTATTAGCAATGCATAATCATGATGGTGGCTAAAACCTTCGCGAAAAATAATGTCAACAGAGAAAAATCTGCAACAGAAAACAGGTAAAATAATTTATTTGTAAAAAAGAATCACAAAAGAGTGACATGGCATACAACAACAGATATATGTATTAAGATGAAGACTATGCTGTAATACAGAGATGTAGGTAAAGGATCTCCAACACTTGAACTGCTTTCATTATACAAAGCTTTACGTAAAGAGTCTCTCGAAACACTGACCAATATGAGGTACACCTTTAACTATAACTGCTATCGCTTTACAAAGTTTTACTTATTTACTTTTATATTGTTTTATTTTCAAGAGTGAAACAATATCTGGAGTAATATCAAATATTCATATATTAAAGGTCAATAGACATCAAAATATTCACTTGTCTGGCAGAACAAGAAGTCTGCAAATTAGCCTGTCTAAATGCCAATCCTTTGTGTTCAGAAACTTAAAGTACCGTGTATTATGCATAGTTATTGTTAACTCATCCACCCCTAAAGACACATTTGGACTGGACTAAATCATTGATTTACAGAAGAGTCCATTGTTTTTCAGGGGTGATGAGTTAAATATTTATGTGTTTCATTTATAATTAGACCTACACACTTTACTTTAAGTAAGGTCAAAGTTTGTTCTCATTAGTATCCGAGAATACATGAAATAGGATATTCAGAACACAAAAATTAGAACTAAACCTGAAAAAGCAGTTAGGCCATATAATAATAATCTGGTTCTCAGAACACCGATTTTGAAAATGTGGCAGAGTAGGTCGCACTTTCTTTCCAAACAAATATGGATATGAATTTTCATGTGTGTTCCTACAAAACCACAACAATATATAAAATTTTCTGTGAATTAATGCATACATAATTTTTCAATATTGTGTCTGAATTAAAACAAACACTTCAGCTTTTTTGCCTCTGGTCAATATTAGAACTGACATCAAGCATATTTTAGCTATTTTACCGTTATAACTGATTATCTGCATATCAGTATGTTAACCACTATTGCTTCATAACAGATTATATTTCTTGTCTTACATATATATGGTTTTTCATCATATTACAGAAGAAAAGATAACACAGTGGACAAATTACGAGGGCAAGGGGTTCTCTGAGAACCAGATGTGCATTCTAATTTGGCCTTAGAATTACTAACTCAAAAACCAAGAGTGACACCGAGCTTTATACATAATTTGAAATTTATGTCATGTAAATTTGTTACTGCGTATAGTGAAAATTGTTGATTGTTGAAGGTATTTTTCTACATAATTTTAGGAATAATTCGGCCTGATTAACGTAATAAATTTACACCTTTTTCCACCCAAAGAAAATGTTCGTGAAAGTGTTGCAACCAACTGAAATACCGATGTTCAAAACAAATTAATACAATATTTAAACACATTTGGTGAATCATTTTTTTTTCTTATGGTGTCAAAAGTAATATGTTCAAGTCCAACTCTACTCCCCAAGAGGTAAGTCATTTATGAATATTTTCAAGTTCCATAACTCTGACAAATATTACCGTACGCTGGCAGTAAGTGAACGTATCCTCTGCTAAATTGATATATAAAACGTATACAAATCTGGTTAAAATTTGAGGACAGACACCAACGCTAAAAGACAGTATGGTACAAATAGACAGAGATTAATCACAAAGTATATGAACACATAACTTTCTCAAGGGTATTGAAATTAACTCACGTGCTCCCATATATCGGAACAATATAATAAAATTTCAGATATCAAAGTATAAATCTATAGGATGTTCAGGATATAGGTACAAATCTGGTAAAAATAGATTAAACTAACACGGACCTCTGGAAATCAAGAGATGGTATCAGGTGCACTAAAATAATCAGAAAATTTGACCAGCTGACTTAATGTGAGCAATGTAAATAAGTGTAAAACAGTATGTCAATAAGTATGTAAATATTATAAACATAATACCAAAGTAATAAGTAAGTTTTAAGCTAACATTAAGGCAAAAAGAATATCTTACAAACAATTCCATTACGTGAACACGGTATATGATATGGCACAAACATTTGATTTGCAATGAAATATACACACAAACAGTCTTAACTTTGTTTAGTCGAACTTCAATCAGTCAAATTTCTTGATGTTTCGAAATATTTGCACAGTCCCAAATAACTTTGTAAAACATCGCTACCTATAAACAATTTACAATTCGAACTTTATGAGTCAATTTTTTAATGTTTCGAATAAATTGTTGAGCCCATTTCTATAAAATCCCCTTCCCATAAACATTCAACATTTTAATTTCCCGTGTACCAAATAACTTTGTTATATATCGCTACCTATAAACAATTTACAATTCGAACTTTATTAGTCAATTTTTTTAATGTTTCGAATAAATTGTTGAGCCCATTTCTATAAAATCCCCTTTCCACGAAAATCAACTCCATTATAGCAATAACAATTAAAAAGTATCACAGTATATGTTTTGAAGCAGTCATGTAAAGCTTGCAGAACCTCTGAAACTAAATAAAAGATTCTTGGTTAACATTCATGAGTCGAAGTCCCGATGTTTCAAACTTTTCTAGTTGGTCCCTTGAACTTCGACTCAGACATAATGACTGTGGTGATGCCGACAATGCTTATATTTAAAAAGAGGCCCAATAGGCCTTAACGGTTACCTGAGTAAAACACGATGACAATGAGAATATGCTAATCATTGGTTCATGAGATTTTATCTGAATGTATGACCTTTTATCTCTTTTTGGAGCCCCTATGGAACTTTGCCCATTTTCATTCACAAGCATTAGACAGCTTCCTGTCAAATACGGTCAATATGGGTCCCATAAAAAGAAGTAAAAATGTGTCAATATTGATGAAAAACTGGTATTTTCTGTTTACATAGGTGTATGTGAACATGTAGTCTTTGAGCCATTACCTTGAACTTTTGTCCTAATACAATTCCTTAAAACTTCTATATCTCATAATATATTTTTGCATACAAAAGTTCTATCAGTTTGGAGTTAATAAGCCGCTTCCCAGTGGCTCACTGCTAAATGTAAACTGCTGCAGTTTGTAATTTATCAAACTTAGTTTCTCTATAGTATTAACAAAAGTTGCCAGATGAGAACAAAGCTCGCTGGAAATGGGTGTAAATTTTCAAAATAGGTGTTTAGTACGTTAAATATTTTGATTCCTTCACTTCAGGCTAAAAGTTTTCAAAAGTATGCTCAAAGTTCAAGGTCAAGGTCACTAAGTCAAAAGTCAAGGTACCAAATGAAAGCTCTGGCCATTAGGAATATATATGTGAAATATCAACGCCCCATCCCCATGGTTTAAAAGATATAGCCAAGGTTAAATCTTTTGAAAGTAGGTCGAATTCCAAGGTCAAAGTCTGTGGGTCAAGAGTCAAGACACCAAATGAAAGCTCTGGTCATACAGAATCTATATGTGGGATATCACATTCAGGTCCCTTGTGGTTAAAAAGATATAGGCCTGGTTAAACTTTTGTCTACAGACGCCGATTCCGACAACAACGATGACAACAACACTGGGTGTATGGCATTAGCTCTCTTGACTTTTGTCCAGGAGACCTAAAAAATGTATAAAACAAATGTGGTAAGAATGGTTAAATTTCTAATATTATCTTATAAGCAAAAACTCCAAGTTAAAACAACAAAACATTTCTATAAACTGATTAGTTCTAACTACATATGTAGGATATTAAAACCTCTAGTTTTTGCCTAATCTTTTCTGTCTTCCTGTGCCTCACCTACTGTTTTCTCCTAAAGTTTAAATGTGCATAAGATTATTCAAAAGAAGACAACGGCAACAATTACATGAAATCCAATGGGCACAATGATCCTCAGATCATTCCTAACATCTTTTTCATAAACTTTTGTATACAAAAAGTCAAGCAATTTTAAGTTATCAAGACATTTGTATAAAACTGTACCTTTATCTTAGTGACTTGTTTATGTACTGATTTCATTCTCAAACTTTATAGATATTGACTTTACAATTATGCATACAAAGCAAATTTTATGCCATTTTACGTGGGTATGTTTAGTTCAAACTAGCTCACTAGATCTTGAGTAGAAGTAAAAAGAATTGTAAATGTTAACAAAGAATGACAACAGACAAAAGACGAGAGCAATAGGTTACCATGAACCTTCATCTCAGGCGACCTAAAAAGAACCAATACATCTAAACAAACTTATGCTGCTACTGCCAGTCTTATATATCAGTGACACAAGACATTTCTATTTTTCAAGGCCCATCATGATGCCTGTAACATTAAACAATTCAAAAATTAGGTTCCGAGTTCTTTTTATTTTGGTAATTTTAGATTTTTGACAATCAATGCCAATCCCCCCCCCCCCCCCCCCCCCCCCCCAAATATATTAAATATGTTTAAAATCAAACTCTTTTTTTTCTATTTTAGGACATTTTAGGATATAGAAACATGTTTTGATGTTGCATTGTGTGCTGTTTCTAGTGATATAAGTTTATGTGATAAATGGTAATTCAGCAGTTTTACACCTTGTATCATAGTCTTGTTATAAAAGCCATTGTCACAATTTTCAAATGCAACATGTACAAGTAGTCAGGTACACTCATTATTAAAGGGAGATAATCTGTGTTTACCAAAAACAATTATTTCAATTTTTTCTATTTTTATTTCTTTTATACACAGCATAAAAATCTTATATTCCTATATATTGTGTGAAAATAAGGTCAGGTCCAGTGTGGTATTAACTCATTCACCCCTAAAGACACATTTGGGCTTACCTAAGTCATTGATTTACAGAAGAGTCTATTTTTTTTCAGGGGTTGATGAGTTAATATACAAATACATGATGTACATGCAGTAAGGTTGAGTTAATCAACTGCAACTGAAAAGTGCCAAACCTGGATTTCTGGAGCAATTTTCATAAAATATATAGGAATTTATGAATTGCTATGTCTGTGTACATCTTTTTTTTGTAATTGTATATTAGTCTAAATAGTTAAAAAGAGAGAACAAATTTTGAAAAAATGTCCCTTTAAAACCAATAGACATATTCATAATGAATTAATTTCTTTAAAAGTACATGTACCTACATCTGTGATAAAAATATTTATCAAAAGAGAGAAGCTATACTTAGTTGGTTTTTTTTAAATTACATCATAGCTGAAATATGCATTTCTTCATTTTTTATGCAAACTGAATGGAGAAAAATACTTAAGGTAAATGATAATCAAAAGTTTTTAGCTGCCATTTTGAAGTATCATTTTTGCAAATACAGTCACTCTTGCTTTAAAAGCTTACAACACATAATATATCTATTGAGGCTAACAACATACAATTTATATGTTAAATTCTATAACATTTGCCAATTGTATTAGATGGTCAAAGAAATATAGAACTGAAACAAATACCAAAATTTAGTATTTGAATATTTGTGACTATGTGTACTATCTGATTCATATTTTGAATATTCATTTTTTTCTATATGCTAATGATTTCTTCCATTCCTTAAATTACCCTTGTTACATACGTATATGGATGTTTAAGCATCAAAGATTAAACAATTGAGCATTAAAACATAAGTTTATGAGAAAAATAAGATTAGGATCTTACTACATAGTAACTGAGAAATTCTTCCAAACAAAGCCTATCCTATATCCTATCTATGATGATTACTGGTGACAAACTAACACTGCGTAATATACTGGTGCTAGATATATACATGACCAAATATTTAAATGGTGATTTTGTCATTTACTATCCGTATACAAATATATGAATATTTGTTTCATCTACATTGTATACAGGATTACATGTTCCCATACTTCCTACAATTGTTTAATTTAAGATAAATACAGACAAATTAATATTTTTAAAAAAGATTCTAGATTTAGAATTTTTATATCATACAAAAATATAATTAGTTTAAACAAGATGTGTTTGAAAAGCACTACCCCATGAGAAGAAAGCTACATGTATCTATGAAAATAATATGAGCTATGGCATTTCTTTGGAAGAGAGTGCAGCTCCTTCTTTTACACATGCAAAAAAAAAAAAAAAATTCATTGAGAATGTATCCAATCTCAGGACAGTAAGGCACCACCTTTCCCACAAAATGAAGTAACAGTTGAATTATGATGTCAAATATTTAGAACATAATTTGCAGTTCCGGTGTTACAATGAACTTAATCTGCAAAACGTTTGCTAGTGCAGTAGTTAAGTACTTTGTTGTCAAACTTATTTAGAAGATGACTTCATGGAGAAAGTAAATGAGACTCTAGTATAGTATTGCATTTTTGGTAATGCCAACAGCCAATCTGTTCAAGCTGTGCTCTCTATTAAAGTCCCATAACTCTGGCAAATGTTGGCTATGAAATTTAAGCCATCTGACAATCTCTTACAGAGTTGTCAGTCCTTGCATTCCTCAGCAATCTTGGTCAACATCTAAAAAGAAGTCTCAAAACACCTGGTCATGTAACCAACAGTGTTTATAAAAACCAAATTACACAGAGTAAGGAAACATTTCGCAAAAATTTAGTCCGTATATTGATATCCATTTTTAAAAAGTATTTTCACTTCCAATAGTATTTTTTCTATGTCAGGACTAAAAAAAATTTGCAAAAAAGACTGATACCTTATAAAGAGAAAAATCTATAGTAGATTTATATATTTTGCCAGAAACTGGCAAAAGCGAGAGTCAAACGTTGACAGAGATTGTTGAGGAGAGCAAGGACCGACAACTCTGTGTAAGACATTAGCCATTTGATGGAAATAAAAGTGTATCAAACAGGCAGACCGATAGATGAGAAACAGACAGACAGACCAAAAATAATATGCCACCTTATCTTTGAGGATTATTGACACAGTTCACAATGCAAAGACACATGTATTTAAAAAAATTCATAAAGTAAAAAAAAGAAAATACACAATACATGTATATTAGTAATTACACTAACAAACAACAATTGGTTATAACAGTATAAAGATTTCACTAGATTACATTTCAATAAATAATCCAATAAAAATGTTTTCTCAAAAATAAAAAGATGGTTAATTACATGTAGCAAACACACTTTGAAGAACACACATTCAAATCACAATTGTATATTATATTATAACTAGAATACTCACAGTGTACCATTGTGCACATAACTTACATGTGATTTCCATGTAGTACATGCATTTGAACTTATGTATTGGGGAGGAGGGGAGCTCTGTATCAAAGTTTAAAGCTTCACATTTTAAACCATGAAAGCTTTTATTTCTTGTCAGTGTGGGTTCCAGCCCCACTGGAAACTAAGCTGGTTTCGAGAGAAAGTTTGCCAGTTTACTTGCAGAAGGCCGGTGGTCTCTTCCCTGGTACACCGCAACGTGGTTCTCGCCTCCAACACTAAAATCTGACCACTGACATATACATGTAACTGAAAACTTTTGGATTGTTGTGTAAAACAAACAAAATTCTATGTTACAGCTCTTTACATTTCAGTCCAAACAAGAAAGAGTGTACATTGTGTATTATGTTATCGGTAATATCAATCAATTTTAAGACTCATTGCCTCCGAGAAGTAGATGATACTCTCTCTCAATTGTCCAGTGATCATGATGGTCTCCCCATCATGTGGCCAAGAGAGAAATCATATTACAATGTACCTTAAAGGGGCATTAGCTGTTCAAAAAGTTTTCTTCCTTTTTTACTACTTAGACTGATATACAATAACAAAAAATAGATATACATGGGCATAAAAATTCTTAAATTCCTATATATTTTGTGAAAATTGCTTGAGAAACCCAAGTTTGGTATTTTTTCACTTGCAACTGTTTCACTCAATCTTACTATTTGTATATAAATACCACACTGGACCTGACCTTATTTTCACAATATATATAGGAATATAAGATTTTTATGCCTGTGTATAGCTTTTATTTGTTATTGTACATCAAGTACATGTAGTAAAAGTAGGGGGGGGAATTGAAATAATTTTGGGACACAAACACAGCTAATGCTCTTTTAACTTAAATTTATGAAAATTCCAAAACAAGAGCAGCATTTTGCTGATAATTAAGTAGATTCTATCTCTACATGTACATCTCCACATGCTACACCACCCCTGCCTGCTCTTGTTTGAGCAAAAACATAACTTCTTCCTTGAAGTTCAAAGTATGGTATATGAATTATTACAATATTCACCATGCTGAAAGATGTAATCTTTTGACTTTGTATTTGATACATCTTATTTCAAACCCATACACGTTAACTCTTCTGTACAGGACTGATTTGTAGTTGCGTTCTTATTTTGACTGTCATTTATTATTACAAAGCCTTCATAAACAAAAAGTTACCGCCAATTAATGCATAATGCAAAAGGTCAACCTTTTTCATTCCAAGGAGTACACCATCCGAGGAGAAAACCAAACCTGCAATGACATACACAAATCCTGCTCCTAAACCATAATGATTTTTGTACAAAATACACAGAATGATTAAAGTCAACATGGAGAATCCACTAGCAGCTTGAGTGGCGATTTCCCTTGTTTTTGGTGGCATAAATGCCGCAACAGCAATTACAGCAGATAAAAATATCGCAATTTTGTTGGATAATAATCCTGATCCATACAGTGCACAGAAATCCATAGCGATAAGTGGAACACCTACTCCAGCCGCAAGCCAGGATGTTAATTTATGAAGTCGGAAAATTATTGTACCTTCTGGTTCTGACATTGCAAAACGGAAAATGCCAAAGAAAGCTGCCACACCTTGAATTGTTAAACCAATGGCAGCTTTCAATACACCTCTATTGTACCAATTATGTGCCACATAAACTGCGGAGGCAGACAAAAGCAGGTCGGAAAATGATGTACTAAGTTGTCTCCCCATTGTTCTGACAATATTTTTCTAAAAAAAAAGACAAAAGAAAGACCATGAATAATAAATATGATGATACAAAGAAAATAATTTGTAGGGTTTTGGCAAAGAAACATGTACATGCATATCTTTTATTGTATGAGGTGAATTCTATCAGATCTATATATTACCAGATTAAGAACCCTTTACCATAATAACTGTTTGATGGGGAGTGCGTGTATCTGATCTGGTACAAATGTTGCTCAGTTATTTAAATACCTCCAGAGATTGGTGTCCTAGGTTTGAATCCTAGTAAGACTGGTCTAGTCATTTTATTATTCTTCTGTTGCAGATGAGATGCAAATCAAAATTAGTCACAGTGCTTTATAAATGTCACACTCAATATTTTTTCCAGTTAACTTTTAAAGGTGAGGAGAAATCCAGGTAACAATGTACCCTGAAAAACACCTGGCAAACTTCCCAACATAATCAGTTTATATGAAGGTGTCAAGGGTAACCAAGGCTGACTAGAGGTGAAAGACACCATGACTCGAAAGCATAATAAATCGAACCAATTTAAATAATGAATCATCTATATGAATATCTTACTTTCTATAATCATTTCACAGCAGTGAAAGACATGTTGTATGTAGGTTAACATATATTAAATCACAGGTACGTTCCTTTTGGCTTTAGAAGGCCTTGTAATTGACCCATTGCCACATGGGCATGGCTATCTGCATTTAACATCATTCTATTGCAATGTCACATTCACACATGTTTAATGGGCCATTTAATTGTGATGTTACAATGGAAAAGTCTGTCAAAAGGTGTCTTGTGTGATCAATTGCTTCACATAATTTGTTATTATTTTTGTCCAGTAAGTGGTCAAGGGATAATTCAAATACCAGTCGGACCACCTTTTTCTCACTTGTAAGCATCCAACTAAACTTGTTTGTTTGTTTATTGTTGTTTAACATTCCACTAAATAATCTTTCACTCATATGGAGACGTCACCAAATGCCAGTGAAGGGCTTCAAATTTTGGCCTATGCTTGGCACTTGCAGACATTGAGCAGTGAGGATTCCTTAAAGTGCCGACACCTACTTTGACACAGGATCTTGGTTTTTACTGTCTCAGTTCGAAGGACAGGAAACCAACATGCCGCCGGCTTGACTCAAACACAGGACCTCGCGATCAAGAGTCGAGTGCGCTACCAACTGAGCCAGGCCGGATCCCCAACTAAACAATTTAAAGTGTGACAATGAATGAGGCAGAGTCTCATGAGATTATACCTTGGGGTATGAAATCTAAAGAAAAAAAGAGACGAGTGTAACAGGCCAGGCCAGGGACTTGGTATATACTATTATACTGCCACAGACCAGGTGACTTCACAAATTGTGGGGGTGGAGTTCAACTCTTAATCTCCCCGTCCACTTTTTCCTTATCCAGGCTCTTGTTACAGCAGTTGCACATATTTATTATATTATAATGGCTTCATTTCATTTAAAATATCCTAATTTATATTTACTTTTCTGGGTGTGTTTACACAATAAATATACAATAATATATGCCGTAGGCACTATGTGATTTTAAACACCCGTAAACGAATCTTCAATCACTAGGCTGGTGGTGGAGGTTTCAAATGACTTCATTACTTCACAAGTTCAAGTCAATCATGATCATATGATTTAAACGGAAGAGAGATCGAGATGTTTATCTCAAAATTTTATCATCGATCATCATCATGCGATGACAAAATGAAACACGACACACTGTACAACTGGGCAATGCTGCTCATGATGTTTTCAACACTATTTGGGATTTCAATTATATGTAAATCTAATTTAAAGGATTGATGTCTCCTTACTTCTGCAATTTCATCAGTCATCTGCAAACCTTTTAACGACCTACCTCAGCAACCTGTGTAAACAAACTCGCGTCTAATACTACATAGTGTACTTCCTGTCCAGATAGATGGCGCTGTTTTATAAAAGCGACAAACAAGAGAAAAGCAGTTCTAAGTCCAAGAGCACTTGCAAGTGCTAGGCTAACGCTAAATTTGTTGTGTTCGACAGACGATTCCTGCAACACTAGAGTGATGTCATAACTGCATATACAAATCGTTTCTTTCAAAACGTTGTATTATTTACCATGGATATTTAATTTGTGTTTGATATTAACACTTTCCCGTAAATAGACAAGTTTGTTATGCCGTATTGGCACGTGTGGGATTTCGACCTGTCAATTTCAACATCTAGTCATAGGTGTAAAGCAGTGTTAAACATATACGTAAACTGCTAAAATACGGCTATTTTGGACTTTCTAAGTCTGCTATATACAGCCAGATGTTAAAGGTAAGCACGGTGTCATTAATTAAGAATTTCTTACACACACGTTAAGTTCACAAACGATAATGATGTATGAATGGGTGGATCCACATTTTCGTATGGGATGTCATATATTTATGACTGATAGCCATGGAATAGCGCAGTTATAGATAATAAAATCTATAAATAAGTACCACATGTACCTATGGAGAGGGTTAAAGCATTCACCAGCAGTTTTACATGTTGAAGTCATTAACTTGTTTTTATTTAATTTATGTTCCATTGTTTAAATAAAATAATATGAACCACAGCAATGCCTTGAAAGGGGTATGGACATCTCGGCCCATTACAAACTCGGCCTATCGCAATTTCGGCCATATCAAAGTCGGCCCATATCAAAGTCGGCCCATAGAAAACGTACAGGTAAATTTACAGTGGGATAACTCGGCCCCCTGATAAACAAAAACTATGCTACAGGTAAATTGACAGCGTGAGAATTGGACAAACGTACTATCAAGGGCTTCACTTGTTTATACTAGGTTAGAGTAGAAAGTATATTTCTTGATGAAAACTAATTACATCACTTAAGTTACATACTTTTCGTGTCACTTTAACATCAGCAACGAGCGAAACGATGCGAGGTTAAATTCTTCCTTAGTTCCTATATGAATAAAATTCAAAGTAAAATAAAAAATTTGGTATCCAATATTAAGATATATTTCAGTAGGATATAACAAGATATGTATATAGGCATACGTAGGAAATAACCGACATGTGCACCCTCTAACATGTCTAACCTAGGGTCTGGCTCTACTAACAAAATGCAATTTCGATGTAGATCTAGCCTACTACCAAGTCCTGATGAAAATAATAAAAAATTAACACTTAAAAATTCCCGTGTTTTAAACCGACGTTAACATAGGCCGATTTTGTTATGGGCCGAGTTTGTAAGGCCGACTTTGTAATGGGCCGAGATTGATTATAGGCCGAGTTTGTAATGGGCCGAGATGTCCCTAAACCCCTTGAAAGGGTGTGTATGTTATTTTTGTAGTTATACTGGTCATCTTTAATAGAAGGGAATCAGACTCAACCAGCATCTAACAAGTGAACAACCATTCCTACATGTACATTTGTCACAACTGATGTTAAATCACAGGCTCCTGTTAGTTTTAAAAATATGAGAAAAGGCATTCTTTAGGAGTCTATCATGATCTGATCTCACAATGGCAACACCTTTCCTGCAAAATGATGTCACAGTTTGATTATGACATCAAATATTTAGAAAATTAGCTCTTCCAGAAAAAAAAATTGTTGTCAAAAAAAAGCATTTAAAACTTTTGATTTGTTTATGTGAATGATTGCTGCACAATTGTCGACATGACATTCCTGTTAAGTTCCAACATTTTGTTTATGTCTTGCACAAATTAACGATGTGAGCAAATTTGTGCTGTTATTAGTCCCAAGGAAAAAGTGTTTCTTCACATATATACAAAGTACTTTTACATGTATAAGGGCTTTTGCCTTTCGACCTCTTTTATGTCCCAAAGCTTCATGCATTGGGTTCAACATATAATTCTCAGCTTACATAAATGTACATTTGTAGTGCCCTAGCCTAGGCCTCTTGTCCCCTGTCTTACTAATGACTCACACAGGTAGTTAGGTTACAGGTACAGTCCACAAATCTCAGGAACACTGTGCCTCCAGCTGTCCATCTAGGATTTCAGGCTCCTTTGCTGCCACCAATTGTAACATGAATGGAGGGATCTATATGTACCAAGTGCATCACGTCACATGATCACCTGCAATTTTATCTTTAGATGCTATGGTACATGTATGTACATGTACAAAGATGCAATAGGTGCATGTGTATTCACATACATCTGTGTTTGTGAATATATAGATAATATGAATTTATTCATTTGTACATGGATATACATTTTGTACATGTACATGTATTTAAGTTTTTATCATTTTTATAAATCGGTGAACATAGATGTGAAATTTATTTATAATACAGATAGTAATACTTATTGTGCAATGTATAAAATTGACTTTGAAATACTTTCCTTTTCTATTTCAGCATTTCTAATTGATGGACATCATACCTGTGTAGGTTGACATTTCTATCATCATGTCAACTAAAGTAACCAAATTAGTCTGCTTCTTGTTGTTTAGATTGCTTCTACCCATAATACTACTGGCAGGTAAGTCAAAATATCTGTCTTCATCCATCTTTTGGCTGTTTGATTTTGTTAGAATCTGTTGTTATTATTGCATTGTATGTTATGCTGCAAATATAATTTGCTACTTCTGTATGTGGAGATGTCACCAGCTGTACTAGGTGAAGTTATACAACTTTTGACCTGTGCTATGGACTTATACCAGTGTCTTGTCATTTCTTTAACTTATTCACCCCTAAATAAAAACACATTTGGACTGGTCTAAGTCAATGATTTAGAGAAGAGTCCATTGTTTTTCAGGGGTTGATGAGATAATGTGCAGTTCCTGCAGCAACATGTACACCTAACCTTAATTTCAAGTCTCATCTGAAAGACTTACAATGTGCATGTATGCCTTTCAATTCTCATGCCACATCAGAGATTTTCCACTCTATCATACAGGTTCAAAATAAGACCTCATTCCCAATGCCAAAGCAATTTGCAGTCGAAATATTAAATTCAAATGAATTTGAGGAGATTGTACATGTACATATAAATATATTCTATAGCCCTATATTGAGCACCATAATATTAATAATGCATAAATTCAATTAATGAAATGACATATTGACAGTATGGAAAAGTCACAGATGTGCTGGTACTGACTATGTACAGTGTACAAAAAACAGGGCAGGACAGGTAGGGGAATTTGTGAAAGGGCAGACAGGGACAAAATTGGGACAGGCCCCCTAGCTACATGTACATGTAGCTAGTACATGTAGCCAGGGTGGCCTACATGCATGTTAAGACCTATGGCTGGAACACTAGGCAGAATCAGCCATAACATTTAGTATCTGAAATGTGTGTTTGTTTTAATTTGTGTCAACCCACTTTCCCAGTCATAGTACAATGAAATAACTTGTGAAGTTATTAAAATTCCATACTTTTATGTTCAAAACTTGAATAATTGAAAATAATTGCAACCCTAGTTTCATGTGTTGCTGTTTTATCACTTTTATTAGATTTTTTTGACACTATGTGCAAGTCCTTACAATGTATTTATAGGATTTGGAGAGCATGGCATCAATTACACACCTGAATACACACTAATATGTTTAATGGTGTCAAGCGTTTCAAATATCTTTTTATATCACTTTTCCTCATCAGTTTTATACACTTTAAGAGGAAAAAAATAAATAAAATTTGCAAAATTCACATACATGTATGTGTAAATAAGAAAATGTTACATGTACAAGGAATATGAAATAGAAAATGGCTGTTTGTACACCTGTTCTAGAGGATAGAATTATACATGCTTTTTGAGAGGTGAACATCTACACAGATGCTAAAATCAAATATATCTGTCACTAATATCGAATTCATAATGTCCTTTCCAATTTTGTTCATCATGTAACAGTTTTTTGTTGTTGTTTTGTAAATCAAATTATTTGATTTTTTAAGTGATGTTTTTAAAGTACGTCTGAAACATCTGCCTTGGATCAATGAAGCATGAACACATTTAGTTTACACTTGGCATCATATTAAGTGTGTCTTTATATAATTAGCTGATGTTTGAAGTGATGAAGTTGATGCTCAGCTGTTACTGTTAAGAAAGCTGGAAAGGATTTGGAAATGACATCTAGAATACATACAGTCTACCCTTATGTATAAATTCCATTCTGATACATGCACAAATAAAACATTACAATACATGTATTTATGTAAGTTCAAGTACAGACTACAGTACAGTAAAACCTGCTTTAGCGGTCACCTCTATATAAGGATTACCTGCCTATAAAGGGCAGTTTTTTCAGGTCCCTTGACTGCATACTTCAACTAAGTTGAACCTGTGTATAAGGGTCACCTGCACATAAAGGCCAATATTATCTGGTCTCTTGGGTGGCCCCTATATACAGGTTTCACTGTATATACATTTTATGTAAATATACAATTTGTGATCAATTTCTGCTCATATTTCTACATGTATGTAGACTTAATTATAACTTAAATCCAAATATAAGATTTGATATACATTGTACATGTACATATAGACTTTTTTGGAAATCATTTCAATATATATATATATATGTAAAGATAATCTCATTCAGGTCAAAAGATGGGAAGAAGGTTTATATTATGGACAAATGAAATAAAAACATGCCCTTTATCTTCTAGTAATAGGGCGTAATGAAATCAAAATATCACATTTGTGGAAGAGAAATAATTAGAGTGTGTGAATTAAAAAACGTGTAGTTAGGCTACTTTAGATGCCTGTAGAAATCAACAGGGAACTTCAGCCTTCTACATGTACATTTGTACATAATTAATACACAGGCTTTTTTGTTCTACATTTCATTGTACATTGTAGGCCTTTTTTTATACATAATTTTAAAATTATACACAGGCTTTTTTGTTCTACATGTACATTTCATTTTGTACAAAATTAATACACAGGCCTTTTTGTTCTACATGTACATTTGTACATTGTACACATTTCTACATGTACATTTGTACAAATTAATACACAGGCCTTTTTGTTCCTTTTTGTACATACATGTACACATTTCTACATTGTTGTACATTTGTACATAAATTAATACACAGGCCTTTTTGTTCTACATTGTACATTTGTACATAATTAATATATACGTGTTTCATTTTGTACATAATTAATACACAGGCCTTTTTGTTCTACATGTACATTTCATTTTGTACATAATTAATACACAGGCCTTTTTGTTCTACATTGTACATTTGTACATAATTAATACACAGGCCTTTTTGTTCTACATTGTACATGTACATTTCATTTTGTACATAATTAATACACAGGCCTTTTTGTTCTACATTGTACATGTACATTTGTACATAATTAATACACAGGCCTTTTTGTTCTACATTGTACATTTCATTTTGTACATGATTAATACACAGGCCTTTTTTCGGTCAATTTTGTAAAAATGCCATTGGCAATATAATTGGGAATTTTGATGTGAATTTGTGTCAAATAGGGAAAAATAAATTGCACACATGCATAGAAATCTAAATGTACTGGAATTTCTTTTTTCAAATGTATTTCTCCTTACATTAAATAATTTTCATTTCCGTTGTGGCTTCAACACCAAATTGGGAATAGTTTTCATTAAATTGGGGGAAAATACATGTATTTTGCATTGGACTAATTCATGTACCACATGATCCCTGAGAACGTTTGTGCGGGACTATAAATTATTGTTTCTATTACTAATGGATGACGCTAGAAGATATCTCGCGCTAACGTCATTTCAGCAGGAAGATTACGTAGAGTTAGGTTCCATCATGATTGGAGACACTAGTACCGCACAAACGTTATTGGTTTTCATGTGGTACATGAATCAGTTCCATTGGGAATGCTGAATGGGGCCAATCTTTAGCCCCATGGATACTACATATAAAAAAACAGGCCTGTTACATAATAAATGTACATGTACATGTATGGATGAAAAAAAAATGGATAAAACAAACCTCAGTACTGACACTACATTCATTTTATTTTTGTTTATTTCAGCATGTGTTCTACGTTACAATGTGCTATCCTTACTGTACTTAGTGTTCCTGTTAATCTTGCCACTTCTGTCTTCACTGAATTCTAACACCATAAGAGGTAAGTTTTTTAATTTGATTACACTAAACTTTTAAGATATTTTGAAAATTCACTGTGCTGTTTGTAAGATTTGTAATACTGTTCAAAGACTGATTCAAGCCATCACTATTAAATTTCTGTTTTGATGTGCTCAGACCTTGGTTAATAGAAGGCCAGTACATATGTGTATGTATGTACTTATATATTTTTTTTCTTTTAATTTTACATTGTAAATGTAAATCAGACATGTCTGCAGATTTTGTTAATGCCAAAATTTAGTAGAAGAAACTGCTTACAAAATTGTGTTGTAGCTTTTGAAGCACATAAGTAAATGGGTCAAGGTGCTCCAAACAAATATACATGTATCTTTTTTTACGAGTTGATGAAACATCAACACAGTTATGTTATGCTAAGTTGTTTATTGGGAACAAGTCAAAGCACATTTTGCAGTATGGGGTTAATAACACATTATATTGATGCAAAATTACACATGTATGTGCATTTCAGCAACATAAACTAAACTTCAAGATTGAAATTTCCAAATCACACTTTTATTCATACATTTTTGCTTTTTAAAATGACAAAAATATAGTAACAATTCGCTGAAAAATATAGGTCTACAAGACTTGTTGAAATATATGCTATTGAAGGTCAATTCGGCATCCTTTATGAATTTTAAGATATTATAAATTTGCTTTAGAATGTTACTTTTCAATTATTTTTTACCATTATACTCTTGTGATAGAATTGACATAAAAAATGATAGACCGGACTGTTTACAATTCTTGCCCACGATTAATATGCAAATGAGTTTTGGTCAAGTTTCCCTTACTGTGTATTGGTAAGATCTGTCCGTGAAGTTGGACATAAAAGTTGTGTCATTCCTCATTCAGGTAATCTTAACTGATGAGAAACTCCCAACAGTCTTTGAAGTTGGAAAATGTTTTCCATGTACATGTATTGACCTAGAGATTTAAGGCTACTTATAGGAAGTATAGCATAAGGGTATAATACTGCCCTGTGGCATAGAAATTTAATATCCATGAAATGATGTTTATTAGCACAAGATTTTATAATCATATGCTGATCTATGTAGTTTGAACATTGCACAATAAATAAGCCATCAGTAGGCTACTCATGTTAGGCCAAATGTCTGACCCGATTTTTAGTTACTTTTTTGTAAAATCTGATTTTACCAAATTAAAAAGTATTCTGTATACTGAGTGCATTATACCTCATTAAAACTTACGATTGCCATTAAATTGTATCAGTACTTTCAGTACCTTGATTATGAAAGGGGAGTGGTTCTTTTTTGTATGAACAATACTAAAATTATCTAGTTTCTATCATGATATTTACATTATGATAACGATACTGTATGAATTATTGGTCTTTTTATTTTCCACCTTCTTGCGTAACTACATGTACAGAATTTCTGAGTAATGTACATGTATTACAAAATTTACTAGGGTGTGAGTTTTGTATGAAACGACTTACATAAATGAAAATTTTCAAGACTTACAGTATAAATATAAATATAAATAACTTATACATTAAAATTGTACCGTACAACAAAATGTTTAAAACATATCGAATTAAAGTACAAAACTGTACATGTTTGTGTACATTTGTATTACTGAGCTTTTTACATTAACTACATATGTATGTATAAATAGACCTTGTATCATTACCTTAGGTTATGCCAGGTTCTTTTATAACAAGCACTGAACTTCTTACGTAACTAAATATTTGTAGTACAGAACACATGTACATGTACATGTACCTACGATAGTTTGTTCCTTTACCTTAAAATATTCATACATACATTTATTTTGTACAGTGTTACTTTACATGTACATTTGGTATTAACAGGAATTTATATAATTATATTTCTTAAATTTCTATCAATTGAATCTGGAAGTTTTAAGTTGCGTTTCCTGTTTAATTTTGCTTTACATATTTTTCTGTCCTGTGTATTGCTGTTACTTAATATAACTGTTTTTCATACAGTAAGCCTCAAGTACCTATACAGGTACTTTGTATATTGTGTTTCATGTGTGTGTACATACACAGTTTTACATAAGCAGGGATAAATAGACCCTTTTTGGGACAGGGATCTGTACCCTTCCATTTGGGAAATTTACATTGCCATGGGCCAAATTGGGGGAAAAAAGTAACTTACAGTAATATGGTCATTTTACTCATAAGAATAAAGACAAAATGTGTGATTCATTTAACTTCTTTTATTTAACTGACAACATGATTTTCATCTGAAGACTTTGAAGTATAGTTTGCACTAAATTCTCCTTTTTTGGTTTAATACCAAATTTTAATGACATGGTGAACATCATTGGAAATTATTGCTCAAAATTGGGGGGAAAGTAGCAGATTTTGCATTGGGAATGGGGCCTTTTACAGGACCCACATGTTGATGATATTACTCCCAGATATGTGCTATGATACATGTACATTTGTATATAAAGTACCTCTCAATATTCAATTGTGGGTTTTGCACATTTGATTTGCCCTCTAAATAGATGATGGATCTAGGGCAACAGGTTTTACAGTGTACCTGTTTCAATCTCTAATATACATGTAATGACAATTTTCCATGTATTTGTCATTTTGACAATTACGGCTGGACATTCTGGTACCAATAGTTTAGGATCAGAGTGACAGGTCAATGTGGATAATATCTAATAAGATATAATGGGGCACCAAGTATGTAATATGAATAATTGAGAATTAATGAACACACATGTTGCATAGAGTGATTGTCTATATTATGTTCTCAATGTTGCATCAAGTTTATTGTCACTAATATGTCTGACATAAGTTGTGTTCGCTGCATTTATTCCCTACAAACAGGCTGCTCTCATTTGGGAACTGGATGTTTTTACTTTGACATTCATTGATTTCTGGTTCAAATTGCAGTCTTTGGGTTAACAAGGAAATGAGCAATTGGAGCTAAGCTATACAGTCATATGTGTAATAGGTCTTTATAAAAATAGCCTTATTATATGCAAATGCGCAAGTAATAACACATTTATTATGATAAATACACTATAGATTATGATCTTAGTTAATAACTGTTATAAATTATCATTGTACAAAATGTACTACATAAATAATCTGAAAAACTTTGATGTACATGTACATATTTCCATGGTAGTTATTAGGAACAGACTTTGATATGTAGTGGATCCAGGGGTGGGGGATTATTGTGCATACATGACCATCCCATTACAACTCTTACAAAAATTTTGTATTTTCTGTAAAAGAAAGTGTTAATCTCATAAGACAAGCAGCAAGATTATAACTCTTAAAAGACTCAACACTTGAACTACATGTACATTTGTACACTATTAACCAAGAAGGTGATCACCACAGACAATTTTCTTGATACACCCTTTAGAATTGAGTGTTGGGGATCAGTATCCCTAGATTTACATGCCCCCACCCCCCCCCCCCCAAAATACATTGAACATAATTTTTAAATGACACATTCTGTTTTAATGCCCCAGCATAGTACATGTATCTACATTGTATAGGGAATGACATTTTGTCTGATACTATTGAAATGTCCTTGAAGTACATGTAGATTATCATAATTGATCAACACTGATAACGGACCATAAATTTTCTTTTTAAGCAAGAAATTTGTCAGGCAATACAATGTATGTTGATTGATATTTGTGAACATATTATGTAAAACTTATACTTGGTGATATAAATTATGTATTCTATTTATAATCTTGTTTAATTTATAACCAATTTGTTATGTACTGAAATTGAAATACATTATTTAAAACAGACTCGTGTTGATGCAGTTGATGTTTATGGTAAAGAATCAATTAAGATCAGTTACTCATGCAGTACATGTTAATTACATGTCTGCCCCATCAAAGCTGGTATTTTTATATAAACGATGTAGATGAGTATATTTATCAGAAACACATCAGCACAGAAAATTGAAACTTTCATTATGGCAGTAAACAATTTTTGGTCGGATTGTGGGACAAAATCCGGCTTATGAAATAGCGATGTCTGTCTGTCTGTCTGTCCGTCTGCATCAACAGTTTAGTTTAGCTCTTGCATTTAGGTCCGTTTTGGGAAGACCATAGATGATCTCTCTTTGAAACTTCACATGTAGATAGACCTTGATGAATATTATCCATCACAACCTTTGTTTTTGAATTTGGGTGGGGATCAAAGTAATAAAGGGCTTGGACTGTGTCAACAATTTGGTTTAGCTCTTGCATTTAGGTCCATTGTGGGAAGACTATATAGATGATATCTTTTAAAACTTCACATGTAGATAGACCTTGGTGAGTACTATCCATCAAAACCTTTCTTTTTTAATTTTGGAGTGGGGATCAAAGTATAAATGGGGTGTGGACTGTGTCAACAATTTGGTTTAGCTCTTGCATTTAGGCCCATTGCGGGAAGACCATAGATGATATCTCTTTGAAACTTCAAATGTAGATAGACTTTGATGAGTACTATCCATCATGACCTTTGTTTTTGAATTTGGAAGGTGAATCAAAAAGAAATGAGGGGTGGACTTTGGGATTACATATTGTACAATGGGAACCTGTGGAGGATTTTTAATATTTCATTATAACTTGAACATAGTACAATTTAAAACAGTTAAACAATATATTTATTTTTTTACTTTGGGTGAGGGATCAAAGTAATAATAGGGATGAACTGTCATCATCAACAATTTTGTTTAGCTCTTGCGTTTAGGTCAATTATGGGAAGACCATAGATGATATCTCTTTGAAACTTCACATGTGTGTTTAGATTGACCTTGATGAGAACTATCCATCACAACTTTTGTTTATGAAGTTTGATGGGTGGATCAAAGTAGTTAAGTAATGGGGTTAGGGATCAACATTTTGGTTGAAGCGAATTCTCGGCAATATGGATAGAGGTTCAGACCTCAAACTTGGTCTGTAGGTTACATGTGAAAAGTGCAGTTGATTTATGTGAGTTTGAATTTCGGAGGTTGGATCAAAGTAGTACATGTAATTAGGATGGGGATCAACATTTTGGTTAAAGTTTTGGTTAAAGCAAATTCTCGGCAATGAATAGAGGTACAGACTTCATACTTTGCCTGTAGGAAACTTGTGACAAGTGCAATTGAAATGGGGTTGGGGATGGATCAAAGTAGTTATAAGATTTGGGATCAACATTTTGGTTAAAGTTTCAGGTGCAAATTCTTGGTAATGGATAGATGTACAGACTTCAAACTTGGCTTGTAGGTTACCTGTGACAAGTGCAATTGAATTATGTGGGTTTGAATTTTGGCGTGGATCAAAGTAGTAATGGGGATATAAGCAATGGATAGAGGTAGATCTTCAGACTTCTTACTTGGCCTTAAGGTTACCCATGACAAGTGCAATTGAATCACATGAGTTTGAATTTTGGGGGTGGATCAAAGTAGTAATGGGGATGGGGATCAACATTTTGGTTGAAGTTTCAGGTTGAAGTAAATTACATGTAATGGCAACGGAAGTAGATACAGACTTCATACTTGTTTTCAACTTCTGTCAAGGCCCAGCAATCCGGCCATACCGCCTTTAGCGTTTTCTTGTTTTATTAATGCTAGAACAAGTAGACGAGGTTAGTTTACATGTACAATGTATTTGAGGGTCATCTTTTCAAAATTTTCACATGTGCTGCAAGCAAAGTACATGTAGTGATATATCCTTGCCTGAATGCAAATGTCACTTTTTCTGAAAGTTAAAATATTGTAAATTTTAAAATGCATTACATAAATACATTTCTAGCAGTACAATGTCTACATGTATGTATATTTACAAAGGATATATCCTTGCCTGAATGCAAATGTCACTTTTTCTGAAAGTTGAAATGTACATGTACAAATGCATTACATAAATACATTTCTAGCAGTACAAGGTCTATGTTTATTTACAATGTAGTTATTTTTCAATAACAACTTTTTAGCCTCTGAAAAATTCAAGAATAGCTTACTACCTTTGCTGTTACATGTAATACTGTAAAAAGGTGATAAAAAAGATTTCATTTATTATTTGTTTTTTTTTTGGTTATTTTTTTTTTGAAATCAGTCATGTATTAAAAATGGCAATTTTTTTTGGGTTTGGTTAATTTAGGGTTTTGTTAATTGATAAGATCAAACAACAAGTGCGATGTATTTTTCACTTTTCGCTCTGCAAAATGGACTAGTACTGTACTGTAGTCTGTAACAGTCATAGATATATAGGCAAATTAACTGTCTATTTCAGCAGCTAGTTTTGTGGCTAGACGATTAGCAGCTAGTTTTGTGGCTAGACGATGTACTGAATTCAAAGTTAAGCAATGGCAACTGCAGTCAGCATCTGGATGGGTGACAAATTCACTGACAATCTAATGTGATGCGCTCAGTCGACCCCAGGCACGGTACATTTGGTGGCAGCGAGAGAGCCTGATCATGAAATCCAGAAGATACAGCTTAAGGGCATAGTGTAATTCTGTTAAGGTTCATTAACTTGCTGTGCCTACTGCGACACATGACCTCAGCTTTAAGTCACATCCATGAGACTCGTTACTTTTACTTCTCGTGAACTCCCATCAGGTTACAGTTTGAAGGCTCTACCGGCAGACTACAGAAAGGGGTAGAAGACAATATGTACAATTCTACTTGTCTATAAAGGCCATTCAAGGGAACATGCAAAAGTAGCCATTATAAACAGATGACCTTTATGAAGAGGTTTATTCATTATATAAAAGTTAACACCTGTCAGATTATAATGTTTGAATGGTCTTTGTAGGCAGGTGCCCTTTATACAAAGGTGACCTTTGATGCAAGTTTGACAGTACTAATGTACAATACATATATTTCTGTGAGTTTTAACTGCTGTGCATGCACATGTATGACCTTGAAAGGTTCTTGTCAGTAGTTAATGAAGTCTTGCTAAAACAAATACCAAAGTCTTGATGCTAATCAAGATAAATATAATATTATGTAAAACAAATAATACGTTCCTCAAAAACTATGTGCATGGAGGCAGTTGACGATACATCAGATGGTTGTGTTGTGTTGGAGTCATCAGAAAGTAATTGCAAACAGATCCATATGGCAATAAAATGATACAGAAATAAAGCCACTAAACTTCAATTTATGGTTGGTGTTATAATACATTTGTAGTGTCATGTAGGAAAACGTGAACAGTAACATATAAATGTCTCTGTAAATGTGTGATATATGCATAAATATTTATTAACATAGATATTATATTTTAGATACACTTTTACACAGTCATGGGTATAGACACATCCACAGGTACATGCACACATACTCAGATCTCCCTAGAATTTTTTTGAAATAAGGTTAACATTATATAATATCTGTGTACATGAATTACTTATGTATATATACATGTATATGTACTACGATATTGTGAGAAATACTGTCATTTTACTTGTTGAAGGCCAGTAGTTTCTTCCAGGTACAAATGTACATGTATACATGTAAATACATTGTACAGATGTACATGTATACATGTAAATACATTGTACAAATGTAAATACATTGTACAGATGTACATGTATAACATGTACATGTATACATGTAAATACATTGTACAAATGTACATGTATACATGTAAATACATTGTACAAATGTACATGTATACATGTAAATACATTGTACAAATGTACATGTATACATGTAAATACATTGTACAAATGTACATGTATACATGTAAATACATTGTACAAATGTACACATTGTACAAATGTACATGTATACATGTAAATACATTGTACAAATGTACATGTAACTACGGTTTTCTCCTTCACCATACAAATTTGTCATCAGTATTAATGAGATACATTTGTATCTAAAAGATATTGGCGAGTGTGGAGTGAAACACCATTAAAAATCAAATGGTACCATTGTGGACAGCAAAAAATGGTCTTTGTGACCAGGTGGTCTTTATACACAGGGTGGCCGCTAAAGCAGGTTTTATTGTAATATACTATATATAAGTATTGTGCGAAAATACATGTTGTAGGTTAACTGAATTTTCTGTTATACATCTGTATGGCAAAGGATGTTTAAAAAATTGGCAGTAAAATGAATATATTTAAAACCATTGTACGTGTACATGTACATAGAGTTTTTAAGAATTACTTTCTGTAGAGAGGGAAAAATTTAAATTCTTTACATCTCTGTCACTTAATATGAAATATTTACAAGTCAAATGTTACAATGGCAGTCTAGTCAATTTGTGTCATATGTTGAGGTCAGCTGGCAGATGTCCTGAGATACAAATGTGTAACATTGACCACATTGTGAGGCAGCTGTCCATCTTTGGAATGGCTATACATGGTCATTAAATTCAGATGATGGTTACTTAATTCATTCACCCCTAAAGACAAATTTTGACACTGATTTACAGAAGAGTCCATTGTTTTTCAGGGGTTGATGATTTGTCTTAAATGAAATACAAATTGTACATTATGCCTCTTAAAAAAAATTAGAGTCAGAAGATTTTAGTAAACAAACATTTATAAATACTTTGTACATGTACATGGAAACAAGCCAGAAGGTCTAGATTTTGTAGCTTCGTGCTTTGAAATTAAAATTCTAGTCATAGCTTTATACTACAATGTATTTACACCTACATTTTTGTGATACATTTGTGTTCTCAATAAGAATTCTTAAATATTTGTTTCAATTGTTTTACTTTTAAAAACAGGTTTTCTATTTAATCTTTTGGGAAATATTTTAAAATATCTCCTTTAAAATTTTGATAAATGTTTTCAAAAATTACTACATGTACATTGTACATGTATTTTGTAAATTCAGTGTGAAATGAATTTGAAATGCTATTACACAACTACATGTATACAGCAATGTACATGTATGGTAGTTTTCAGATACTTGTACTAAAACTATAGTTTAATGTGTAAATTTTAACTTGTGAAAATTTCCAGATTTTCAGATAATGTTGATAAAATTCCAGATTATATTACCATAGGCAAACAGATTGCAATCTGATAGTATAACCTTGTTAAATGTCAAATAATCCAATATGCAACAAGCCAAGGTCATGGGAGTTGAAATTACATACAGTAAAACCAGTCTTGAAAGACCTCTCATGAAAGACCACCTTACCACTTGGTTAACTTTTTAAACAAAACCTCTATTTAAAGACCTCATTTCAGTGGCAGATGGGGTGATCTCTCAAGACAGGTAAATCTGTACAATCCACATTTTTGTGTTCTTTTTCCACAAGAAACATTGTTTAACATCAATTACAGTTTTTTATACAGGATCAAAGTGGAATTCAATTCTCCAGTCATCCACACCAGTTTATGCACCATTTTCAGGAAAAGTACATGTAATAGTATAAGACTCTGACCTTCAGTGAACCCTGTATAAAACAATATGTACATAATGTACATGTTTAGACATTTTCATATTACATCTACATACATGTACATGTATAGACATTTTCATATTACATCTACATACATGTACATGTATAGACATTTTCATATTACATCTACATACATGTACATGTATAGACATTTTCATATTACATCTACATACATGTACAAAATGTAGCATTACAACATGTACATGTACATTGTATATATTAGGCTGTCATTGATGAGAAATTAGATATCAATATATTGATAAGTAAAATGTATCGATAAATCGAATAATATGGTACTTCTATGAAAAATGCATTCAAAATAGACTCATTATAATATTTAGGTGCTTTACTGTGTATTTTACTGTCTGATGATTAAAAAAATCATTGCAAGGAAAACATTGTTGATTTTGAACAAAAATGCTAGCATTATAACATAGTTTGAGAATATAAATTAAAACAAATTGAAAATTTTATGTAAAAGAAAGGTACTGTGAAATGCATTATGAAATGTATCGATACAATGTATGGATTATCGTGATCGTATCAAATCAATTTGTATATCGATACATCGATATCGAGTCTATCAGTGACAGCCCTAATTGTATATATGGGGTTGAGGTTAGGATGGACAAGTCAGTATAGTACATCAATCTGATAGTGGTATCAAATTGCACAAGAGAGTATACATACTGTATAGGTATAGTAAAATCTATATAACATGGTGGGATGGAGTCTTGTGAACCCTTTCTTGACCTGGGCGAGTTTAAATTTTAGGTATTATAAAGCATAAGTAACATTAAAATTACACTGACTAGAGTACGTAATCCTTCCTACTTGTCACCATACATATGAGAGTATCTACATGTAGTTAGTGATAAAACGGTTTTCTCGTGCAGCTTGCCATAACCGAAAAGTGGGTAGAATCATCCGTATGATAATCAAAAGGTTACTACGCCTCGCCATCTTATGTGAATCGGACAATACTGAGTGTGAAGTCTTAAAGATAAATTAGGTAAATGAAAAAATGGAATTGGAATTTTGGAGTAAATAGATCTGATAAGTACATTTGTACATTAGTACAGTGTGTATGTACATGAATATATGGTGGTGAGAATGAATGCAATATGATACATTTGTAGATCTATACATTTTGATTTTTGTTCATCATATAAAAAAGTGAAATATAGTTGACAAGAAACTCCATAAGTAAGTTTTAATTTCACATTTCATGTTTGTGTGGTCGATGATCTAAAGGTAAAATGATGTCTTGCTGGCAACAGCTGTTGTCCTCATATCCTATAGCAAAGTTAATCTGTAGATAAAAGATATACTGTAAAATATTGTGTTGATAGATCTACATGTAGGTGTGTGTGTTTGTCTGTTTGTCTGTATGTGGGTGTGTGTTTGTGTGTGATTATTAGTAACTACAAAATGTACATGAATGTGATTTTAGACATGTGTATTTGTGTTTACACTACATATATAGCATATGTATATTCATGTACATTGTATATCATGTGTAGTAATGGTGTACATGTATGTATTTGTTATCAATTTTTTAATTCTCGCGGGGTGGGTAGGGGGGCATACACATGTAGTTGCTGTCATGTCTGTCTGTTTCTCTGCCTGTCTGTTTATCCACCTGTCTGCCTGAGTTCACATTTCCCGTTCTTCAGAATTTGATTATATTTCACACATGCATTTACATGTACATGTATAAAATGAATGTTCCTCACAGTAGACAGGGACTTTCTGAAAAGTCAAGGTCACTCAGCACACACATTGTACATGTGTGTATCCCTAAAATTTTGGGAAAGGCATCATATACATTTTGCATGCATCATTAACCATTCATCAGAAATTTTTATCATACATGTACATGTATTTCACACATATGACACATGTTCTTTGGTACACTATCAGACAAAAGTCACTCAGCACATGAATGTATTTGCCTAAGATATTGGGAAAGGCATTATATCTCCCGAGCTCATATCTCTTAAACTGTTACTCATAGTTTTATCATATTTCACACAAATGTTTCTTAGGACAGGGACTTTCGGACAAATGTCACTCTGGGACATTTGTGAAAGGTCAAGGTCACTCATCACATATCCCTAAAATATTGCGAAAGGCCTCATATATCCTAAGCAGTTCATCAGAATTTTATGGTATTTCACACAAATGTTCCTTGGGAAGGGACTTTTGGGAAAGGGTCACTCAAGATCATTTCTTAAAGGTCAAGGTCACTCAGCAGATACCCCTTAAAATATTGGGAAAGGTCTCACATCACTTAAAAACCATTTACAGAATTTTAATGTATTTCACACAAATGTTCAAATATTCTTGTTTAAAAAGGTGTGTGTGTATGTGTAGTAAATACATATATATATATATATGCACATGATTCTTTTTATAATTTATTTCTATTTTTTTTAACTGACAACTGTTATTTTCTTTGCCTACTTCATTATGTAACAGAGGAAATTACTGATATATTATCTAAATAAACAGCTACCAAAGTGTATAAATCTGCTCCTACTATTGTACATTGCTTTTTACTATCATTGATAACTTTGATTTATATTGATATAGTCATATCACAGGTAAACAAACCACACAGGTAGAATATATGTTTCAAATTATTAATATGAGTGTGACTGGAACTTGGGATGGGTACTATTACTTACTTGGGACATGTGTTGACCAAGATGCAGTTACTGGGATTGAAATTTTCACAATGTGTCAATGGTCCTTTTTTCACAAAATTTATGTGACATTATAAAAATCAGTGTGATGTTTTTAAATTTTTATGTGATTATATATGTACTTGTTGTATGATACATAATGAACATTATACAATGTATAAAATATTTCCAAATCTTAAACTGTCAGTGTCTTATGACTACAGTAACTGGTCAGACCTTTTCTATAGTATCCAAAGCCTTTGAAAGGGCCCATTTTTGGCCCCAACTCTAATGGAAAATACTTATTTTTTTTTACCAATTTGCCGAGAAATATCCAAATTTGGTGTACAGAAAATGTGAAAAATGATTTACATGTAACACAGGGGTAAAATGCATTTTTAAAAAGAGCAAAATATTGCAAAATAAAAGAGACCCCAATTTATTTAGACATGTTAGATTTACATGTCTGCAAACTATTTTTTTCCAATTTGACAAAAACCACATTAAAATTCCCAGTTGTTTTACCAATGCCATTTTCCCTGAATTGGCAAAAAAAGGCCTGAATACTATGGTACATTTACATTGTACATGTACAATCTACTTGTTTCCATTTATTTGACCTCTCAAGATTTTTGGATTCATTATACATGTATGACATGAAACTAGAGAAACCATACCATGTGGAAATTTGTACTTACAAATTTACAATGTAGAAAATTAAATGTTGTTAACTTAATTACTTTCTGATGAATATATACGCATCCACAAAATTTGATACATGGAAATTTGTTACTCTATCCGATGAGGAATACTCATATAAACGACACCTGTTATAAATTGTCCTTTTTTTTTTTTTTTTTTTTTTTGTGTGTGTGTGTGTGTCATCAGGTAATTTGAAGTTTATGTGGGTTGGAAATTTTATAAAGGTAAAATTATGTGTAGTTATGTGTGTCATCATATCGTTAATGTTTATTTGGTGCTGAAGTATTTTTCTTGTATTTAAAAGCAAAAGTAAATCTGTAACTTGTCATGCTCAGTTGTCTGTATTTGTAAAACAGTGATCTACATTCAATGTTGTACCGTAATTTTTTTTCTTGGTTTTTATTTTTGTTTTTTGTATTTTTGGTTTTTTTTGGGTTTTTTTTTTTTTTTTTTCATATACTTTGATATTTTTACTGTTAACTTATGTCCTACCAAGAATTCCTCTCTTATATAGAGTGTTAGGTGAAGAGCTATACATTTTAACTTGTGCTGTGGACTGAAACCAGTACAGAGAGGTTTCTTTAATGCACCACACTTGTTTTAAGGTTTTAACCCTGAACCTGTGCTTTGGTACGTCTTATGTTAAACACCTGTGACTTTTTACTTCTGAATGCTTGACTTAGGAACAGTCTATTATGGTCTGTAGCGTAAAAAGGTTAATTTTATGCTACAAATTATAATACTACAAGTTTGAAGTTCCTTTACCTTATACATGTATCAAACCCTACATGTAGGACTCTTTTCTTGACTCTGTCCTTGTTACAGTCCTAAGTCACATATTTTCATTGTGCATCTTGATGTATTGTTATGTTATGCATGTAAATACATGTACCTTAAGTACATGTGACATTTTTACACATATGAATTGAGACACTTACAATGATAAAAGGACCAGTAGCCATCCTTAAGAGTCATAAAATCAGACCTGTATTCAGGGATGAGAACGTTCCTCCAATTGAAGGAATTCCTCCTTTTTCAAAATTTTTCCTGCAAAACTAAATCTTTATTTTCCCCATCAAACCCCTACAAATGAGCCATTTTCCTCCTTTTCGTCATTATGGAATCACATCCCTGTGAATTGGTCATACATGTAAGTGACAAGTCCTAATTCTTTGTAAATTATTCACAAGTTGTAAGCTTGACAAGTACTGTAGGGCCAAGTCAATACCATGTATTAATACCCGGGAAGATTTACTTGCCACATCTTACGGCTGCATAACCCTATCAACACCATAAACCATAGTAGACTAATCTACTACAAAGAGAAAAAAGCTTACCATTAAGATACTTGGGGGCGAAAGGGTTAATTTTGACCTGGCCTTGATTCATACTCAAAACCTTTTCCTTCAGGAGTGATTTTGTTGCTGTTGATATATGACAAGCATTTCAGATCAATGTACAGTAAAAACATGTGTGTATTGTATGGAATGCATGGTCTTGCCAGTGAAGATTGGCAAAATATAGAAACAAAAAATCATCTCTGTTATATTGTTATTACATGTACTTGATCATTTTCTGTATCAGGGATGTCATTAGAAGGCAGTAACAGGCGAATTTAACCCCCCTACACTCAATAAATAGCCATCTACTTTTGATGAAATTACATAGACTTCTATACAAAAAGACAGAAATTCTCCTGCTACTTTGGCAATTTCACCTGTTACTAAAAAAGTTAATGACATCCTTGTGTATGGCTGCATTTTTCTGCAGCATCACATATAATACGATACAGAATCTTCATCTCAAAATTTAAACTTTATAAATGGCTTACACATGCAGTTGAGTAAATTATTGGTTTTGGGTTCAGAAGTTTTGTTATCTTTAAACAGGTTTCAGGGTTTATGCTAGTGCCCAATGAATGTTCATAATTGAGTCAGTGGCCGAGAAAAGGTCCTTGGGACATATTTGGGCAAATTGTGATTTATGTTTTCAGAAACTTGAAGTTATGTGGATTTAAAAATTATATAATATGGAAATGAACGCATACAAGAGCAACTATTTTTATTTCCTGCATGAAAAAACTACAAAATTAGAAATATTAGACGGAATTCCTTGTTTTCTCACATTTCAGTAGTTATGTCGTAAGGATCCTTTTCTCAGCCCCTGGCTCAATTATGCTTGGCCCTTATTATCGCAAATAAATGCTTCATGATGAAAATGTGTATTTGATATTCTATCATGAAAAGTTTATTACAAGTTTTTTCTTGAATCAAACACTTTTGGGGGGGAAGGCCAGTGGTAGGTTTCTTCTTGGGTTGTTGTAATTGGATTCTCTCCTCCACCATTAAAAACAGGCCACCATATAACTGAAGACTTAATGTGGCATAACAGGGATTTTCCTAGGCTGATTTTGGGTCCAGTTACAGGACCCATTCCCAATGCAAAAATGGTTTGTATTTTCCTAAAAATATGCAAAAATTCTCAATTTGGAATTTCAAAATAAAAAATAAATGTATTTTTAAGCAAAATTCTCAAATTAGGTTTTCTTTTTTAGTAAAAATGTTGTATATTTTCCCAGTTTTCTGGACCCAGACTTTTGGAGTTAAGAAAATTCCTGCATAAAACACAATTTAAACAAATGAAATCAAACATTTTGTACATGTATATGAAACTCTCTTTTTGAAGAAAAAAAATGGAATTCGTAATTCATGAAAATTATCTGACCACACTTGAAATTAAAGGAGATAATTATATAGCACTAAAGATCATATTTAGGTTAAAGATTTGTCTGTACATATACTATACTCATTTATAAAACAGTAATTGATAGTACTACAAATAGTGTGATGTGTATGAGAGAATTTTTTCTTAACATAATGTACATCACTGCTGGTAGACATAATGCAAACAATAGATGTTTTGTCAGAGGCTTAAGTAGCCCACATTTGTCACATTGTTTACTCATAACTGATGATACATGGTTGATTATTTGCCAGTTGTTGTTTTTTTTACTGATTTAGTATATATACTGTATG
Source organism: Atrina japonica (assembly GCA_030159075.1). NCBI lineage: Eukaryota > Metazoa > Mollusca > Bivalvia > Pterioida > Pinnidae > Atrina > Atrina japonica. The sequence continues at coordinate 279,668 of BROG01000445.1, read as the reverse complement.
TGCGGAGAGCAAGTTAACACCCTGTGTGAAATATTTGTTATCCATGTGTAGTATTTGTACACAATTTACATTGTAAACATGTAGTATGTGTAAATGTAGGTGGTACATGTATATACATTTTGTACTGTTGAGAATGGCTCCAATAAAGTATTGCTTGTGTGAACATTACAGATACACATACATATATCAACCAAAGCCTCACGTACATTTTAGAATGCTTATGCATGTGCATGTATCAAAACTATCGTCTGATTTCTAAAATGCAATGTACAATGTACATGTAGTGAGTAATATTACATAGGTCATACTTCTACAGATATATTTTGTCTAATGTCATTAATTAGTTGTATTATGAATCGAAATAGTTTAAACTAGTGAAAATATAACAAAGTCTTGATTGCAAAATTTACTAAAATCAGTGGCATAACTACATGTAGATTTTACAAAGGACGGCTAATATTTTATCTGGATGGGCCACAGAAATATGTACATGTACATGTATATATGTATCTATGTAATGGGCTGTTTGCATTTCTTCGTTATTTTCAATTATTTCTTTTTCAGTAATTTGACTTTTTTTTTAAATTGGGGGCCACAGGGAGGGCTTCAAATGTCACTGATTCAAATACATACACATACATGTTCAGATACATGTATATAATAATGTACATTGTAGTACAAATGTACTTACTTTATAAGCTTTAGTATCAGGCTAGACTATTTTATTTATCTTGTGACTGTCAGGGATTTATAATGGCATTGGAGTTCTGTGACTGTCAGGGCATTATAATGATATTGGTGTTCTGCGACTGCCAGGGCATTATAATGGTATTGGTGTTATGCGACTGCCAGGGCATTATAATGATACTGGTGTTGTGTGACTGTCAGGGCATTATAATGGAAGTCTTGTTCTGTGACTGTCGGGGCATTATACATGTAAGGGCATTCAGGTGTTCCATGACTTTTAGGGCATTGTCATGACATTGGTGTTCTGTGACTGTCAGGGCATTAACATGACATTGGTGTTCTGAGACTGCCAGGGCATTATAATGGCATCTGTGTTCTGTGACTGTAATGGCATTATCATAGCATTGGTCAATGGTGTTTTGTGACTACCAGGGCATTATAATGGCATTAGTGTTCTGTGGCTGTCAGGCCATTATACTGACATTTGTGTTCTGTGACTGTCAGGGCATTATAAGGGCATTGGTGTACTGTGACTGTCAGGGCATTATAATGACATTGATGGTCTGTGACTGTCAGGGCATTGTCTTGACATTGGTGTTCTGTGACTTTCGGGGCATTATAATGACATTGGTGTTCTGTGACTGTCATGGCATTATCATGACATTGGTGTTCCATGACTATCTGGGCATTGTCATTGCATTTGTGGTCTGTGACTGTCAGGGCATTATAAGGACATTGGTGTACTATGACTGTCAGGGCATTATAATGACATTGGCATTGTCTTGACATTGGTGTTCTGTGACTTTCAGGGCATTATAATGACATTGGTGTTCTGTGACTGTCAGGGCATTATCATGACATTGGTGTTCCATGACTATCTGGGCATTGTCATGGCATTTGTGTTCTATGACTGTCAGGGCATTATATGGGCATTGGTGTACTGTGACTGTCAGGGCATTATAATGACATTGGTGTTCTGTGACTGTCAGGGCATCATAATGGCATTGGTGTCCTGTGACTGTCAGGGCATTGTAATTGCATTGGTGTCCTGTGACTGTCAAATAGAAAAAATTGAAATTATTATTTTTTTTTTAGTAAACACAGTTAATGTTAAGTTAAATAATTGACTAGTTATATTTGACCAGGGTTAGTGAAAATGATTATGAAGTTAAGGTATGGCATAGCCACTGTCATCCTACAACTTGTGGCTTTTTAATCATGATTCCCCTTATGGAAAAAGGGGTGTGGCAGGAAAATACATTTTGTCTGGATAATTATTCACCATATTCACTTTAATAACAGTTTCACAGTTACGGGACATATATCGATTCATCAATACTCACATACATGTAGTGCTTGTGTTACTTGATATAGATTCGTTAGTGAGTTGGCATTGTATATCACTGTTATTTAATAGAAAATATCTTTGTGTGAATTGGTGTGAACTTGGGAAAAATAGTTTGCACATTTGTAAATCTGAATCTAATGTGATATCAGTTTTTAAATGTATTTCCCCTGCAGTAATTAATTTTTCATTAATGTTTGTTCACCATATTGGGAATTATTTCATCAAAGCCATATATTTTGCATTGGGAATGGGGCCGGTCTAATACATGTATAATGAATTTGACTATAGGCTGCTGTAGCTTGTACATGTTATTGTACTATCTCAAAATATAAATAATTTGAATTTTACAAATATTCATAGTTTTGAAGTCACATGTGCAATGTACATGTACATATTGACACAGAAATAAGAGGCTGCATTATTACAAGAAAATTGATTTCCTGTAAAATCATTTCCATGTTAGACACTTTGCATTAATATAATGAACTCTGGTGCCTATGTAAGTACAATGTAGGTAGTCATATTTAACAGTTATTTCAATTTTTATTTCAGGTGGATCAGGTCTGTACTTAAAGTTACTGATCGTGGTCGGTAGTCTCGGAACCTTGGCACAAATTGTCTTCCATATTGTATTGGCAGCCATTGCAAAAGATGACGAACCCTATGGATATGATTTCTCTAACTGTAAGTTTTCATTTTTATTCCGGGGGTAAAAAATCAGGTACCAGTAGTATCTTGTTTTTGGTCAGTCTGTTCATCTATTTACAATGTTCCATTGAATGAATGACGTTTCTTTCCTAAAATTTTAACCAAATTTGATATACATGCACAGTAAAACTTACTTTAGCGAACACCAGTGTTTATAAACACCACCTGGTCACAAAGACCGTTTTTTGCCGTCCTCAGTAGTACTATTTGTGTACAAATCAACCTCTATATAAAGACTTCCTCCCTATAAAGACCAGTTTTCTTGTATAGGTAAGGGGGTCTTTACATACAAGTATCACTGTATTGCTTTATATCAATGAGACCACATTCTGGAAACCACTTGGTTGAATAATTCTTTTTGAGATTGCCACCTGTCTTGAGAGGCCACATTTCAGAGGTACATGGGAAGGTCTCTGAAGACAGGTTCTAATGTATACCCATGTAAAGTTTAACAAAGTTGTACAGGTGATATGTCAAAAGTATACACGGTCCTTGTGATTGTTAAAAGCAAGATATACCTAGAGAAACAGAGGAGACAAGACTTTCACCTACATGTAAAATGCACTCTGGATTTTCCACATTCTTTTGGGAATGGGGCCTGGACCTTTTGAAATGGGAATTTTGGCAACATTTTCTTGATATCGGGAAATCTAAAAATACAAAAAATATGTGAAAATACAAGAATCTATTCAAAGGCATTGTCATTTGACTTCAATTGGGAAATTTCGTCTGCATACAGTATTAGGAAAAATGCATTGTTTTTGCATTTGGAATAGGGCCTTATTTCAGCCCCGTATGATAAGGTGGAAAATCCCTGGCACTGGTGGTTGGCTGACGACCGTAACTGCAGTTACTGTCATTAGCCAACTACCAGTGACAATGTACATCTTCTAGTATACATTTCACTTTATTACAAGGTTATTTTACCACTAAAAGTTTAATAGTTTTTTAATGACTTTTTTAGTTATTGATGTAGTTAAAACCTGTTACTGTACTTGTTGTGAGGTCTCAATGGTTTGAAAGAAAATTGTTTTTTTTTTGTTTTTTTTTTGTTTTTTGTTTTTTTTTTTGTCAGCTGTGAAACTGACATGATTTTAAGAACACACATATGTAGATGTATATTGAAACTAGAGAGTTTAAAAAATATATACAATAACTGTGACCATGACCTTCAAAATGTCTGCTGACATAGGTCATCAGTTTTCACAGATACAGAGTTGTTTATAAAGCCCAATCAAGGGAATACTTGTATGCTAAAGTAGCCCTTATAGACAGGTGACCTTTGTAAAGAGGTTTATTCATTATAAAAATGTTCACAAAGGTTATGTTTGAATGGCTTTTATAGGCAGGTGCCCTATATACAGATCTATAGGTGCCAGCCTTGAAAGCAAGTTTGACTGTACATTTGTTTAATTGATGATGATGTCTTACATACGACCACAGAATTTTCACTGATATGTGTGTATATATATATACATATATATATATACATGTATTTATCTATACATGTAAATGTAGGTGAAGTACATACAATGTATATACATTATACATGTACATGTATATATACAAACTGTAATAGTAAACAAGCTACTGTCGTCTAAAAATTTTACTCACACCTGTTTTCTTATCTGGTCTGGCCATATGTTTGAGAAATTTAACATGTATAAATGACCATTTGTACCGGAGATAGTACAATAACATGTACAGGTTTTTGTGTTGCAATGAGGGAATTATATGGGAGAAAATCTGTTCTTCAATAAATAACAGCATTATGGGGTTTGGCATTATAGCAGGGGGGGGGGGGGGGGGGGGGGGGGGGGGGGGGGGGGATATGAACTGTATATATATATATATATATATGGTTGTCTCAAACCACCCCTGTTCATGGGACCACCCATATTCATGGAACGACTTCTATTCCTTCGAAATAACCAGAATATGGAAATAACCAGACTTTAATTAACGTTTATTTATCTATCAATCAAAATCAGGACCAGTTATTCAACATCCATATAACCAGAATATCGACTCCATTGAGATATATATACTCTTAAAACATGTTTTGACCTGTACATACATTGTACAGTGTAGTCACCATGAAAATACTTTAAACAGAAGATATTATTATTATTGAGTTTGATATGACAACAAACGGTTTTTATTGTCTTTTTCATTTCCTGTTTTATTATTAACATCCTGACAGTTATTGATTAGGTTTACTCAGACCTTTGTTTTTTGTGTTGACATTAAGAGATGATGGATGCTATCAATAGATAACTAATTTTCTACATGTATAAACAATGTACCTGTTTCCATACTTTAGTTTACCTGAAACTTATGTTAAACACTTTATTTTTCTTTTAAACTGGGCCAGTATTATAGTTTCTTTTTATATTTTAAAAGATGAATATCATGAAGTGATCACAATCACTTACTTGATCTCTATATCAAGTAGACTTGCTCTCACATTATATGTAGTACATGTATTTAATTAACACAGCTTAATCATGGATTTTTAACCTCTTGAGGTGCAGATGTTATTTCTTGGTTCAATTTCCTCCAACAAGAGTTTTTTTTTCACTTTTATGTAGGGCCTTTTTGATTGGGTGATAAGAGCATTAGGCATCAAACCATGAAATCTCGCACCTCCAGTCAGCGAGATTTTCATCCCGATGGCACCTAAGCTGATTTTGTGAGAAAGTTTACCGGTTTACCTACGGAAGCTCTGTAGTCTCTCGGGTAAATTGTAACCATGTTCTATCTGCCACCATTAAAAACTGGCTGCCACCATATGACTGAAAAATTGTTGTATATGGCGTAAACCAACATTTAATGAAAAAATATATATTTACATTGTATACAGTGAAACCTGCTTTAGTGTCCACCTGTGTTTAAAGATCAACTGGTCATAAAGACCCCAATATCATCATTTGTGTACAAATCCACCTCTATATAAAGACCACCTCCCTATAAAGACAGGTTTGGTTGTGTCCCTAAGGAGGTCATTATATACAAGTTTAACTGTAGTTCATAATATTTATAGAAAGAACTCAGAAGTTATCATAGATGTTAAAGCTGGTGACCACTTCTTGGTTACATTGTAACTCAGGGCTCTATCCACCCTTAAAAACTGGCCTCAGGGCTCGAATCTTTACTGAGTATAGGTGAGAGACCTCATAATTTAAAATGCGATTATCAAAACAAAAACAAATTCTGCCTCTGCAAGGAATCGAACCCAGGACCCCTGGTTTACCAGTCTGGTACTCTGTCGATTGAGCTAAAGGGGAAACCCCACTAACTCAAACTAGAAGGACCACCATATACATTGTAACTAATACAGCCACATGTGTATACCCCAGACTGCCTTTCTAATGTGGAATGTTCACTTGATTGAGATCCTGTGTAAGGAAAAATAAAAAGAGATGAATATTTTTTATGTATCCTGACTAGATGTGAGAGACCTCATGGTTTAAAGAGAGATGATCTAACCACTCGGTCACAGAGGCCCACGTGTATATATATGTAAACTTTGTCATGAATTATGAAATTTTATGGAATTTTAGTCTGTATCAGGTAATTTTAAATTAATGACTAAGTCGCCAGTGTCAAATTGATATTACTTAGCACTCAACATCTCATTCGGCTCACCGGCTCACCCGTAATTCTCTAAACCATTTCATCTTTACAATTGATCGCAATCAGAGTTGCTTAGAAACACTGAATTAGATAATTAGTCTCCTACTGTTTTCCATCTTTATTATTCGGAGAGAAAATGTGAAGTTAAAATTCGCATATACTTGTACTCATTCAAGCATCAAGATTGGATAAAAAAATTTGATTTTTTTTTTAACTCATTATCCCTAAAGACACATTTTGGACTGGTCTAAGTCATTGATTTACAGAAAGGTCCAATGTTTTTCAGGGTTTGATGAGTTAATAAATACCTTGTGATTAATACATTTTCACTTCCTGAGAATCCTGACAGTCTGAGCTGAAATACTAGTACAGGTAATGTTGATGATGTGTGCATGACAGAATAAATCAAAACGCAAGGATACTTAATAACAGGACAAGTGATAGTGGAAAGTAATTTAAAAATGTCTCTTATTATAGGTCGTCTGAGTCACACAGGTGAAATATTGTAATCTTTTATCATACAGGTATGCATCAGGTTTTTTTCGCAAAAGCTTTTGAACATTTCAAATTTCTCAAAACAAATCACCTAGCCAATTCTCATTGAACGTGATATGAAGCAACTTCAGGGTGAGGATGATAAAAAAAAATTCAATTTCATGTCATTTTGGTCTCGAGATCTGTGGATGGGGTTGTGTGGACTCTGGTGATTATTGAAACCTTTTATCGACCTTATTATATATCTCTCCTTAGGCATAACTCTTTGTCTGTGTGTAACAGAGACAAATGCCTCCTCTGCATGGAATCAAACGTAGGACCCCTGGTTTACGAGTCTGATGCTCAACTGATAGAGCTGAAGAGGAAACTCCACTAGCTCAAGCTACATGTAGTAAGAGCACCATATAACTAACCCTGTCACATTATCCCCCTCCATTGGAAGAGTTGTCCCAACTCTCTTTGAGGTCACTTATTACCTGTGGTGCAATATTCATTTTCATGGATAATCACTTTCACTTTACCAGGAAGAACTTAGGTCCTAACATGGCGCCACTGTAACAGAGACAAATGCTGCCTCTGCTTGAAATCGAACCTAGGACCCCTGGTTCATGAATCTGGTGCTCTACTGATCGAGCTAAATTAAAGGGTAAACCCCACAAGCTCAAGCTAGTAGATACACCATATGATATAACTAACACTGCCACATCTATACTCCCTGTCTGTCTTTTCCTTGATTGAAATCCCTGTGAAGAGAAAAATAAAAAGAGATTTGTTGATATCTAAAAATACTTCCTTATGTAAAGGGGTTGAAAGGTTAAATATATAGGAAGTCCTGATGGATTTCATCTTACATGATCATGTTTTTATTTTCAAATAAGGAAATGAATACTTGTAAATGTAGATACCATGCATATAAGAAATGGAGGAAGTTAATAAATGAACAAATTGAAATTATTTCAGGAAATTAATGTCAATGTTGCTTTATTTCACATTAATTGTAACCCTTTGATTTCTCTAAGTAGCTCTGTGTGTGTAACTCTTTGATTTCATTAAATAGCTCTGTAGTTAAGTGGTTAGAAAACTATGTTTTGAAGTAGCTAGTCCCTCATCAACTCACCTCTATACAGAGCAAATTTGTACTCCCTCAAATGTAGTCCAGTTTACTTGTGGAAAACTAGTATAATCTGTCTCAAAGTAATCAGATTTCAGGGTACATTGTAACCAAGTTTCAGGGTACATTATAACCAGGTTTCAGGGTACAATGTAACCAGGTTTCAGTGTACATTGTAACCAGATATTTTCTTCTACTGTTAAAGATTGGCAACCAATGCATTACTGAAAAGAGATAAACATATACATGTAGTACATAGATCTAGTACATATCTACATGCTGTTGCATATGATCCCTGATTATCTGGGACATCTGAAAGAAAGATCATGATCTATTTGTTTTCAATTTAATACTTGATTGTGATTACATATATTAAAATGCAAATATAATGTTAATATATTAAAATGAATATAATTATATATATTTGTACATGTAGTAAGTGCAGCTATGTTTTGTACATGTACTTTAAAACATGATAACTTGGAAATCCTGATATATGGAAGGCTCCTGCTGGAAGTTAGGTTGTATTGATTGAACCTACAAAATGATTAAAGTTTTAACTTAAAGAAGAGAGCAAGCTTACACAAACCTGTTTGTAATTACATGTAATACCTTATAATACATATTGGAATACTCTTGCATTATTAGAATACTCTAACATCGATTGTCATTACAGAGAGATAGATAAAAAAGAGAGACAGACAGTGAGAGTGAGACAGAGAAAGAGAGTTGAGATTCTCACAATTATGGCAATGCCTGATTATCGTACATTGTACATTAACACACAGTGGAACCTTTCTAATTAATAGACCATCTCATCTGCCTGGAAAAATAATCTCTCAAAGGGGCTTTTATCTGAAGTCTTATTTAAACTGAGGATAGACAGGTTGATTTTGATGAGAATTGTCACACAAAGCAGGTGGTTTTTAAGGCAAGGCCTTATTGCTATTAAAGGCTCAGAACTCCTAGGGTTTTTCCGTGTACTCAATTAAGCATCGTCAGCTTCTCCGTTAAAAAATCAGTGTGCCATAGGATTTGCCAAACTTCCACTTGTGCTGTAGAAAGTAGTTACCTGAGATTCAACCATTAAAATACTTCTTTGTATTCAACAACGAAGACAGTCAAAAATGCAGTGATGAATTATTATAGACACTTGTTGAAAAGGGGAATTATCTCAGTTCAGCTCTGCCGATTTTAACATTGATACCCATTTTAATTCGTGTTATTTAGACTGGAATTGATCATCATTTCCTTTTTATTCATACAACATGAATTTTTACCTAACTGATAGATTATTTAAGTTTTCAAGCTTACTCGCAGAAGTAATAATAGACAAACTCACGATTAAACCATTAATATCTGACATCGAGTAAGATGCTTTCCTGGTGTGCTGTAAATTCTGTTCATTCGTAAGAGAATAAAAGACCAATTTACTCGATCGTGGTTTTGGTCGGATACCACAAACGTCAATGCAGCTAGCGATTGCATGATTCCTGCCAATAATAGAGTTTTAAAGTCTAGCCAGGTGGTTTTAGTTGATATATTTACATTGGTCATCGTTACCACGGGTGTTTCAACTTTAAATCAGTTCGACCTGATGTTTAATTTTTTTTAACCCAATTCGTATTTGAGATATCGATCTACATTTATTACTCCATTTTACATACCAAATAACAGTGTAATTTTAAGGTTGTTGAACAACGTTTTTCTGTTTAAATATTAGGGTGTAAAGGGAACTGAATAATGCAACATTTTTAAAGCTGTTGAAAGTTGAGATAGATCTACAACCATGGGGCATATATATTTGCCACTTACATTATTTTCTTCTTTGTTTTATATAAAACCAACAATTTTTAAATGCACACAGTATCCACTAATTTAAGCAATATTTAAAATATTTTAAGTTTACATGAAGGAAATTGAATTAATTTTCAGCCCACCATCAACAGATTCTAATCACCCTGCCTCCATGATCCGTCGTCCATCGCCCGTCCTTAAACAATTCTTGTTTTCGCTATTTTTTTTAATCATTTTGAAATTTAGATATACTTTTGTTTATTTTGAGAAAAATATGCTTCTGTGGAGGATAAAATTACTTCAGGTAAATTTTGACATATTTCATTAGACTGAAAGAATAATTACAGAATTTACAAAATTCTTTTGTGAGAAAAATACTGTCATTTCTATAAATAAACATGATAATTTAAAAATGCATATATGTTTTAGCAATATGAAATTGTCCTAGATCTACTGTAAACTTGTACAAACTTGTAAAATTCTGGATTTTACCAGCATATAAAAATTATTGGTTCTATATAAAGCAAAGAAAAAAATAACATAAGTGACAAATATATATGTCCCATGACTGTACATGTAAATCTACCGGTAAGTCTGACTCTGTATGTCTGCTGTTTTGTAATGACAATGTAAACATATCATAAAATGTATAAATTTCTACTGATGCATAATCAAAATAAGCATCCACTAATTTCTTATATTTCAAATAAATGTTTTGGTTTAAAGATGTAAATGTACCATGGTATACGACAGCCTATACTAATTTCTGATTTTAGTAGATCAAGGATGTATATTCCCAGGTGAGATTGTAACTGCATGTATGTACAGATATATATTCTTTTATAAATTCACCAATTCAGATTTGACAGAGGACTTGCCTTTCAGGACTTTCAGTCCTTTGATTCATAAAATTGCCCTCACAAGTCTTTCCACTGAACTACATGTACATAGATTACATACATACATGTACAGATACCTCAATGTAATGACCACCTTACCTATCACACAGTCTTCTTAAAGTCACTCAGGTCGTGAGAGCTTTGATAATTGCATTTACAAATGCAAGTCATGAGGTGTCTCACTTGTGGTCAGTGCCCAATTGGAGTATCTTTGGAGTTTTGTAGCCAATTATCGGGGACGGGGTTGACAGCTTACAAGAGTTGCTGTTTTACGTCACTTTCAACAATATTTCAGTTATATCATGGCGGGATTGACTCTTTTATTATTTTCTTTTTGATCAAACATAATAATTATTGTAAATTATATACACACATAAATATATAAATATACACACACACACACACACACACAAACATTTATTTCAACAAACTTGATAATTTTTAAAACAACATTTATAAAACAAATGACATTTTCAGAGTTTATTGTTAAAATCTATTTCCTTTGAAAAAAGCTAAAATAACATTGCCAGCAACATTTTCAAACAAAGATTTTAAATTTGTTTCTGAATAAAAATGCTCATGTCTAGGATTAAAATCAAAGCAGTCAATTCAAATATGTTTTACAGTTAAAAGGCATCCACTAGGGGCCACCCTCTGGTGGATCCTCCCCCAAAAAGATATTCATGTGTCAGTTTAGTGTGACCGATTTTGATTTGAGTGAATTTAACTTCATCTTTTCGATCATATATCTGAGTAGAGGATGTCAAGGTACAATTTTGATTAATGCTATACAATTTATTATTTACTTGGGTATCCCAGTAGTTTTGAAATACTTTGATTACGTATGTAGAAATTGCTGGTTTAACATCATTGTAAGGTATTTTTGACTATATTTCGTTATTTGTGATTAATTTTGGCAGCTTTGTCTGCTTTGGTGTTACCAATTATTTTAGTATGACTTGGAATCCAACAAAAAAATATTTCTGTTCTAACTGATATTAAATAATGAATTATTTCAAGTATTTCCAATATAATATTGTTACATAATTGCATTTTTGCAAAAGGTTTGATGCAAGATAGGGAATCTGAATATATAACACATTTGCGTAGAGCTTTATTTTGAATATACTTTATTGCTGTAGTATTACTGAGCTTCTGCAGTAAAAATAAATGCATGTTTAGGAAGAGTCATTTTCAAAATTTCGTAGTTGATAACAGCAGCAGCAGCCGCAGAAATGTACTGTTCAGTTCTTGACCTGTCAGTAAATATTGAGATGAAGTTTGTTTTTTTTTTCATCATATTTATATATTGCAAAATATCAAATTTGTAACCACTTAAACAACCAAGTGTTGCAGGGTACATTATGGTTTAAATATCCGTGTACTATAGCTACTGTGTGTTTATGTAATTGTGATAAAAACTAAAAAAAAAAAAAAGTACTATTGAAAGATCATTTAGTTGTACTATAGCTACTGTGTGTTTATGTAATTTTGATAAAAACTAAAAAAAAAAAAAAAAGTACTATTGAAAGATCATTTAGTACATTAATAAGCAATTTACCAACTTATTTTCAGAAATATTTAAGTATGTGATTCATTCAGCATATTAGTTCTAAGTAAGTTATATAAACCGGTAATCTGTTTTATAACGTACACATATATGTAAAAACAGTAATCTGTTTTATAACGTACACATATATGTAAGTTGTATGTGTTCTAATTTTAAATTGTGTTGAAAATTTCAATATATTCCTATCTGGTGCAGGAAGACATTAATTATATCAATTACATGTATAAGAACATACATGTATACACAAATACATACTTTTGTATATAGTTATGAAATCAAAATAGTTTTACATGTAGCTGTGGATGAAGACATTTTAAACGTTTGTTTCACTGTTATGTACATGTATTTGTTAACTATATGATACATGTATATCTCAGCTGTTTATACCATCAAGAGCTCTCTGTGTAATTATTGAATAACAGCATCATATGCCTCACAGAGAAGCATCACCTTGGAATTATCAACATACAACATACGAAATGCCATGGAGTCTTTGTTCTGAGGTTTTCTGTGTCTGTACATGTATGTCAGTATGTGATTTATATAACATCAGAGATATGCTCAGTATTACACTATTATAAATTTAATAAATAAAACATTATATTTATTGCCATCTAAATGTTGTACCTTAAAATAAACTGATGACATTACACATAGTTCCCACAGACATTTGAAAGTGCTTCAATATAGAGTTAACGCTAGTTCTTGAAAAATGCTAAAAAAAAAACCAAAGATACACGAATTCATGAAAAGTGCTTGATTTACATCATGCATACATTGTAAATGCTGGATTTTTTGTCATCTACCTTAGTTCTACTTTTTGCATGTTTCTTCATTACTAAATAAAAATAACTCTTGGGGGGAAAAAAACTGAAAAATTAGCTCTGTCATATAGACACTGAACCTAGTATATTCCATTTGTGTAAACCATTTTTGTAGTGCTTTACTGCTGGACCTTGCTTTGTTTAGTGGAACTGTGAAAGAATCTTACAAATAATGAACCTTGTTTTCCAAATTTGGTTTGGGTTGCAAGATCTTGATAGCTAAAACATAACACACAGTGAAAGTGCTTGTATTGTGGTTTAAAATTCTGTAACAGTCCCGGAAATGTGCCTGAATTTTCTTCATTGGCTGTATGAATCATAATACATTGTGTAGTCTTCACCACACATCAAATGAATTTGACATATACATATATGTTAGTGATGTTGATTTATTTTCGATTCCCAACCTTGAAAATGCCATGTTTACAGAGAAATATAAATTGCCGCTCAATAGTTAATCAATAAAATTGAAGTAAAACTTGACACTTTGATAAAATATTACGTCGGTTATGTCCCCTTCAAGATACCAATACAATGATAATATGTTGTTGATATGGAAGACTACGGTATCTGGCAAGATCACATTCATGAAGTCATAGAGTAAACCAAATTCTGTAATGCTGCTACTAAAAATGTGGTCTAACAAGACAGTTGGCATCTCAAAGGTTTTAATTAAAGAATTATTAAGCCAAAACGTTTCAGAATGTGGTCTCACAAGACAGGTGGTCTTTTTTTTTTTTCAGAGTGGTCTCTGAAGACAAGTTCTGCTGTGTTTTACTAGAACAAGCTTTTATACAAATTATCAGATTTTGTGATCCCACTTGAAAACAAGAAAAATTTACCAGTGTTTTAAGTGATTTACCCGAATGTCTGCTTTAAGTGATTTACTTATACCAGTGTCTGTTTTAAGTGATTTTACCAGAATGTCTGTTTTCAGCCACTCTAAAATATTTCATTTGTAAGGTAGCAGACAGTTTTAATTAGCATACTTAATACATGTAAGAATAGGACTATTTATATACATTTTGTCATTAGTAATCAAGAATAGGTAGAAATGATATTGATGATTAATACATTCATTTATTATTTTACATTTCAGGTTCAACAAATGAAATCATTGCTAGAACAATAGCTGTTGAAAGGTTTGTATAAATGAAATGAACAAAATGTCCATCCCTTTTGTTTGTCCAGCTTTTTTTGTCAATTTTTAGCTTTCCGGGACGAAAGTCTTGAGAGCTAATGTCATACTTCCGGCATCATTGGCGGTGGCAGCATGGTCTATGACTTTTTAATTGCAATGGACAGGGTTGTGATATTTCACAAATAGATTCCTTATGATGAGAGCTTTCATTTGGTACCTTGTCTTTTGATCTAGTGACCTTGAACTTTCACATACATTTAAAAAACTGTAACCTTGGCTATAGCTTTTAAACCATGAGGGATAAGGCTTTGATATTTCACATATAGATTTCTTATGACCAGAGCCTTCATTTGGTATATTGACTTTTGACCTAGTGACCTTGACCTTGGACTTTGACCTACTTTTCAAAAACTATAACCTTGGTTATAGCTTTTAAACTATGAGGGATAGGGCTTTGATATTTCACATATAGATTTCTTATGACAAGAGCTTTAATTTGGTACAAATGTACCTTGACCTTTGACCTAGTGACCTTGTCCTTGGATTTTGACCTACTTTTCAAAAAATTTAACCTGAGCTAAAGGAATAAAAATGTTACCAGTCCTTTGTGGGTCAAATATGTCACCAAATGCAGGTGAAGGGCTTCAAATTTTGGCCTATGCTCGGCACTTACTGCCATTGAGCACTGAGGGTTCTTTAACATGCCATCACCTACTGTGACACGGGACCTCAGTTGTTATTTGTTGTTCTTCCACTGATTGTTGTTTGTGGTGTGAAAATTGTATTTTATTCAAACCTTTAATATGTTGTTTTTTTTTCACATGTTGAGTCCTAGCTACATCAACTTAAAACAATCTATGTAGATAACCAAAAGGCCTATGATTGGACAATTTTAATTTATGTATGTATGTATACAATTGATACCCAGGCCATGACTTGTCACAAACTTTGGTGTGTTACTTTATATTGTTACATTCATGAATGACATCAGTTACTTGCCAGAATTATGGGACTTCAAAGTATTCATGACTAGCCAAGTTCTCTTGAGGGTACAGTGTTTTTCAACCACATCTTGGCAATCACTTTTTTCAACACCTCTTCAGGACAGCAATTTGCATTACTTTCTCTGCATTTTGGTAGATATAATGATGATCTCCATCCAATGAGTCACTCCAATGACCTATTGCCATCTGTTGTCATTGGATGTTGTGTGACATGTGACTAATGTCATGCATAAACATTTGAACAGGTCACGCCTTTTCTCAGAAACCACTAGGCCAGTTCTCTCCAGGTTTTATATGTAGCAGCTGTAGCGTAAATGCAACAAAAATTGTTTCCATGACAACAGGGTAATTAGAAAGGACAAAATGACTGATGAGAATCTTTCTGCCTTTTCTCAACTGTTAGCCTGTTTGGTTTACAAGTGTCTCAATAAAAGTAGATAAAAAGACATTTTAGGAATAGCATGCTGTTTGGCGAAGTTATTGGCATTCTCAGTATATTTATTGTATTTCATTTGGCTGAAGATTTCCAATTAATAATGACAGTATACGTTGTATGCTCAGGAAAAAAATTATCATAGCTCATGTACATTTACATGTACAGTAAAACCTGTTTTAGCGACCACCTGTGTATAAGGACCACCTGATCACAAAGACCATTTTTTTGCTGTCCCCAATAGTACCATTTGTGTACAAATCAACCTCTATATAAAGACCACCTCCCAATAAAGACTGGTATTCTTGTGCCCTAAGGAGGTTTGTTATATACAAGTTTCACTGTATTTTATGTTTTTCAGGTTAGATGGAGTCCCATTTGCTCATGTGCTACGACTTGTTTTACCTGATGTTGGAGTCCTAACAGCAGCAATTTTAGTGTTTGCGATATCCTATAAACTGTTAGACACTCCTACAAAACAACAACAACAAGATGTTTTACCTGTAATTCACAGAAAGAGGAAAAGATTTGACTCAGTTTTCCAATTCATAGGAGAGTTTTTAGTGGTTCTATTTTTGGCAGCTTGCGGCATTATTGTGCCATCTGTATTAGGAGCCGTTTACTTTTTATCATTTCTATACATTGCCACCTGGTGGTCATTTTATCAAAGGTTAGGCACTAAATTCGCCTACTTCCGATTTTTTATATTAATATGGAGTGGATTGCATATCCTTCTTTTGTATCTGTACCAGTTGCAGCCATTCCAAGAAGATTGGCTTCCAGGAAGAGACTCAATGATATCAAGGTAAGAAATTGATTCAGAGGTTGTACAGTGGAACATTGCCTATAGACCACCTTGCTTAAGAGCCCACCTCACATTAAAGACCATTGTTATTCAGTCTCCTGAAATTATCTTAATTGATATTGAATAAGTCTAGACCTTAAATGAAAAGACAACCTCAGTATTCAGACCACTGGTCAGACATTTGCTGCTCTTTTGGCTTTAGAGCTGACCTGGCTCAGTCGATATCGCGTTCAACTCTTTATCGTGAGGTCATAAGTTGGAGTCCAGCGGTGGCAGGTTGGTTTCTTCTCCTTCGGATGAGACAGTAAAAACCGAGACCCCGTGTCACAGTAGGTGTAGGCACGTTTAAGAACTCTCACTGCTTAATGGCCGTAAGTGCTAAGCCTAGGCCAAAATTTGAAGCCCTTCACTGGCATATGGTGACGTCTCCATATGAGTGAAAGATTTTTGAGTGGGACGTTAAACAACAATACACAAACAAAACAAAATTTTTGGTTTGATTTAACGAGTGGCGTGATTACTCAAAGTCCTCGCCACTAGTCCATGTGAGGCAGGTAGAGATGTCTAGCCCCATATTTACAATGTCATTGCTTCTTGTTGTGTTAAATTTTCTTGGTCAGCAATTTAGTGTCTAAATTTCTCAACAGAATTTTATGAAATTTGATATATGTGTTTAGTATGACAAGTATGTTTTTACTGCGGCTCACCCCTTTATTTTAATAGTTATTGCCCTTCATTCTGTTAAATTTTGAAGGGATTCCTATTACTTTTGCTGCAAGATTAGTTAGATGGAGGGCCAACATTTGGCAATATTTGCCAGAGTTATGGGACTTTAAAATTTATCAAACACATCTTATTTGTATTTTTAGGTTGCTAGGATTAACAGCAGTAATAAAAACAGACTGCACCAAGCCATGGTCTGTAGAATTCCATAATGCTTCCAACTGGCCACATTTCGTCAACCCTGGTCTCCTTCTAGTGCTGTATATTATAGCCGCTGTTGAAGTAAGGGAGTGGTACCATAGGAAGGTAATAATTCAGATGATGTAATGCATTTACTTAAATCTGACTTTGCAAATCTAACAGCCTGCAAAATGTTTGTCACATATCTTTGCTATATTGTTGTGGTAGAGTGTCATGAAAGTGTTGTCACCTTTTAAACAGGTTGAATGATGTATAATTAGTAAACAAATTTTCTGAATCTTTTAATTGCAGAATTATCTTAGGGTAAGGAAAGTATTAGCATATTACACCTACATAGACACACATCCTTTCGATAAAACTATTGACCCAAATTCTTCAGCCTACAGCATTTAAAGGTCCTAGCACAAAAAAATGATATACAGAGCACAAGCTTTGCACTACTATGTTGATCCTCTCACATTGTATACATTCTGAGGACCCTGACATTCTGTACTGCACAGCTCTATAGGCCTATATTGTTTCATCTTCTGATTGATGTACTCTGGGTCAAAGGTTAATTCAGCACATACATAATTATATACAGTCATTACTTTTCAGTTGTACGTGATTGGTCATCTGTTTGTGGAGGAGGAGTCAGGATTTGTTTGTTTTAAACTGCATGGGTTGGTTGAGTAATATATGCAGTGTTCTAGTTCTTGAAAACATTTGAAATAAAAGCTGGGGGAAATTATTTAATGAACTTAGCGCAGGTTTTATAGTTCATTAATCAAAGTGGAATAGAAATCTGACTACAACACAACCCATTCAAAGGTTGACTTTCTTACTGTATTCAGAACAAAAGCTAACTGAGTTACAAAACGTATATTACCGGGCCTCTTATCTTCAGTGCTGAAGAATAGATCAAGATTGTTTAATTTTTTTCAGATTTGTCTTTTTTCATTTCTGTTTCCCCCATATTTTGTAAGGGTGCTACTTTGCTTAATTTATCCATTTATTATTTAAAAAAAGGCCCAAAATATTTTTGGTTAGCTGTGCATGAGATGGTTTTGGTATGTTAAATCTATGTGATAACCTTGCATATTATCTCTAATGACTTATTCACATCCATGTAAAAAATAGAGATTGTGAAGTTTTCTATTTTCACATGTAGCTAAAATATGAGTCCAGATTTTGAATTTGAAAAAAGTTAGTACCCCAGCTATGTACGGATGATAACCAGTTATTTTCTTTACAATGTCAACCTATACTATAAGCATTTCAACTGGAATATTTTGACATCCAAAAAAAAAAACAAAAAAAAAACAAACACCTACATGTACAACAACACCACACAACCCTTTCGACTTGGAAATAGACAACCATCGAAAACAAATTACAGTCAGATTTTCATAATGGGGGAATAGAATGAAAGTAAGTGGCTCCAATGAAAATAGATTTCTTTGCAATCGTTGGCGTGGTGTTGAATCAACATGTTCAGCATTGTTTAAATTAGTTAGTAAGTGTCTAATTAATTAGTTGTTGGAAAAATGATAGATTTTTTATTTATATGATATTTTGTTTAGCGAGGCAAACTAACAACATTTTATAGTAAGTTCAGAGCTTCTTATATCTATTACTGTTGCTTGCTTCTTCTGTTGTTTTTGAGTTTTTTGCATGAGGAGTTGTCCCTTTGTCCCCTTCTTGTCTTACAGAAGCTAATCGGTGATGAGGTCGACGGGAGTCAGCAGAAGAAGTCGAGAAGACAGAAGAAGCGCTCGTTAGAGCGGCAGGTATTGCCGCATCAGCTAGGGCAGGAAGAGGTTCGGTGGACATTGTGGATTTGATGTTGTTCTAATGTTGTAAACTTTGTTTAATCTTCAATATTAGATGTAAAAACTGCACATCGCATGAAATATTGTGTATTTGCGTGCTATATTTGGGCTTTTGCATTAATTAATTCCAAATTGTAGGTTTCATTTAAATATATTCCATTCTACTAATTTTGGTGTTCGCATGATAAGTTAATGCAGAGTATTTAGTTTCCTTGCAGTAATGATCATGATGGAGAAGTTAGTTCCTAAGGAATGTATCTTAACTGTCAGATTTAAATATCGTTTTAACAAAATTATAATTTCCGTGAATAAAAATGGAAATAAAAAAGAAATGATAATCATTGATCATGAAGCAATATCCACCTTATCTAGATCTGTCATCTACTAACCAGAAATTTGTACTTTTTTCTTTTTATATGTTTTAGCTTTTTTACATTTGAGTTGATGTTATGTGTTGGCTTATCTAAATTTAATTTATGTGTGTGTGTAATATTTCAGGAAAATAGACTATAAAAACTGCAGTTCTACAGTCTTTTATTTTTTTAGAAACAAGAAATAATTTACTGACTAAATTCAGTTATTTCTGATGACCACCATTTAGCAGTATTTGTTTGATCTAACCTTACACTTGCTTCATTTGATCTGCAGTCAGGTAACACAATGCATGCTCTTGGCTTGTAATTTTGAAGCATATCATGTGGGTGTGTTCTATGATTGATCATGTGACACAAATCTCTGTGATCTTGTCTGAGATCATGTGACTTCATGTGGTAATGGACTGCTTTTTTGATCATGTGGCATATTGTGATCTTCTCTATGGCCATGTGACTTCATTTGGGTTTGGACTGTGATCTTGTAAGGTCATGTGACTCCATGTGGTCTTGGGTTCTGATCATGTGACATCTGGTGTTCTTGTGTATGTCTTGTGACTTTTAAAGTCTGGCTGTGATCACAGGATACATGTATTTCATGTGTTCTACCTTGCTCTTTGTAATGTGGTAAGTAACACGAGCTGAGCACCATTAACTTAAGAATGATTTTAAGTCTGAGCATGTCCTCAATTTTACTTGCACAACAAATCACTTTTCATGGCCAAGCAGAATAAAACTTAAAACTTATAAGTGTGTCAGAATTTAAGACAACTTTTGATGAACTGGAATTCAGATTACTGTAAATGTGGTAATTTTTGTGTGAGGGTAATTTATACTAAATACACGATGTTTACAATAAGTTGTGACATGGTGTAAATAAAACCCACGTATATGGTTTGTCTAAGAAAATTGCTTAATTAACAACACGCGGAAATATCTACGTTTACAGTAGTTAAGAATCTAGAATTTAGTAAAATTTTTGACTTGAGTAATTCTCTGTTTTTCAATTAGAATATTTACAGGCTTAAACAACCTGGACTGGGTTGCACAATACCTTGTCAAATTTAACCAATGTTAAAGTTATAGGCTGACCGTAGGTTAAATTAAACAATGCATTGTGCAACTGTGTCGTGTTAACATGTGATGCCACATTTGGTATTTTGTCATGTGACATTTAATCATGCTCTGATTGTTTGGTATGGGTTTCTGCATCTGTGATCATGTGATTTTAAAACCATTTTGTCCATGTATGGTCATGTTACACTTCGATGTAAATGCATTCATTTGCTAGTGTGTTGACTATAATGGACTCATGACATATACATGTAGAATTGCTTTTGTCACCTGATATACCACCCATCCATTGCTATTCCCATCTCACATATTTTATTCAGTGCTTGGTGCATCACTTTGTCTTGGATATAAAGCACTTAGTGTTTGAAATAACACTATTCACTCATTTAATATGCTGTAACATTCATTGTAGGGTTCCTAGGTAAGTAGGTGTCTTGAAGTACTTAGTCTGGTCAATAATCAGCCAAGAAATGGTCACAGAAACTGATTTTTGAGGTGTTGACTTCTTTATTTATAGCCATATGTACACATTGTCAGTATGTCAACATGTTATGTCCAGTCCTCACCTTAATAGGTCTTGACCACTTTATTCATAGCCATATGTACCCAATGTCAGTATGTTATGGTCAGTCCTCACTTTATTAGGTCTTGACCACTGTATTCATAGCCATATGTACGCATTGTCAGTATGTCAACATGTTATGGTCAATCCTCATCTTAATAGGTCTTGACTACTTTATTCATAGCCATATGTACCCAATGTCAGTATGTCAACATGTTATGTCCAGTCCTTACCTTAATAGTTCTTGACCACTTTATTCATAGCCATATGTACGCAGTGTTAGTATGTCAACATGTTATATCCAGTCTCAGATAACTGGGTCTAAACAAAGCCTTGTATTATGTTGAGTCACATTCTTATCAGGAACAACTGTAACAGCTTTTTGCACTATTGTATAAACATGCCCAGCTTAAGTATTGTCAACATTATGTGTACATACATGTACATGTATTTGTGTTGATAATGTGCCAGTCAGTCTTTTATACTGGTGAACAACACTAGAACTGTATAATCACAGCTGGAAACTTACATATCCATAGTTTACGGGGGAGGGGGGGATTTGAATATATAAAGTACTAAAATGACAAATGACACTGACAAAAAATAAAAACATATTTTGTATATATTTTTGTCCATGTCATTTCGGCATGTAAACACTTTATGTAATTAATTTCATGACTTGCATCTATTGTATACCATAAATTGGGATATTGTGGCCACTCTATTTAATTGGCCAAAATTAAACCATCCAAAATACGTGTATGTATACAATGTTTCTAGTGATACTTTTAAAAAAAAAATAGTGTGGACATTATTCTTAATTAAGTACCATGTAATGCATCAATCGTACACCCCTGAATTCTGACAGTGGACTTAACCATTCTTTGAAATGGGCAGGTGCGAATGTGACTTCAGGGGTTGATTTATTCATGATTTTTTATCATATTGTTAGATTATATACATCAGTCCACAATATAGTATAGAGCATAGTGTTAGCTGCTTCTACAGAATATACTTATATCAACATTTTCTGTTTAATTCTATCAAAATAATTTCATACCGTAACTGCAGATTTTATTGTAAAGTGAGCAACTTTAGCAAACCATTGCCATTGTCCCCATCTGTTAATATTTAGTAATATATCTCTCATTTAACCAGCAGCAAGTTAATCTACATAATATTGATTAAAATGTCATCCTGTCTGATTCATTTAGAATTTGCTTAGAGACTTTCAACTTTTAAAAAAATGTATCAATTATGTAAATTTATTTGATTTATATGCAATTGATTTTGATAAATTAGGTGATTTTTCAGACCAAAGTATGTTAGGGCATATCATGCATATTAGTAAATATAAATATGAAAGTATTACAATGGTTCTTGTATGTTCTTTATATAAACATACTGCTAGCTACAGTAGAGAAAAAACTAGTGAAATTGAAAATGTTTTTGAAAGGAATTACTGTCCTTGATATAATTATCAGGTGATTTCTAAACAGCAACATCCAATTTTCATGATATTGTAGACGAATCTGTATTACTGAGCCAGTGATGATATGGATAGTGTTGTGTAATTTAATTGTAAATATAAAATATGTCTCTGGCTACACTTGTAAAATGGATACTACTTGTAACCCCTGTATAAAATGTAGACTGCATCTGTGACAGCCACTGTAAAATAGACACTTCATAATGTGTTACCTGTGTTTGAAATGTTAAAAATTTCTCTGTCTTTAATCTCTGACCACTATTTTGGTCTTTAACATACGAAGTCACACACTATTATCATAATTATGCTGACTGTATGACATAACCTCGTGATGTAGTCCAAATTGTTGTCATTGGCAAGGACACGCCCCCTGATGGCACATGAGTTTGACATATATAGGGAACATTGGAGATTTGTGAAAATGTTACAAATGCAAATATGTAAAGGTTTTCTAACAGAAAGATGAATAAAACCATTTATTTAACTTAGATAAAAGTCAAAGACATATTCTGATTATATTTTATATGAATTTACTATCACAACTTGACAAGACGGAAAAACAAACCATCTTAGCTAGTTGGAAATTATTTCTGCTTTCTATTTCAGAGTCTTGTCGGCGATGACAACCCTACCTACAGCACATTTGATGCTAGTGATCAAGCAGCAGAAGAACCAGACACGCCCAGGATGTCAGCAGCCTTCGAGTCCGATGATGAGGCTGATGGCGGGGCTCAATCAAAACCAAAGAAGAGAAAGAAGAAAGATATCAAAAGACTGGCAATGGTTACCATATTTGTATTTGTCATGAAGCAGAGCTATGTTCTGTCCTTGATAGCAATGATGGTAAGATCTGTGTTACCTGTTCTACATTATTTTTTACCTGTCCAGTAATTCCAAAAGAAAACATAATATTCTTCAACTCATCGACTGCTATTGCCACATTTGTGAAACGATTTAGAATCCAGATTTTACAATAATTTTACATGCAATATTTGTTCACCCCTCTGTTATGACAGTAGACCATACTATCTATGGGTGAGTCTAAATGTGAACATCTGGGGTTGAAGAGTCAACTTTCCTGGCACTCTTCATCCGACATTTTGGACCATAAGCCTTCATCATGGGAAATTCTGAATTTTCCTAAATGAAGGCCTATTGCCGAAAGCTCAGGAGAAGATTATTCAGTACAGTTATATACTACTTTTATATTTCTTATGTGAAAATAGTGTCACAGATAAACATTGGTTATTTAAGTGTGGTTGTTCTCCACTTTTTAAAAAAAAATCTTGTCACCCTCACATTTTCCTTGCCATGCTAAAATTTCCTTCAACCACCCTTAAAAATGCCATTTCAATGATTTCATTGTATTAATTTGCAATAGATTGCTTTGTTATTGATAACATCTGTCTGCAATTACTGTTAATAAGTTGTAAATCATATTTACATGTTTTTATGTTCCATAATTTTTGTTGTTTTTGATTTGTTTTTTAATGGTTTTACACCAAAGATCCATATTTATACATGCACCTATCACAAGATTTTGTACTTTCAAACCTTACACCTGATAATCTTCTACCCGCTGAAATAATTTAATGGGGGTTTTGATAAAAATCTTATGTTTATGTTTTTAACAGAGCTTACACATGTTTCTTAACAAAGATTGAATTAAATCAATACTGAATTTTCATGTCCATTTGCCTTTAAATAAAAATATATTTGATTAATTTACTGTTCACAGATTTTTCTAGCACTCATTCTGTTTATGTAATTTTGATAAAGTGATAAATATGTTTATTATATTTACTTTCAGGCATGGAGTATAACGTTTCACAGTTGGTTGACCTTTGTTCTTTTACTGGCCGCATGTTTTATCTGGATGGTACCACAATCACGGCGGTTCTGCCTTTTGTCATCGCCGTTCATCATGCTGTATGGTATGGGCCTCCTGATAATTCAGTATGTGTACGGTATGGATCTCAAAGAACTACCAACAACCATCAACAACATTCACCTATCCGAGATTGGACTGAAGAAGTTCACGTATCCGTGTTTACAACTGGGTCTTCAGGTATTTGTGGTAGAAATTTCCCAACTGAAGTCAAATGAAAAAAATCCAGTTTCATTTCTACGGATGTTAAATGGAATTGACTTTAATAAACATTGGAAGCTGTTGAAATAATCATCTGCATCTTTTAAATGTTTTATCTGGTATGTCGAGTCACGACTCAATGATTTTGAAGAGATATTTGCATTTTCAAAGTTTTGTGTATTTTTAGATTTCCCAATTTCAATAAAATGTCATTAAAATTCCAAATTTGAAAGGTCTCATTTAAAAAAGAGTTAAGAAAGTCCCCGATATTGTTCTATTCGCAAGATGAAGGTCCTTGGCCCGATTACCAGAACCGGGTCTTTCCCAGGACATTAAAATGTAATGACTGTCCATTCACCTAATCCAAACTTAGGAATCGAAAGTCACGGATCTTTCAAATTGGACTTAAAACCAAAGTGTCGTGTCATGGCAAGTGTGGTAAGGTCAAGATTTCTTGCTTTATTGGTATTAACCCATAGCACTTTTCAATATTTTGGGCACTTCACCTATAGCTGGTGACATCTCTATGCAATAGACCTTTTTCGAGTTGTTCCATTCTGTCACGGTTCGTCATAATACTCTGATGTTTCAAAGCATAATATAGGGCATCCTAACTTCTGGTTAAGCAGATTTTTGTATATATGACCTGGAATATGGATATCATACAGTGATAGGTGCCAGATTTGTAAAAGGCCTACAGGAAAGTGGTGACACTTGTCATCTTTACAAGAGAGAACATTTATCTAAACTTCATTCCTCGCAGATTGACCGAAAAATGATATCATCGAATGTCGTCAATAAAAATAGTACATAATTGGAAGTGACCTTACAAAAATATCAGTTGAAGTCACAAGATCTGAGTGCGAACTATTCCAACAAAATTGAATGGAATGGGACAACTAGAAAGTGGTCTATTGAAAAATCATTGCAGCATGTAAAACAATGAAATAACAAGCAATGGCTTTTTAGTACAATAAGCAATTGTCATCTTAAAATCACAACAACTTATGGAATCTCTATAAATGTTTTTGTATTTGATTTTCTCAATTGGACTTTTTGACCTGCCTTTTTGAACGGGGCCCGAAGTCACAAAAATATACTCAGTATTCAAGCTCAAGTACCTTTTTTTTGAGTTAAGATAATAACACTCAAAATTTATGCTGCAGCTGGACATGTTTGTATACTGATGATAAGAAATGATGAAAGCCATTGCTCACTTGAAGAAAACTTGAGAAGTATTAAAAAATGATTGAGTACTCAAATTTTGAGTACCATCCTCAACGTATATTTCTTTTTTCTTTTTTTTTTTCACTTTGACGTATGTAGTCAAAATAATAAAGTAAAAGAAGAGCTTGAGTATTGATAAAATTTAGTGACTTCGACCCCTCGTGTTCTGTTTAGATTGAGAAGGTTCAGAGTAAAACTGAAATCAAACTTTTATCTTTTGATATGATAAAACGCTTTATATATTATTGCAGATTCTGTTTACATCTATGTTCTGGCTCACCCTGCGGCAGTACATGCGAGAGCGACAACAACAGAAACTTGCGGGTAGCTCTGCAGTACCCATGGAACCCATAAGTGAAGAGGGACATAAAAAATCATTCGCATCCTGGCTGAGTATGTGGAATCCATTGTTATTTCAGTTACTTAGGTTTTAGGAGTTTGATATAAAATGCATTGAAATTTATAAAGTAGAAAAAATTTTATTACTGCGTGTTATGGTGTTCCCGAAATGCTGTTATGTAATTACAGAATTTTATAACGAATCATGTATAAAGAATATAATAGAGACCACAAAAGAGAGTGATTGTGTACACATTAAATTTTGTGTGAGTGTGTGTGGGTGGATGGGTGTGTCTGCGTGTGCATGTGTGTAAGATATTTTAGTATCTTGTCATATCAGTATATTGAAACTGCCTATAGTGACAAAATAATCATGTCACTGAAGTAAATGATATTTTCATTTTATGATTGTTCAGCTGGCTGGATAAGATTAAGAAATTTTGATGATGAAGCACTAACTGATTCTGAAACATGTAAGATTAACCATGATAACCATGGTGGTGGAAATCTTTTAATTTTTTTTTATGCCTATTTCATCAAAGATCGAGGAGGATCTCTTGTTTTTGGTCCATCTGTTTTGTTCTATAACCCTTTCCTATTTCAGATCTTTAGCATGACTCTTTGTTGAATTTTTTTTGTTGGTTATGGGCTTTTCCTATATGCTATATTTTTTTAATTAGTACTTAGTTTGTTCAGATTGCCAACTTGTATTGTTAATTTATGTTTAGTATGGGGATTAATTAGGGTTTCCATAATGATGCTTAGATCTTTACACTTTAGTAAGTAATGTTTTCACTGTAATTTGTAGAGAGTCAAAACTGACATGAACAAATTACCACCTAACTAATGAATATATGGTTGTCAGTCTAATTTGCTGTAGAATCAATCCTACGCATCCCCACCATTGTTCTAGATTGATGATAGTATGAATAAATGTCTTTAAAAGTAAAGTTTATTAATTAACTGCATGTGACAGGCAATCACTTAATAAAGGTTAGACAAATATTTATCTATAAAATGCTAAACATCAAACTTGGTCTCTTAACATTGGTGGGGGTGGTTAGAAGTCTCTCACTTCTTCTTGGTGCAGGTTTGAGCCCCAATGGATCCTAAGCGGATTTTTGTCAGAAAGTTTGCCAGTTTACTTGTGGGAAGGCCATACCATATTTTCAGATTTCAGATGAAAAAGTTTGTTACTTTTGATTTAGGTTGAGTAACATTTTCTTGTAAGTGTTGCTGATAAAAGAGATGTTTTTTACAACTTAAGTACTAAATTTTATGTTTCTAGGAAATGAAAAATTTGCAAGAATGCCAGAAATTGTTGATTATGGTATCTGTACATTATAATTACCAGAACTAGTATATGTTGTGTCATTGTCCCTTAGTCTTAGTATCAAACTATATTCAAGACAGAGACATTGATCATTCTTCATTTCGTGAGCCGGCCTGGCTCAATCGGTAGCATGCTTGACTCTTGATCGTGAGGTTGTGAGTTCAAGTCCAGCCGTCGGCAGGTCGGTTTCCTTTCCTTCGGACTGAGACAATAAAAACCGAGGTCCCGTGTCACAGTAGGTGTCGGCACGTTAAAGAACCTTCACTGCTCAATGGCCGTAAGTGCTGAGCATAGGCCAAAATTTTAAGCCCTTCACCGGCATTTGGTGACGTCTCCATATGATCCTAATGAGGGAAAGATTCTTGAGTGGGATGTTAAACAACAATAAACAAACAAACAATCATTTCGTCACAAAAATAGCTCGGCTGACCTGTTGCAATTCATTGCCATCCGTCATAATGTGGATCATCCCTAAACTTTGCATTATTGTAAACTTCATCTCAAAAAATCTGCAAATTCTCTTCAAATTTGGTATGTAGATTTCTATAAACCTTTTGACTTCCCTTTCTGCTATTCTTGTTTTTTTTTGTTCTACATCTTTCATCTCTATGTGCATGATTGTCTTCCTTTGTAAATAGACGACTGACACCCCTCCCCCTCCCTTAAAGTTTCATCTGCGTCCTCGTCTTAATCCTTTTAGTAGTACGAATCATTATGTTGATTTGAAAACAATGTCTTTATGTAGTGTGTACGTAGATATACAGTAAAACTTCCATGAGTCAAAGTTCAAGGGATCACCAAGAAAAATTCTTAACATTGGAACTTTGTCTCATTAAACGTAAATGAGACTGAACAATTTGTAATATCAGAAATACTGTAGGTGTATGTAATTGTTTTGAATCCATATAAGGTTATAATCATTTATGATCAGTGCCAAACTCAACTTAATCTTCATAAATTAAACCATTCAGTGTTTATGGGAAGTTTAATAATTGCAGAGTTTGGGGGTGTCATATACATGTACATGTAAATATTGACTTATAATTCTTTCATTTTGACACGTCTTTAGAAACCACGTATCCATCGCAGTTTGGGTGGTTCTGCGTGACAGTTTCTACTGTACACAAATAAACGAAGTAGCAAAATTCTCATAGGGCAACAGTGTATATTCATAGACAGTAGTAGTATAACAATACATTGATACAACAATTTCTTGTGATTTTATTTTTGATGATACGATATGTTGATACAGAAAAAACATTGACATTTTCCGGGGAAAATAATCTGGAATTATGTTGTTTTTTATTATAAGTATATCAGTATGTTCAGTGTCACCTAAATGCTATATCAACAAATTATCTCTTTTTTTGCGTTATCAATGAATAAGTTACTAATGTACAATATATACCGGTTATGAATATTAAGTCGTTCTACATTCACTGTTCTTGTATATCATACTTCTGTTTCTAATGTTACACCGAATATTCTTAGCATTATGATATGCCATGATATATGGTGATATGCTTTTCATATATTGTGATACGTGTATATTGTGATACACTTTCGAGTCATGATACACGGCACTATTTGGTAGTGAGGTACTTAATTATTTAAGGGCTACATGACATGTATGTATACTTTGAAGTAATTGATTTCTCCCACAGCTACTTTAGTGAAGTACATGATGCCACTACATTATCTATCGTATTTCTCATATGGTTATTTTGCATGTATATAGCGTAAAATAGCTAAACTCTCACAGGCTATAATACATGTACATATACATAAGGAGGCAGCTGGTAGGTGATGTCTCTCAGGGCCGCAGATTTCAGATTACACGAGGAATGGTGTACATATGAGTTTGTCATCGGCAGAAATTTTACATGCAGATTTTATGCAATATTTTATCTCGTATATACTAGAGAGATCACCTGGTGGTTAAAGGAACAAATTCATTTTACTGGAGTAAAATTGCCAAATGTTAACCTGTTGTAACATTTTGTATGAAGCAACCACTGCAAAATTAATTTTTGGATTTCAACGGTCTAAATTTTTGTATTACAGTACAGTAATCCATGCCTGAAAACTATAAGGGTTTAAATCGTGAGAAATTTGGATAATTTTGTATTCAAAGGTATAAGTCTATTTAAGAGTTGATTTGACAGTTTTTAAAAAAATATTGCATCGACGACAGTTCACATTAAGTTGGATAAGGCTGTTTGTAAGGTCTACAAGTCTATCCCTTCTTTTTCTGTATCCGTGTAATTACCTCCCTTGTGTTTTATTTCAGGCCAGCTTGGTATGTACAGTTCAACGTCATACTCCTGTCTGTATATCCCGCCATGCATATTCAAGTGTTGTCTAACATTTAGTTGTACTTCTTTTCTATTTTAACATGTACCCTAGAATGATTTGCGATAATTTTCCCTCGCACAAACTTATTCCATGTCTAGCATTCAGCGGACTTTTGATGGTTTTTTTAATAAGCCTGATTAAAATCAGGAAGAATGTTTATGTGGCAGCTATCTGTTGTCTTTTTATTATGCCAAGCTTGTCCTGTCTGTTGTGTGTCAACGCAGTGTTGATATCATTTTCATAATCATGTGTAACAGTTAACGATACCAGAGAAAAGTTACATCACACTTCTGTTTCCTTGTATATTTTATTACATCATCAGTTATTGTTTTAAAAGTATTCATCCTTATTCCTACAAAATTCTGGTACCATTTTTTGACAAATCATTGATATTCACGTCCAGTCTTGTGATGTCCCCCACCCCCTTGTCTAACAGCGCTAAGAGACATATTGGTTTTGAATGGTCATCTGTCAGTCCAATTGTCTGCCTTACACATTGGAATGCATTCAAACTTTTTAAAATATGTTATTGGTCATGACCAAAGATGTACCATGACCTTGGTAAAATCTCTGTGGTCAAACTCACAGTGTAAGCATGTACAGCATTTTTTTCTGGGTTATAAATTTCCAACCCTTTGAATGCATTCAGACTTTAATCTTATTGGTCATTTCCTAAAGGTGTATCATGATTTTAACCAAGGTCAAGGTCATAATGCACCCATGGGCAAAATCATATAATTTAAAATGACAAGGGAAGGGAGACATGTTTTTGTTACAAAAACAACATCTAGTTAATGAATTTGATTTTGCAGCTTGTTTTAAATTCAACATGTTAGAAGTTATTGTTTTGAAAGTAAAATAGTTTGGTATTTTTTATTTCATGTGGATTGAATGAATATAAGATTCTTGCGGAAGGTCGGTGGTCTTTACCCGGGTAACCGGGCTTTCTCCTCCACCAATAAAAAACTGGACGCCATCATATGACTGAAAAATTGTTTAGTATGGCGTAAAACAAAAAATCAAATCAAAATCAAAATGAATATAAGACCGTCTTCATGGAATATTTTGCATTTTGATAGTCAAAATATAAAAAAAAAAGTTCTTTTCCCCTCAGATCTGATACTGTTAATATATCAAAACTAGACATTGGGTCAGAAACTGGGGTTTCCATATGATGTGTTCAGGTCTAGAGTGACAGTTTTTAGGTCAGATTTCATGGTGTTATTTCTACATTTTATGTATATCTTGTCCCTGTACTATTAATTCTTGAGGTTGTCTTGGAAACTTTTCTTAAACACTTTGAATGATTTTGATATTTACATCATCTGTCTATCTTCGACTACCATAGAGATTCTAATGTTAGAAGTAATATTGCATGGTTATCTAAATCAATTTCTGTATCATTAACATATTTACTTGAACAATTTTTGTAGCATATAAAATGGGTTCATCTTACTTTTATGAAACACAATTACATGTATCTACCCTTACTAATAGATTTAACAATGTTTTATAAGACTATCACTCTCGGTTAGTATACATTGGAACCAGTCTTGAGTAAGACCGCCTGCATTTAAATACGACCATGATAAATTTAACCTCAATTGAGAGAACACCTGTCTTGGGGAAAACATATTTTTTCATCCGTCTCTCTTGAGAAAACATATTTTCATGGCAATCAGACAAGACTGGATCCACGATATCTCATATAAAGAGCCAGTTATCCCTAAAATATTGGAACCCTTCTTCATAAAGACTGCTGTCTTGAAAATAAAAACACTTGTCTTAAAAGATTGCAAATCTGCTCTAATAAAAATTCTTTAGAAGAAACCTCTCTTTAGAGGTTGCCTGGCAGACAGGTGTCTCCCAAGACAGGTTCCATTGTAAATCAAAAATTAATGTTTTATCCCTGTATCTATAGATAGATATGGGGAGAGTTAAAGGTAAGAGTAGAATGAAATGAAATGAGGATTATCTACCATTAATCTCCTATTTTCAATTATTTAGCATTTTTGAAACAAAAAAATACCCCTAAAAACAATCCATATATTTATATTGGATGGAATAGGTTGCAAAATTCTCCATATGCATGTCAATGGTTTGATCAATCTTTTAAACACAACATGCATCTCTCCGTCTTTTTTCTTAAGTTTATAAATGTTTGATATTGTATGATGCTTGAAGATTTCAATTTTATGTGTTTTTATGTTCTTTTAAACACAACATGCATCTCTCCCTCTTTTTTCTTAAGTATATAAATGTTTGATATTGTATGATGCTTGAAGATTTCAATTTTATGTGTTTTTATGTTCTTTTAAACACAACATGCATCTCTCCCTCTTTTTTCTTAAGTTTATAAATGTTTGATATTGTATGATGCCTGAAGATTTCAATTTTATGTTGTTGTATGATAAGTTTACTCACCAAAAAAAAAAAAAGAAACACAACATCTAAAGAAGATAATGTAGTTATTTCATGGGTTTTTTGGCCAACAGTTAAATCATTTTCTCGAATCATCGGGGGAAAGTCGCGGAAAAATTGTTAGGTCAAGGGTAATAGTTATCTGTGACTAGCCGTCCAGAGTAACAGTTTACCCATGACTCCCATGATCACAAGTGACAATATTTTGACCTTTGCCCTGACACCCATAGAATAACACCGCGACTACAAAAATCACCACACGTACATAACACTGCCATACTTGTATGACATTGTCATAGATGCTGTAGGCCTTTTTCATCCGTGTGAATTGTAGTTTGGAATTTATTTTTAAATTGATGCTATGTGTGATGATTTTTTTCAGAAATATTTAATAATATTGAAAAAATATATTTGGGCAAAAGTCTAGCAAAATTATTCAAGCTACAGTTCCAATTCCATCTTGGCACTGCGTGACAGAGTGTTTAGAGCATCACGCTTTGAACCATGAAGTCTCTCACTCCTGATCAGCACAGGTTCGAGCCTCACTGGAACCTAAGCTAACTTTTGTGAGAAAGCTTGTCAGTTTACTTGTGGATTGCCGGTGGTCTCTTCCTGAGTACATTGTAACCGGTTTCCCTCCTTCACCAATAAAAAAAAAAATGGCCGCCACCTTATAATAGAAAAATTGTTGACTGTGGGATAAAGTACTATTCAAATTTCTTTTTGTCTTGAACCCAAGTATTTTACAGGAAATTAAAAACGCTTGCCACAGATATTGATTTTGCAGATTTTAGCGCATTTTTATTCATGGATTTTATGGATCTCGCTAAATGTTTAGCTTCCGTGCTGTTGAATATATATTTGATATGTAATACTTTAGGTACCAATAGAGTGGAACTTATATTGAACGACCACTCTCAGGAAAGACCACTTGTCTCCAGAAACCTCATTCATGTTCTGGAAACCACTTGGTTAAGTCCATGCAATCATTTAGATAAAACCTCTTTTGAGAAGCCACCTGTCTTGAGAGACCACATCTCAGTGGCCTTTGTTGTGTTTCTTTTTTTTAGCAGAGTGATTATATTTACCGTAGCCTGTTTACTTATCATGTTGCTATGGTTGTTGTATTTGTATTGTATCTTTTTTGCATGTAACCTCTCAACAGATATCACGAGTCAAGATGACATTGACGGATATGACAGTAACACTATGAAAATTATAGGTATGAACTTTTAGTATTTGGTTACATGGGTTACAAATACTTTCCTGGTTGTTTGTGGCAATTAGATCTGTCTTAACCTCCAAAGGCTGAGTTTTTAGAATGCCCATCAAAGCCATCTGTTGCCTTGTCCACCACAGCTGAAATGACTTAAGTATTCACTCCTGGTTGTTTATGGCTATTAGATTTGTCTTATGCTTTACTTGTCAATGTTGGGAAAGGGTGACCACATGTTGAACTTTGTTGTGTGTTTTGTAAAATTTTGACAATTTTCCTTTGTTTTCATTATATAAAAGAAATTGCTGCTTAGAGCAAGATCTTGTGTGAGATTGCAAGATAAATATAGAATTTCCTGTCATAGACTCAATTTATATAAATACCATCATGATTAATTTAGCAAAAAGAAGAAAAAATGTAACAAACAAAAAATCATTATTTTGCCTACCGAAGTTATGAAAAATCATCAATATTTTTAAAAAAAAAAGTGCCATCTTCTATTTATAAAAAGAAATTAGAATAAAGGATAATGCAAAACAGATATCACATTATTTTTTGTATGAAAATTTTACCATGAAGTTTATTGTGGGCTATTTTTAAGATTAATTTACTAGACTAGTGTGTATACAGTATGCTGGCAACTTGAAAAAAAATTGAATCCCCTGAAAAGGACATACTACACTCACAACTTCTACCATTTTATCTTTTCCAAAACATTTAGTTAAAGGATTTTAGGCCAAAAAATACAAGAAAAGCAGTTAATTGAATTTGCAAAGTACAGATTAAACATTAAAACATGAATCATTTTACATTTGAGATATTTTAAAAATCTGAAACTTTATATTTAAAATATTAAACTTGAATTATTTTTACCTTTGAAATACCAAACCTCAACCATCTTTAAAACATTTAGAAAGAAGGATTCATTTGTATGCAGTTGTAAGATTGATGAATACACAGGTACAGTTATAAAAAAAACCTGCTACAAACAGGTGATGTTGATACATATTATGTACATCAAAGATATTATATTACAGGTAAACATGAGATCACATTTTTGCACCTGTATATGTTGTTTAGTTGTGTTGTTTATAGCATGACCTGTAGCACCTATGTCTGATACATGTGGCTTGGTATTTTATCCGCAGATTCAAAGACAATGTTGTTGGGTAAATTGTGTGTCTAATATCTATGTGTACCCTATTACTGCACTCATGCTTTTACATTCCACCATTACATTGTAACAATATCTATAATTAGTACACAAGTATACAAATGTATTTGGTTGAGGGCTTATATCCAGGGTAGATAAATTAAGCATACAAACATGTGTACATAAATTGCTTTTAGAATTGGAATATTTTTTACATAAAGAAGTTTTCCCTTTTCTCATATCAGCTGTTATAGTGATTGATTAGTAACAAAGTTGTAAACTACTAAATAAGATTAATATTTAACAACAGGGATTTTCCTACCTCCTAAATTTTGGGTCAAAGGTTGAAAAATTGGGAAAATATACAACATTTTAAATTTGTTGTTAATTCCACATTGGGAATTTTGGCATGGGAATTTTATTTTTTTTTTGAATTTTTTTTTTGAAAATACAAGTACAAGCTGTTTTTGCATTGAGAATGGGTCCTGTGATCAGCCTAGGAAAATCCCTGAACTGTGAAAATATAAAACTACAAAGTAAAATTTTGTCTTACAAATTATAAACGCCATGAGGTATTTGCTTGTGTATAGTATCATTTTCCTTGTTGTTGTTATAATAAAGCTCAAAATTAGATTTCTTAATTGGAAATTTTGTTCTTCACAAATGATGATATAAAACAAAAGTTTGTCTTTAAATATCTACTAAATTTAGTTTAGATTTGTTCAGAGAGAGATTTTTTATAATATAGGCTAAATTTGCTAATGTTTTACCAACTGTCCTGCTGGTACATGGGACAGAACGGTAATTGGCTTACATTGTACACCAACTTAAATTTTGTCATTTGTGACATTGTACAAGTACAAATGTATTCAATTGTAATCCAGCTCTAACCACGTACCATATTTCCCGGGTTGTAATAACAGGTTTTACTGTTCATGGAATTATATTCAGTTGTGATCCAGTTCTCCCCACCTATCATATGTCCTGGGTTATAATAACTTAATTTTGCTGTTTAAGAAATTATATTGAATTGTGATCCTATATTCGACTGTGATCCAATTTTACCCAACTATCATATGTCCTGGGTTGTAATATTTACACTTACAGCACGATTAGCACCATTGTCACTGTTGAAATATGTGCTCTTTGTGTCTAAACAAACATGATTATTAGTGAGTGGTACTAAGTGGTACTGACAGACTTGACATCCTCTGTGTCTTAATTAGTCAGAGCATCACCTTTTACATTCAAATTCACTTCCCGCATCTCTAGTCAGTATAGGTTTGAGCCATAATGGCACCTAACCTGAGTAGGTGGTAAAGTTGGTGTCTGTGGACAAAAATTCTAACTTGGGCTGTCTTTTGAACTATAAACATGTAGGATAGGGTTTTGATATTTCATATGTAGATTCCTTGTGATGAGTGTTAACAATGGGTAAATGTACCTTAATTTTTACCAAGTGACCTTGACCTATGAATTTGACCTCCCAGTACTTTTCAAAAAACTTAAACTTGTTTAACCTAGGCTATATCTTTGAAAATATAAGAGTAGAGCTTTGATATTTTATGTGTGCAATGCCATCTATTTGATCAACCCTTTTAGATGACACCATGACCTTTGACTTCATGACCTAGATAATGCCATTTGACCTACTTTTTAAAAAAAGAACTTTGACTGTAGATTTCAAAATATAAGGAGTAGAGCTTTGATATTTCACGTGTATGTTCCAGTTCTCATAATCAACCTTCCAGATTGTACCATGACTTCATGATTTAGATAATACCATTTGACCTTAAATTTAAAACCACTCATCAATGCATAACAAGTACAGTCTGAGATACATTGCTGTAAGTGGGGAGCTATGTTGTCCACTGACAATTCTTATTTTCTGCTGCCATTACTAATGCTTTGGTATTGTAACATACAAAAACCTCTAAAACAGCTCACCTTTGGAATTGTAGTGTTTTTCTATTATTAAAATTCCACATCTCTTTGCAGTGATATTTCTGAGCTATACTATTCTTCTGATTTATACGTCAGGGTTGACACACAACTGGAAAAGTTGGGGGAAATTGATATTGTTTTTCAAGGTCAAAGAATTGTAAGGGAGTATTGAAAATTATTCAGTGAAAAATGAATTTCCAAAAAATCAGAAGAAAAAAATGAAACCGATCCAACATATAAAATTCTTTTTCTATGTTTGATAATGAGAATTTGTTTATCTGAAAAATAGATATTAAATGGGTATGGTTAGATGGGATGACTAGAGGAGGATATTCCTGATAAAATAATGTGGTATTGATAAGTACCATAAGTTTAGTAATTTTGTAAGGAAAAAATGAACACATCAGAAATATTTTTTACCTAGTTGGTGACAACCCTGTACTCTGTATATTTATAAACAGATGAAATAACAAACATAAAATGATAATTTGAATTTAGTTTATGTCTATTTTGTACATACATGACACAATTTGTAACACAAAATGTCGTCCATCCGATTCAGATATTTTACGTAGTAGGATGTTCACTCATTTTCTTTTCTTTTCTAAATATTTTGAAGTCAATAATTACTTAATGGTACATTATAATTTTACGGAATGATTTTTTTTTTCATTTCATCTCGCTCTTATTCACTCATCTTTTTTGAAATGACATTTATATCAGATTATTATGGCACTTTCCTTGACAAAAATATATAAAGGTATAAAACAGCTGTAATATGATTGTTTTCCTTTAATTGCTGTCCTGTAACATTGGGCCACAAGATAAATACATTCTTATTATAGTAATGATAGTTTATGTTTTAACATTTTACAGGTGCTTTTG
This sequence comes from Atrina japonica, assembly GCA_030159075.1. Classification (NCBI taxonomy): domain Eukaryota; kingdom Metazoa; phylum Mollusca; class Bivalvia; order Pterioida; family Pinnidae; genus Atrina; species Atrina japonica. The sequence goes on along the minus strand of BROG01000445.1, from coordinate 242,017 downwards.
TCTGGACCGTGCTGGCGAAGTATTGGATATTTGTATGTACAGGAATGATGTTGTTGATATCCATACAGGAAGTAGTGGTTTACAGGATTATCTACCTTGTCCTGTTATTGTTCTTTGTTCTGGGGTTCCAGGTACTAAAACAAGATGTTTCTTGTATGTACAGACAAAATGTGTGTTTTGTTTACACAAAATTGTCATGACTGTTTTAATTCTGTATGTCTATCTTTCTCCTTTTCGCTTTCTTCAAACTTTGCTATCACTCCAAATTCTAAAAAATAACAAATTTTATAGATGAACAAATTTTATAGAAGAATTGGCATTCACTGTTTCAGCTTTCCTACAAGATCTGGAGAGCAACCATGTTTTTGTTTTGGTGGGTCGTGATCGTATACTCAATCATTGTACTGATCATCCTGTACACGTATCAATTCAGTGAGTTCCCAGGGTACTGGCACAATACTACCGGCTTGTCCATGGATGTGTAAGTTTACATTTACCATAAATGAATTCACATTTAGTGTAGATAGAAATTTGTGAACATTTTTTACAGAAACTACATGCTAATGCCAATATTGTAGTTTTGTACTGCTTTGTATACATGTACCTGTAATTTTTTGCCCTTTAATTTTTTGCCTTTTTGTGACAGAAAACATATTCTCCTTGTCTTGAATTTGCCCTTAGTTATCATATTCACTTTGATGCAGGGGTCGTGCTGGGCTTTGCAGTAATTTGGGCACCTGTACTGATTAATCAACCTGTGTTATATAATTCATTTATATCCTCAGAATTATCATTAGGATCACAGAATTATAAAACTGTTAATTAATTAATGTCCTTAGATAAAATAATCATGTATCTCCTGCAATTATCGGCCATGTGCTGGAAGCGTTTTAAAAATGACCAGTCATGATCAGGATCATGTAAAGATATATTTAAACCTGCTATAACTAGATATATTTCTCAATTACATACTTCGTTAATTATACATGTTGTACTATGTGCCTAAATATCATGAATTGAAAATCCTACTGGAATGATTACTGGTGTTACATTTGTAATTGAGCCTCACAGATCTGTGTTAGGACACTGGTGGCTGGTTAGGAGAAAAAAAAGTACAGAAAGTAATCTGTAAGCTATAAATACCATTTAATGTTTTGTAAAATGTTTAAAAATGAAAAAAATAATTATATCTTAAAACATATTATAAGTTTGTACAATAATCTTCATTGATCTTACTTGAAATCTTGACATTTCAATTGAACCCAATAGAATTAAGATGATCGTATCATCTGTAACATTGCAAGGTATAGAAAATGTGCTTTATTTGAATCTAGCTCCAAATTTTAAATATTGGTGACAAAATTTGGTGATTGCCAAGACTTCATGAGACAGAGCAACCCCTAGAATGACATGTATGCCCATGTTATTTAGCTTTTATTCTAAATTTGCCTTCTCATCTTAGGACAAAACTTTTTTCATTTTATGAGTATGGTATAAAACATAATTCTAGATTTTTTTAAACTTTGGTTGAATCATGTACTATGACATATCATTTCAGATTTTTAATTTAATTCAAACTTTGGTTGAGTCATGTAGTATGACCTATCATTCCAGATTTTTTATTTAAACTTTGGTTGAGTCATGTATGACATATCGTTCCAGATTTTTAATTTAAACTTTGGTTGAGTCATGTAGTATGACCTATCATTTCAGATTTTTAATTTAAACTTTGGTTAAGATTTTTATCAATTTTAACTTTTTGGTGTGAGTCTAGATTAATGACTTTTGACCTATCTATCATTCCAGATTATCAGATCTTGGCTTGGAACAGTTTGACACCGCTGGACTCTTTATCCGGCTCCTGACACCCACAAGTTTCCTTATTCTGATTATCCTACAAGTACATTACTTCCATAAAACGTTTTTGAAGATCAGTGACTTGGAACGACCTAAGTAAGTATGCCATTTGTAAATCTGTATCTAAAATTGTCTGAAGCATAAGAGATTTTGTGATAGATCTCAACATTTTAAGCAGATTTACACATCTTTTAATGATCTATACAGTAGTGTAATTCATTGTCAGTTATGTCAAATTTGGCATGAAGGGCAATAAAATTGAAAAAATTAAGTGTAAATCACACGTCTTGCATATTATGGATGTGACTTTTAAATCTGTGGGGAAGCAACCATGTCACACTACAGAACACTCATGTCATCGACATAAGTCCATACATTATTCATCCATAGTTTGCATTATAACCTAGAAATACCTGTTGAGCCGGCCTGACTCAGTCGGTAGCGTGCTCGACTCTTGATCGTGAGGTTGTGAGTTCAAGTCCAGCCGGCGGCAGGTTGGTTTCCTGTCTTTCGGATGAGACAGTAAAAACCGAGGTCCTGTGTCACAGTAGGTGTTGGCATGTTAAAGAACCCTCACTGCTTAATAGCCCTAACTGCCGAACATAGGCCAAAATTTGAAGACCTTCACCAGCATTTGGTGACGTCTCCATATGAGTGAAAGATTCTTGAGTGGGACGTTAAACAACAACACACCAAACCAATAAAATACCTGTTTATTTGAAAGAAAATTTCATTCCCTTCAAAATTTAATTTATGCAGGTTCGACTGTATATTGTTTTACATATTACAACATTTGTATCTAGTATTTTTTGTTGTCTGTATTTCCAATTGTCCTTTTTAATGTTTGCAACATTTCGATTTCCAGCAAATAACCAAATTTGGTATGAAACTATATATGAAGTAGATCTAGGGTGATTTTTTATTTTTGCCGACATGTTTCAATATTTGTCCGAGTTCTGGGAACTTTAAAGCCCCACTAGCACCGATTAGCATGTCAATTTTGTTTTAAAGGATGATGTATTTGACATCATATTTATATGAAGATGAGATATATTGAAATACACTTCCATATGTTTTTTTGTTACGAGTAATAACAAGAGTGAAAATAATCAACAATTTCAGTGAGACCCCATCAAAAATAAGACAGTGTCGCAAACAATATTGAATGGCTTTCTATTTGTCATCTTGATTTACAATATGACTTTATTTTGCTAGGAATTATGAGAAGCAGGCATCTGTGGGACATGCAACCGACACAGATGGTGGGACCACCACAGACACGGAGAATAGCTTTCTACGGAAAACCAAAAGTAAGTCAACTCTTTAGCCTCCTCTTATGGTTACATTCTATAGACATCCACAGTTTTAGCTTGCTTGCTGTGATACGATTTAACGAGCAGCATGACTACTTAAAGAAACCCCTTGCCACATGTCCCTGTGAGGCAGGGAGAGACATTTTGTGTGTGTGTGTTTATGTTCTTCTTGAGTGTCAGTATTTCCAATGGCTTTTCAATATAACTGAAAACAAATGCGTACCTCATGTTTTCAATTGTGCTGCCACATCTGGTGTACTTGCACAGTTCTATTGTAGATGTAGTTTACTATTTTCTAAAATATTTGCTAGGTTGACCTAGTTTCTGTCTTTTGATAACCTTATTCATGAGATAATTTAGGCAAAACTTTGACAGATTTTCTTATGTTCAGCATTCACCATTATATTTAAAGACTAAGTCCTAGAAGGCTATTATTTTCTTGTTTCCTGTCCACCAGATGCACAACTCCACCAGATGCGCAACTCCACCAGACCAAACTGCAGCTTTTTTTCAACCCTGCAAAATTGTGTATTTCATGTTCCCAAATGGTGAAATGGAGATTCCAGTCTGTCTGTTTTTTAAGAGTTCTGTAATTGCTGGCCGTTTACTTAAAAATGGTTTTACGGGTCTGGGATATGAATTGATACATCAATATTCTCAGAATGTTTGATGTTGTTTAACTTTTTTTCAGCAATTATATGTAAAGCATTTTTTTTCATTCAGGTTGGAAACGAAAAGTAAAGAGATGGTTTATTGTTATATGGACTACATGTTCTGACACCTGGAATACTGTTTCTACAATTCTTTGGAGACTGATGCAGATCCATGTGTTCAAAGTGGTGGCTTTTGTCATCATCATGGTCTGTGTGGCAGAGGTAAGGCACCACATTTATTCAAAACTGTCATTACCATTTCAATATGTGTAAATGTAATGTGTATCATGGTCTGAGTGGCAGAGGTAAGGCTCTGCATTAAGTAACCACAGTCACTAACTCAGCAATATGTGTAAATGTAATGTATGGTCTGTGTGGCAGAGGTAAGGCACCGCACTAAGTTACCACTATTTTGTAAATTGAAATCAAGTAACCATGATAAACCTTCTAAAAATAGATCAGAATATTGGTATCACTACATAAATGAATTTTTATTTTAGTGATGATTCACATTTATCAGATGGCAGAATCCTGATTACTGATCAGTTTCATATTTTACAGGTGTCCGCTATAAGTGCTGTCTATGTCATATTTCTGGGTCTATTTTTACCAATCACTGGAGCGTGGACGTTTATGTGTCATTTATGTCAGATATGGACAGCCATAGTTATGGTGGCTAAAATGATCTATCAACTCAGCCTTGTGGAGAAAAATTACTGGATTACAAATTGCACAGTATGTATTTCATTCATTTTGTAATGGAATTTTTAATGAAAAATCAACAATAGATACTCACACAAAAGTGTGTTTTGTGTTTTTGTTTTCGTCTGACTTTGCAACAGGAAGGGGGACATAGAAATTCCCATGACTGTCCCTCTGTTCACCTTGTAAGCATTCACATGTCAACATGTTACCACCATCAGCATCGTTTTTTTATGAAAATAAGTAAAAAAATAAAAAAATGAACCTAGGGCCTATAGGTATTCAAAATTGGGCCCTATAGGTCCAAAACTTCGTACATCTTTTAAAGTCTTCTCATGAACCAATGATCAACATTTTCTCACTTTTAATCATCCATTTTAAGGCCCATTGACTCTCCTGTTTTAAAAAAAAATATATCTGGCAGGTAAAAAATATTTTTGAGCAAGTTAGCATCAATAGACACCTGTCTTGCAGGGCATATTATGAAGTCCTGTGATGTGAAATCCAGGTATTATTGTAGCGTCTTCTTTATGATACAGGGCAATTATACCATTTGATTTCATTTCAGATGAATGTTGGAAATGAGACAGTAAACAGTACAGAGCCACAGGAAAACCCATTTGCTAATGGCACCATTAACAATGCATTGTGGGTAGGTCTGGATAAGGCAGACTCTTTTTCATATTACTTAAGGGTAAGTATGTACAATGTCATTAATTGTGATAATATTTCAATTAAAGTTTGAAATTAATCTTTCATATCATATTCTGTAGCTTATCAACCATGTCAAGATGTCAACATTTTGCAAATCAACAGATTATCAGTACAATAGAGTATTGCTCTTTTTAGGTCATCTAGATCATATATATCAGAAGCATATTATTTTTGGTCCTTTTGTTTGCAATTTGCAACATCCTGCCAATAAGATGTATTTTTTCTTTTGTCAAATTTTAACTAAATTTGATATGATGCTTAAAATCCGTGAAACATAGGATGTATTTAATTGTGGCCAACATTTAACTGTATTTGACAGAGTTATGGGACTTTAAATCTATATTAATGACTTAACCCTGGAGGGGCAGTGTGTGTCACAAACACATTTTGTTTCAATCTCTCTTTTTTGAGGTGCCTCCGTGACACTTGTGATTAAAACATTCTATTTTTAATAACAGCATTACTTAACAATACTCTACGAGGGTGTGATGGAAATTTTTTCAGTTTACTTGTGTATTGCTGGGACTTTTTTCCACTTCATTCCAATTTGGTTTTCTCCTGCTCCATTAAAAAAAATGCCTACCAATATCATACTAAAGTAAAAATGGTTGGGTGCAGTGGTTTCTTCCCCGGTAAATTGTAACCAGGTTCTGTCCTCCACCATTTAAAACAAGCCGCCACCACCATATAACTGAAATATTGTTGCATAAAACACAAAAATCTGAATCAAAATGTTCCATCAATTAAATAAAAGGTGATTCATATGTATATTTCTGACATCTATTTCAGAACTACATCGGTATACTGCTGATCCTGGCCTTTGAGAGGATGGTTCATTATCATCAGCAACAGCACTACAATGTAGCAGGGCTTCCCAAACCATTTAAAGGCATCATATTCCAAGAAATAAAAAGAGAAAACGCTGACAAAAAACTCCTCAATTGTGTCAAGTTCTTTGCCAATTATTTCTTTTACAAATTTGGTCTTGAGGTAAATATATTTCTACCTCTCTCCGTCTTTCACTCTCTCTTACTGTCTATCTTTTTTTGCTCATGCTCTATCTCTTATTCAACCACAATCTCAATCCGATCAATCTTTCTCAATCCGATCAATCTTAATCTCTTTAAATCTCAATCTCTCTTTCAAACTCTCTCTCTCAATCTTAATCTCTCTAAATTTCAATTTCTCTTTCAGTCTCTCTCTCAATTTTAATCTCTCTAAATCTCAATTTCTCTCAATCTCAATCTCTCTTAACCTCAGTCTCTAAACTTACTCAAAGTAAATCATTGTATTCACCACCAAGAAGTAAATAACTATACTATAGTATGACAATTTTAAAATACTTGCAAACAGTGATTATTCACTTCACTGCTGATAGGAATAATTAACTAGTCTTGACAACAGGATATGCCAAATGTGACAAAAGCTGCATTTTGATAACACAGGGTATGTGTGTGACTTGTGTAATGCTATATTTACTTCATAGAGGCATGTGAGGTCAATATAATTTTATACAAAAATATGATGGACCAATCAGGATGCACATCACAGGGAGTCGTACAATAATTTATATTATTTAGATACCATTCTCTACTTTCAGATTTGCTACATAATGATGGCTGTTACAATCAGTGTTAGAGTTGATGCCTACAGTGTCCTTTATGCCATACTTCTAGGAATCCTGCTCTGTTTATCTCGCCGTGGAAATGCTAAAGTTTGGCCGCTGTTTACCATTATAATAGCCATATTACTGCCTATTCAATTTCTGTTTTGCCTGGGATTACCAACTGGATTATGTGTTGGTCAGTATATGTTTTTAAGATTCTCTCTCTCTCTCTCTCTCTCTCTCTCTCTCTCTCTCTCTCTCTCTCTCTCTCTCTCTCCTCTCTTCCTCTCCTCTCCTCTCCTCTCCTCTCCTCTCCCAAATTAGCTGACATTCCATTGGTTATTTATTCTCGGGATGTTATCCATGCATTTGGGGATTGCATTTCATACTGGATTTTACTTTCATTAAACTTAGTCCATTGAGGTATTAGGTCTTAATTCTTTATTTAAGTTTTATGTTATTATTTTTGCGAAATGTCAACTTCTAGACGAAAAAACAATTTTGCTCAAATTCTCTAAACTTTAATATGCTTTGCTTGTATTTTTGCAGAGTATCCTTGGGACAGAAATTCAAAAATTTCACTGGATTTAGAAAAGTGGTTGTTCCTACCAGACTACTACAATCCTCTTAATGCTTACAAACTCATTGGTAAGTACAGTGTAGCCTGTCTTAAGAGACCACTCTCATTATAGACCATCTGTCCTATGAGATTTGGGAGACTTTTGAGTTTTCTAGGCACATAACATTGCTTTCAGGATGATGCTATAATTGTTTTTTTTTTATGGGGTTTTAAACCGAATGCTGGTTTGTAAATTGGCAATGTCTGTCTGTTCTGTATGCTAATGATTTAGTTTAGTTGTTGCATTGAGCTGTATTGTGAGAAAATGATTTATAGTATGAAGTTGTAACTTCACATGAAGATAGAACATGATGACATTACAGTGTAACTTGTATATAACAACCTCCTTAGGGACACAATAAAACTGGTCTTTATAGGGAGATGGTCTTTATATAGAGGTTGATTTGTTAACAAATGGTACTGTTGGGGACAGTAAAAACCGGTATTTGTGACCAGGTGGTCTTTATACAGAGGTGGTTGTTAAAGCAGGTTTTACTGTAGTTGACTATGACCTTTATTATTTAACTTGACCCTGATTGTGAAATGCTACACAATGGGCCATTCTTCCTTTAGTGGTATCTTGTTAGCATTACACATGTTACAGTGGAGTAACCAGGGATTTTCCACCCTATCATAGGGTGGTGAGGTAAGGCCCCATTCCCAATTTTAGAAAATATATTTATCCCCAATTTGAAGTGTAAATTTCCTAATTCATGTCAAATTGCAATTACTTTTAAGAGATCCTTGTATTTTCAAACAGTTTTGTGTTTTTGTAGATCTCCCAATTTCAATAAAACTTCGCTAACATTCTTAATTCAAAAGGCTCAGGCCCCAGTCCCACAAGAGTGTGGAAAATCCCTGGATTGGGTTGCACAATACTTTAATTAAACTTGAAGTTAACCAATGTGAAACCAATAGGCTCATCATAGGTTAAATTTAACAATGTATTGTGCAACTGTGTCCTGGTAGCTATTTATTGATGAACACAAATCTCTTCATTTTTACAGCTGATTTTTTCCTCCTACTTTTGATGTGTCTGCAGTGGAATGTGTTTAGAAGGGAGATGAGTAACCAATGGGAGGCATATGGAGGTGGTAACAATGGTGATATCCTGCCAGAGGTTATTGCTAGGACTCCGATACCTGTGGCAGATTTTACCAGCTGCATCAGGTATGTATATTGTATGATGGTTGTGACTTATTCAAGAATTTTACATCTCGGTAATCATGTTTTACTTTGTAGATTGTATTGGACTATTGTGATATCGTAATCAATGAAAATTAGGGAACTATTGTCTAGTAAATCTAAGTAAGTCATTTCTAAATCATAAATTTTGAAGCTCCTGATACAAGTTACATATGCTGAATATACCAAGCATTTTAAGACGGTATAAGTCTTATTGGACTATGAATCTTAAGGGGGGAGGGTGTGATTCTTAAAGTGCAATGAATAAAATTTTGTCATTAAAAAATAAATTTTATGTTAGATAAACTGATAAAAAAAATAATGTAATTCTGTGAATGATAGCAATTAACATGCTGGAAGTGTTTTCATAAGAAGGCTTGACCTATCGCGAAAGCCCCGACTGGACACCTTTTGGCAGACTAGTCCATTATGATGTCACAATCGAGTGACATTAAACATGCACATTGAGAGCCACGTGTCAAACATTTAGTGACATTTTGCTGAAAGGGGTCTAATCTGTTGTGTACAAATCTCTGAGGTCAACATTGTGCATGGAGTGCACTATTTCATTTATATGGGGTATTTGATTTTCATGTAATATGTATCTCGGTTCCACTTTTCCCATTCTCAGCTACAGGCTGCTGTTCTCAGCGAGTCAGATGTCTACATCATGGACTGAAAGTCCCTGTCCTGTGTATTTCTCACTACTTCTCACTACTCACAATCATTTTGTGATGGATCTTTTTACATGCCTTGATGTTGTACACCTCACATAAATATCTCAAACATATATAATACTGTGGTTTCTTCACTTTCACTTTTTTTATAGAGGTGCAGAATTTGATTAATCCTAGAGGTTCTGGCTTATAACCACCTCAAAAGCACCAGCCTTCCTCACATTAACATGGTGATACCAGTTACATCTTTGCTGTATGCATGTGCAATTTATCTTGGAGTCATATGTACTGGGTGTCCTTATACATTGTAACTCCTCGATATCTTGATGGTTTTCCTGTCTTATTTTAGTAGCGTTTGTCCTATGCACTTCACATGGATTCTATATAACCATATTGTACAGGAGGCGTGTGACGAGTGGCTTTGAGTAGTCATGTCACATGTTAAATCATCACTAATATCATGCTGTACTGGGACACTATGTGCTATCAACTCCCCACTCTTGGTGTTACACTCATTTACAAGAATTCATGATATACATGTATATATATACTCGTCATGGAGTATTTGTAGCAATAATATCCATATTGTATTAGAAAATCTCACATTTAGTCTTGTCACCATACAGTTTTAGAAAAGTCTTGATTCTTTTTAATCTCCTAAATTCTGTCGCTTTGTAATAACTCTCGCACTGATAACTTATAATATGTAAAAGTTAATATGGAGATAAAGAAGTTACAGTTTTATGTGTTATGAAATTTACCAGTAGATTTAAGCCTTTTTGATTGGCTCAAAGTTTTGAGTCATGCAACATCAGGAGTTACAGCGTACATACATAGTCTGTGAAGTTCATCTTGAATTCAGTGTGTCGCCAATAATGTACTCACACTGTCAATGTTCATAAATGCAGTTTTGGTTGACTTCAAAATATGATAAAAGTTTTTTTTTGTAAATATAGAGTCAAAAATACACTGACTTAAAGTATCTTTAAATGGCAATAAATGTTTCTTTCAGCTACATTCATTCTTTCATTCTGTATAAAATAATTTTCCTTCCATCACAGCTCTAAGAGGTATGTAGTTACGAAAGAAATTTCTTCCTGTTTTCTTAGTCTCCAGTATGTTTTTTCATATGCACAATTCATTTAAGACCACCAAAACTTGTGTGTGATTAAGATGAAATCTGTTCAGTAAGCTTTTGTGTAAGTGGTTTTTCTTCTTTGTGATGGTTGATTTCAAAATGGCGATTGTTTATATATAGAATTATGGCATATTGAAGCTTACAATGCATAATTAGAACATTAGCACTGAAAAAGTTGTCAGATCTTTTCCCAGTTTGTGTTGCTTTGATGTCTGTGTAATTATTTATTCATTTATATATTCATTTAATTACTTATTCATTCATTTATTTATTCATTTATTCTTTTATTTATTTATTTTTGAGATGACAGTATTAAACAAATTCAAAGCAAACAAATTCAAACAAACAAGGACATTGGTCGTGTTTTGTACTTTTTGGTTCAGATGTGCATATGATAAATCTGAAGGACATATGTAGCTTTCACGTGTCTAACAAGGAAATATGTATATGCATAAATATATAAGATATATATAAACAGAAGAATACACAGAAGTGGTATATTTATACACGGATATGTACTACCCCACCAGCTATCAGGGGAGACATAACCCTTCTACCTATCAGGAGAGACATATATTAACCCGCCACCTAATATTGTATTTATCACATTTATATTACCATCACCTGGCTACCTATCGGGGGATATATATATATATATATATATATATATATGTATATATATATATATATATATATATATATATATATATATATATATATATATATATATATATGTATATATATATATATGTGTATTACAAGGCCACGTAATATTGTATATATCACATTTTATACTACACTAACTGTCAATAGTATTTAATCTGTAGCAGAACCATCTATACATAATTTGTACTTTACCCATGCACTAAGTAAAAACTTAAGAGATGATTGTAAACGAGAGGCTGTACTGCAGGCTAGAGTATTGGTCCTTGAGTAATTCTCTGGACAATCGTTGCCATTCCAGGAAGTGACATATATTGGAAGTTGTCCTGCAGACTGATTTCATATCACACTATGCCTTACTGTCTGATCATATTTGGTCTGAACATTAAAGCCTGAGCAGTTATCATATAGGACTAAGATTATCACACAACTTCAGCGGTTTTAAAATATTTTATAACTTAATCTGCTGTAGTACTATATTATCATCCTTTGGCCACACATTTACAATAACAGGCTGTTGTATTCTATTTCCGTAGTATTCATTTGTCCTACAAACATATACACTTGTCATACCAAGCTGTTACCAAGCAACACCAGTTGTTTTACATTAGACTGTTGTTCTGTGGCTGTAGTTTTCGTCACACTGGCCTGTCAGTGTTGATGTACAACCTGGCGCTGGCCCCATTAAACTTTAGAATATACTTATGTCTGATGATCTTCTTAATTTGGCCTTCTTAGCCAATCAAATTTCAGGATTAGTTGGAAATTGTGTAAAACTTTCAAACTTGAGCAATACTGAAGTTTTATGTCATTTAGCTGTGGGCTTATAACATTTCAGGCTGTTGTTGTTATAGTCCTAGCTGCTGTTGAGCTAGTCTTAAAAGGGCATTAGCTGTGGTTTTTTCAAAAATTTGGTTTTCCTTTTTTACTACATAGATTGATATATAATAACAAAAAAGAGATTCTTTAATTCCTATAACATTTTTGTGAAAATTGCTTGAGAAACCCAGGTTTGGCACTTTTTCAATTTCAACTGATTAACTCAACCTTACTGTTTATATATGAATACCACACTGGACCTGACCTTAGTTTCACAAAATATATTAGAATATAAGATCTTTTAAGCCTGTGTATAGCTCTTATTTGTTATTGTATATCAAGTACAAGTAGTAAAAGTAGAAAAAAAATTGAAATAATTTTTTTTTTGGTAAACACAGCTAATGCCCCTTTAAGTTTAACTGACTGGACTCTGAAGTTATCTGATTGACATTGGTGTCTTCTCAAATATCACATGGTAATAAAGCATAACAAAGCATGTGATATTCATGACCCATGGGTTTTGTAAATAGGGTTTGGTATCACAGGACTTGCATGGCCCTTTTGGTCATCATTAAAGGCTGTCAGTGCTCCACAGCATATGGTAATCCAGTGGAACCTGTCTTGAGAGACCACTGCCATGAAAGACCTCCTGTCTTGTAAGACCACATTCTGAAAATCATGTGGTCAAATAATCCTATGAATAAAAACCTCTTTAGAGACCACATTTCTGTGGCAGATGGGTTGGTCTCTCAAGACAAGTTCTACTGTATCTGTCATTCCATGGTAAAGACCAAGTGCAATACAACCATACCTTTGTTCTTCTAATCCATGTCAAAATTACTTATCTCCATGATTTATTACTGTTGTGTATAATTATGTATAGATATTCATAATATCAATTTCCTGTAATCACAATATTTATCAGTTGAAAAGTAAGATTTGCTCCAATTTTACTTCAAAATGAAATATTTTAACCTAATAAACTCCAAATAATATAGAGATCTCAATATAAAATTTTATTGAAGAATGACAATGTCCTATGTTATATATTTATGTAAACTTGATTAGAGTAATTATCATGATCTGGTTTCTGGGCTTATGAATTTCAGAATATTGTAGAATACTGCTTTATCTCTAAAACTTGTTTAACCCTTTCAAACAATAATAGACTGACCTAAGACAATAGAGAAGAAAATACCATTTAGATGATTAGGGTGAAAGGATTAGATTGTTAAGATGGGGCTTTTATTGTCCGTCAGTGCTTTGATGGAATGGGAATTGACATTTACTAATAAAGCAGAGTTCAAAGGTTGTACTAAACAAGAACAATTCCTAAAGCGATGTCTTGTCTTGTACCCATGTCAACTGTTTTTGCTACATGTATGTGTATCACACTTTTGTCCAGAGCTGTACATTTCTGTATGTAAAGTCCAGTGTTTTATTTGCCAGTGCTTTGATGGTGATTGTGCAGGTCAAACTAACATGCACAGTTCAAAGGTCAGCAAGAATCATGCTAGAATGGTGTTTATATCTGTCTTTTAGCCAGATGCCTTTGTTGTATGTTTACACCTTTGCAGGTAGTTCCTGTGTGATGTTGGATTGACTGCTAAGAAATGGATTTTATTGATAAATAAATTGAGCTTGGTTCAGACACCAAAATTCCTGAGGAAAAAAGAATGAATTTTTTGTGATTCTACATTTGCATGTATTTTTACAGAAAAGTTTTATCTCTGTCCCTTTTAACCTTTTCTGCATAAAATTTCAACATAATTGTTTTTTTGTTTTTTTTTTTAAATTTCAGTTGTTTAATTTGTTTAAGTGATCTTTATCAGGTATCATTGAAGTTTGATGTATTAACTTTGCATGTACATGATTGTACGGAACTTCAGATATTGTAAGATAAGTTTGACTTGTAACAAGATATTGGTTCTAGTTGTTGTTTTTATTTTCAATTTTTGATGGTATATTTTGACTAAGATTCTTACAATTCTTATTAAAGAAAATTATATTCTTGATGTGTTGATTTGAAGGTGATTCTTTTCAGTTTTACAGGCTTCTTTTCTCTTAGGTTATCCTCATTCTACTGTGTGTCTGTTCAGTAAATTGGAGTGCATATTGCTTTTGGTCCTTCTGTTTATCCATGTTTCCATTTGTCTGTTTAGAAAATTGAATTTTTTTCCTAAAATTTTAATCAAATTTAGATTGATGATTTATAATATGAAACCTACATGTACTATGTGTTTACAGTCCACATTCAACAATATTTGCCAGAGTTATGGGACTTAGAAATCGTAACGAATGGCTTAGCTTTCGGGCATATAGAGCACATATCTTGTCATAAGAAAAAAAAATAAACCTGATGAATTTTACCTTATAATATTTGTATGTTGAATATCTTAATTGATTCCCATCTTTAGCTCACCTGAGATTTTTTTATTTATGTTTATGTGTCATTTGTATAACTTTTCACCATTTCTATAGAGCTTGCTTAGAAGAGATTTAAGATGTTACTGGGTAGAATTTATGTTAAATTATTACAAGTACTCATGTACCAGTAATTCATTCTGATTTATCAATGGCTCTGGCTAGGTGAATGCCACACTCAACATTTTTTGGTGATTTTAAATGGTGAAGTCAGATGGGGGAAAACCTGGTTACAGTGTACCCAGGGAGAGCTCCCGGCCTTCTGCAAGTACACTTGTAAACTTGCCAGGCCTTTTTCTATAGTTTTCACAGGGCCAAAATTTGGCCCCATTTCCAATGCAAAATGCATGTATTTTTTTTTCCCAATTTGATGAAAGACATTCCTAATTTGGGTGTTGAGGTCATGGCCATAATGAAAAAAAAATTAATGTAAGGGGAACATGCATTTAAAAAGAGATTCCATTACATTTATATTTCCATGTGTGCACATAATTTTTTCCTCAAATTACACAAGTTCATCTTACAATTCCCAATTGTGTTTCCATTGACATTTTCCCAAAATTGACAGAAAAAGGCCTGCTTGCTCACATAATCAGTGTAGGCTCCACTTGAATTCAAAGCCAGGCAGACTACTGGTGGGACATAAAGAACAAACAAGGATATATATTACCAGCTCCAGAAGATGTGTCATAACTTAACCCTTTCACCCCTGAATATCCGAATGGTATGCCTTTTCCATTATTAAAGACCAGTCTGTTGTGGTCTGTAGGGTTGAAAGGGTTCAAATCTATACTTTGGACTGATGGTGCTGTTGTGAAGATTATCTTATGTGCCAGGTCTATTGTGACATGGGACTTTAATTTTATTTTCATCTGAATTTAAATAAATGCAGTAAAATTATTGAAAGAGTCACTCTTCTTCACATTTCCCCAGTGACTTTGTCTAATGTCCAGTACACCTTTGCCTTTTACTGTATAAGTCTACTGTCCAGTACACCTTTGCCTTTTACTGTATATGTCTAATGTCCAGTGCACTTTTGCCTTTTGCTGTATATGTCTACTGTCCAGTGCACCTTTGCCTTTTACTGTATACAGGTGCATACTAAAGGGATCAGAACTGATGATTTACTTATTACTAGGATAGCAGTTACAGTGGAAACCACTTATGTTGAACCCTGTTACATGTACATTGAAATCTTTATTTGAAATGATTATGATTCCCCGGCTAAGTTTGTTTATCACCACTATAGCCCAGTTATTTGGAAATTCCTGTTTATTTGAAAGAAAATTTTATTTTCCTCCGATTTCAATATATATTCAGGTTCGACTATATGTAAGGTATGTCAGTACATTTATATTGCTGAAGTAATCCAGTAACACAATGTAGGTTGGGCTAATATTTATACACTGTAGGTTTTAATACACCTCATATTTTGAATTCTTTATTTCAACATCATTTCGATTTCTTTTTTCACAGGTCTTACTTAGATGTTCTGAAGAATGCATTTTTCACATATATGTTCTGGGTCACACTGTTTATCATGTTTATTGCCGGGACGAACAGAATTAACATATTCAGTATGGGCTATGTAATCTCGGTATTCTGTTTCATGTGGTATGGACAAGAATTCCTGCTAAAACCACTGAAAGAAATTCGATACAGGTATGTTAATCTCGTACAGGTAACTTAATTTGTGAGTTGTTTGTATCCATTTCAACATATGTGTAGGTGTTGGTCCGCATTGTGCATGGACTAAACACCACAGGGCTAATTTCATCCAACTTTAGCACAAAGCATCCCTGGATGAAGAGGATTCAGGTTTTTTTTCAAAGGAAGGGCCATTGCCAATTCAAAGGGGAGATAATTAAAATTGAGTGAAAATAAGATGGGTGTCTTTAAATCTCTTTCACTAGAACAGCAGAGCTGCTGCCATGATGGGGCCACAATAGGGTTTAATTTTGAAGAAAATGAAATACAAGGAAAATGTATGACAAATATATGTCACATTTTAGCAATATTGTTACAGTGTGTTAAAGTGATGAACTTTGACTGCATCTGTTGGTCTGTCAGTCCAACTGGCTAAAGCTTAAATTCAAGTTTTTTAATTGCTCATCAATCACTGATTGGTAACAGATTCTACAAGATGAAGGAATAGATCCAGTGTAATGTTTTAACTGTAAAATACGATAATCATGAGTTTCATATCTTGTTGAATTATCAGTACTCTCAGTACTTTATAGATTTGTATTTGTTGTATCTTTACTATAATTATAAGCTTGTATTGTAAATTACAGATGGAACATCCTGATTGGTTACACATTCTTTGTCATGTTTCTCAAGGCTTCTCTACAGGTAAGTTGTATATTGTCATGAAAACAGCAAAATATAAAATTTGTCTACAGGTATATAGATTTGTTATGTGTACAGGCTAGTATGACCGTTTATGACGGTCAGGTCTAGTGGTACTGTGGTACAGCATTTGAAGTGCAAGCAGGTGATTCCAGGTTTGATTCCTGGTACCAAGTTTGTACTTGAACCTTTTACAATGCACTGGTGAGAAAAGATGCTTTGTCAGTTCTATATATTAATTCATGCTGAAAATGTTGAATTATGGGATTTTTAGTAACAGAAATTCATATTGTTTGAAATTGATACAGGTATATTGATCCAGGTATATTGATACAGGTATATTCAACTCACTAAGTACCAGTATTTACCAAAAACATAAGATGAATGGAAACAGGGAAATCAAAACCCAAGTGAAATTTTCTGATAGTTCAGTATATTTGTGATTTGTCAGTCTAATTTTCTGATTGAATAGTATATTTTTGATTTGTCAATCTGTATATATTGGTGTTTCATTTCATTTCATCAAGACAATCTTACCTTTCAGTTACTGGGATGTGCCTATATAAACTATGTATATGACGATCAATGCTGGCTGGTACAGCTGCTGGGACTAACATGTCTCTCTCCAACAAAGTCATACAATCCAGGTATGTGGCTAACAGAAGGTTTAAACTGGACTTATTATCTCTTCGTTAACATCAGGCAATAATTAACTTGAATAAGTACAGCGCCCTCAATGTCATTGTCCTCTAGAGGGCTTTAACTCGGAGTGCAGTAGAAATCCTTCAGCTGCCTTGTGAATCATGTGACCAGTCAGAGATGTGCAGTAGGATTCTGTGTAGTTTGGGTTTCCATTTCAAATGATGAATGTAAACAAGATGGATTTGAACAATGCTTCAGATGTATTGAGGGGAAATATTACTCTTTTGAGTTCAAAAAGAAGCAGATTGAAGTCATAAATTAATCAAGTTATCTTGGTGAGCAGAATATAATGACTGAATTATTTGGGTCATGTGAAGTGCATTACAAAACGTCACAAAATTCTGATGTACATTACTATGACGTCACAATCTGGCACAGTATAGATATCTTCCGTTCTGATTGTGTATGCATTCAAGCATGAATGTAGTGATCAAAGTGAGTGAAATATAACGACTGGATTATTAGGTTAAGTAACAATTGGGTACAACAGTTTCCTTTGTGGCCCATCTCGACACCTCCTTGTAGTTATATTTTTACCTCAGTTTGATGATGTCACTCACATATCAATTTAGATTTTCTTCTCGATAAAAGAAAAAACAAACCATTTTGAGAAAAAAAAATGGTTCTGAACTCATGTGTGTTCTATACAGCAGTGTATATAATCTATGTTTTTGTTTTTACGAGTTGATGGAACATCAACTTAGTAATGTTATAGTAAGTTGTTTATTGGGAAAAAGTAAAAGCACATTTTGCAGTATGGGGTTAATAACACATTATATTGACGGAAAATTGCACATGTATGTGCATTTCAGCAACATAAACTCAACTTCAAGATTGAAATTTCCAAATCACTATTTTATTTGTATATTTTTGCTTTTTAAAATGACGAAAATATAGTAACAATTTGCTGAAAAATATAGGTCTACAAGACTTGTTCAAATATATGCTATTAAAGGTAAGTTCGGCGTCCGTTATGAAATTTAAGGTATTAGGTATTTAAAGGTATTTAAGGTATTTAGAATGTTACTTTTCAATTAATTTTTAACATTATACTCTTCTGATAGAATTGACATTAAAAGTGATTGATGGACTGTTTACAATTCTTGCACATGATTAATATGCAAATGAATTTTGGTCAAGTTTCCCTTACTGTGTATTGGCAAGATCTGTCTGTGAAGTTGGTTACAGAAGTTGCATCATTCCTCATTCTCGTGATCTTAACTGATGAGAATCTCACGGCAGTCTTTGAAGTTGAAAATGTTTTACATGCACACGTATTGACCTAGAGATTTAAAGCTACTGATGGGAAGTATAGAGTAAGGGTACAATACTGCCCTGTCGCATAGATATTTAATATTGATAAAACGATGTTGATAAGCACAAGGTTTTATAATCATATCGCTGATCTATGTAGTTTGTTGCTAAATAAATAAGCCATCATAATTCACGTTAGGCCTAATGTCTGTCCCGATTTTAAGTTACTTTCTTGTAAAACCTAATTTCACCGAATTAAAAAGTAATATAAAATTTGACTTATAAGCTACTCACGTGTGATATAAATGGTAATAATTGTTAAAAAATTGTGATGTTTTCATTATCAGTATTGTTCTTATTTGAATTAAAATTGGGTGATTTTCGCAGATTTTTGCTAATTTGGAAACTCTGGAAATAACATGCTTTTTCTCAGTAAAAAGGCTGATGTTATATTGTGACAGTAAATTCAAAATTTACAACATGAAATTTACCTGCAATATATTTCAAGCATGTGTTTACAATGTATATTTTTTTCAGTATACTGAGTGTATTATACCTCATTAAAACTTAAGATTACCATCAACTCGTATCAGTACTTTCAGTACTTTGATTCCTGTTGTCAAGGATACCATAATAAAAACTGCAGTCATTCCTGTCTGTAAAGGCCACTCAAGGGAACAGGCAAAAGAAGCCATTATAGATAGGTGGCCTTTATAAAGAGGTTTATTCATTATAACAAAAAGACAGCAAATGTTATGTTTAAATGGCCATTATAGGCAGGTGCCCTTTATACAGAGGTGGCTTTTAATGCATGTTTGACTGTACTGCTATTTATCAAACATATTACAGAATTGTTAAAGGACAGATACTAGATAATATCTGTACATGATTTCTCAATAAGTAGCTCTTGATTTTATACCTACTTCAGTGAAACCTGTCTTGAGAGAGGTCAACCACCCAATCTGCCACTCAGATGTGGCCTCTCAAGGCAGCTGGTCCCTAAAAAAGGGGATTTATTTAAAGGTGTGGTTCTCAGAATGTGGTCTCTCAAGACAGGTGGTCTTTAATGAAAGTGGTCTCACAAAATAGGTTTCACTGTAAAATTTTGGTTTAAAAGATCATTGTGTGCAGTTTCAGTTAACATTCTAATGATATAAAAGACATGACAGTCAATAAAGTTTATATAAAATAGAACTTCACTTCACAGGGTAGGAAATTAGCAGTAGTCCGCTAGTCTGAGTCTAGCAACTTTTGCAGCGGACTAGTCAGGTTGTGCTTCAGCTAGTCCAGTTGACTAGTAAAAAATTATGTATAAACATTAATATATTAACATAAGCAATGATGAATATAATGTACATTGAACACCAGAATTACCTAATGAGACCCTTACATTTTTTTTCTCAATTCAAACTAAAAAAAAAAACATTATTGCTTTGACTAATGAGAATATCAAACACAAAAATAGATAGCTTAGGTAATTCTGGTACTGTTTCAGTAAATATGTGGCTAACTGGTAAATTGTTGTACCACTTTGGGGCTAGTGATCTTGCCATAGGACTAGTAAAATTTGTTTCCAACTAGTCCAACTGACTATCGAGACAGAAATGCTAAATTCGGACCCTGCTTCAGAAGACAGGGTTCACTGTATAGAAATTCACTGAAAATAGATATTTGAATACAGAAAATTTGAACCCATTGAGTTGCATGCTAATCTTTACTTGTTACCTTCAGGTTCAGGAGACTGCTTTGTAGAGAAAGATAATACAGGTCTGAAGTGGGATGTCGTCTGCTTTACTTTTCTTCTGCTTCAGTTGAGAATTTACAACAGCCATTACTTCAGACATATAGTGTCTAATGCAGAAGCTCAAGCCAGACTGTCGTCAAGGTAATGCTTTGATTTTTATTTGGATTCTCTTGTACACTAATTGAAAGTCCAATTTCTGATAATGACCAGCATTGACCTTAAGTTAAAAGATTCAGCACAAAGAAACTTTTCAGTTGATAAAAAAAACAGAAATGGTTTATGTCGTCATATTTTAAATCCTTATTTTTATATATACACTCATTTATATATATATAGATATATATATATATATATATATATATATATATACTCTGAATTCCTTACATAATCTTTATAAAACCCTGGCAGAAAATTTCAAATTTTGGCTCTTTTTGTCTTTAGCTAACCTCAATGAAATTGAGGAGAGCTTATGCTATCATGCTGACATTAACATTGTCATCCAGTTAAAAAAAGATTGGTTGAGGTCAGGTTTACCAGCTTCTACTGTTTATGCATCCACAAAAAATGCTTGGTATATATGTAGAGATGCAATGATGCAGCATCCACAATAATGCTTGGTATATATGTAGAGATGTAATGATGCAGCATCCACAAAAAATGCTTGGTATATATGTAGAGATGTAATGATGCAGCATCCACAAAAAATGTTTAGTATATATGTAGAGGTGTAATGATGCAGCATCCACAAAAAATGCTTGGTATATATATAGAGGTGTAATGATGCAGCATCCACAAAAAATGTTTGGTATATATGTAGAGATGTAATGATGCAGCATCCACAAAAAATGTTTGGTATATATGTAGAGGTGTAATGATGCAGCATCCACAAAAAATGCTTGGTATATATATAGAGATGTAATGATGCAGCATCCACAAAAAATGTTTGGTATATATGTAGAGATGTAATGATGCAGCATCCACAAAAAATGTTTGGTATATATGTAGAGATGTAATGATACAGCATCCACAAAAAATGCTTGGTATATATATAGAGATGTAATGATGCAGCATCCACAAAAAATGCTTGGTATATATGTAGAGATGTAATGATAGAACATCCACAAAAAATGCTTGGTATATATGTAGAGATGTAATGATAGAACATCCACAAAAAATGCTTGGTATATATGTAGAGATGTAATGATGCATTAACTTATGATGATAGCACACCTCTCGATGTCAATGCATCGATGCTAAAATTGTAAACCATTGCTCTTGCTGATAGTCATGCTAATATTGCAGTAATCTTGAAAGTTTAAAAATAGTCAAGTTAACAGGTAATTAGCTCCTTAAAAATGAAATGCACTTCTTGGGACACATCAGGATGGACTTTTTTTGATGGTGAAAAATATTATTGAATTAAATCAAACTGAACTTAATTGATTACATAGTGTATCTAAAAAGTTACAAATTTGTTAACAGCATTTTAAATCCTTAATTCATGATATTGTATTGATAAACTAGCAAAAACATCTACAAAATGCACTTAAAAAAACAAATATTTGGACTATCGCAATAGTATTGCAATGTTATGATTCAAAAATGTTTCAAGTAGACATGGTCATGTTCAACTCCTCAAGCAACTGCTGTACTACAATGGTTGAATTCCACGGGTTGTAATTTTCATGTTTTTCTCTCCCCTGAAATGATCAAGGAGTTTTGAATTTGTGGATTGGGAATTGCTTACATCAATATCAGGCCGTCCCGGGACAGCCCATGTTATATTATGTATATTTCGTTAAACAATTATTAACGTTTCTTAAATTCATGAATTTATCAGCACTGTGAATATAGTGAATATTAACACTGCAAGTTATTTTCCCCACTGTACGGTACCAAAAACATAAAAAAATAATTTCATGCTACACATGAAAATCTTTGAGGAAATACCTTTAACTCATCAACCCCAGAAAAACAATGGACTCTTCTGTAAATCAATGACTTAGACTAGTCCAGATGTGGCTTTAGGGGTGAATGAGTTGATAATATATAATGAACATTTTTAATCATTCCTAAACAGGGGAGCAGAGCTTATCAACCAGATTTTAGTACAAGAAGTTCAAGAACAAAGGGAAGCGGAAAAGGAAATCCTCCGAAATATCAAAGAGAAGATGGAGTATCTAAAACAAAAACAGAAAAAGAAGACATCAAGAGATTTCAAAGAACCAGACGAGCATTTCCAAGGTAAGACACACGTAAGGTAAAAAATGAAATGAAACTGTCGCTGAAGTTATGACACTACAAGGGTCACACAAGTGTTCAAATCAGTTCAATTTCACATTTACCTTGGCAAGTGTTTGAATATAGAGTTATTCCTAGGAAAGTGCTTCAAAAATACCATTGAGATGTGCTTCAATATAGAGTTAGTCCTTGAAAAGTACTTAAAAACAAAAACAACCTTGAAAAATGCTTGAATATAGAGTTAGTCCTAGGAAAGTGGTTAAAAACAAAAATACCTTTGATAAGTATAATTAAAAAGTCTGATTTTTTTGTCAGAGTGTTGGAATTCCCCTTTTTGCATGTTTTTTCATCACTAAAGAAAGATGACTATTTAAAAATGAAAAAAAAAAAGTTCATTTCTAAGAACTAGTCTGTCTTTTGTGATAGGTTATGGCAATAAAAAGGTGAAAGAATAGATTGAAATATTTCAGGCAGGTATTTAAATTCTCATTTATTGGTTGTTGCCAATTTATATAACATGTTAAGTAAATATAGCAGAGAAAAGTGTATAATATAAGTATGTGTTTATATATACTGCATACTAGGTTAAGATTCTGAGATTGTAAATAGACATTTGTGAATGGTTTGTGTGTGTGTGTGTATGAATTATGTGTGTGTGTCACATTTTATTCCCCACATGCATACACCTGTCTTGACACATGCTTCATATGCTTTTGTCCGAAACACACGTTGCATTTGATTTAGATAAGCTGCAGATTCTATGAATTTTACAAGCACTGTTGTCATGTGTACAAAGATATTGTCCAGTTCTATAAATACATTTCACATGTTTTATAGCCATACGATCTGGTGACTATTACCTGTTTGAAGAAGAGTCCGACACAGAGGAGGGCAAGGATGACCCAACAAGTTTATCACTAGGTCGAGACAAGGCAGATGAAGAGGGGGATGATGGGAAATTAGATCCTCTACAGGTAGGAAGAATTAGTTAGCTGTTGTCATTTTATTGCCAATCTGTTTTAACATGTTTAAGATAGTTACCCCCATTTCTATACACCACAAATAATTAAAAAAAAAAAAAACTGGGTGTTTAACATCAAGCAATTGATCAGCTCTCCAGATTATAGAAGAAAATTTGAAGTACACCTTTTTTCCATATGTATATTATATTTCTATTTTAAGTCCATATAATAGCTGTTCACCTCACCTCACCTATCCTCTCCACACCTGGTGGTGCAGGTACACTGCATCCACCCGTCTCTGACTCTAGCCACACCCCCTAGCTGACGTCAAACTGTTCGATCCCCACATTGATCACTCCTGCTCAGATGTCCCACTCCATGTCGTTTTTGACCTGTTGACTTTCTTCTTCCCTTCAGGTTGCCATTTTAATGCGTTGGTGCAAATCCTGTTGTTGCCCATTCTTAAGACATGGTCAGCCATAATATTTGTTAAACTATTGTTCATAAAAAAATGTATTACTCCAGGTGTTGATTTAGTAGTGGTTGAGCATTGAATTCTCTGGCAGAAAGTTCTGGGTTCAAATTTCTTCAACCTGTTCACACCTAAGACTTTAAAAAAAAATGTAGAGACTGTTCTTTCGACGAACACTCAACATAGACTGTGAAAGTCTCACCTGTTTCTGATGAGACTTAAAACCATGTGCAAGCATGGACGTCTCCATATACCTGTAAATGAAAATTATATGTATATACACACACACACATATATATAGTATATGCAGTCGAACGTTGGTGAGTTGAACTTCAATTAGTCAATTAATTGTGACGTTTTGGAACTATTGACCAAGTCTCAAAGAAATTTGTTATTTACTACTAAGTCCAAAAGGAGGTCGTTATATACAAGTTTCACTGTAGTTTCAAAGCAAAAATTGTATGATCCTGGGTTACCATTGATGAATCTGAAGTACAGATGTTTCAGACTATTCTAGGTGGTCCCTTGAACTTCGACTCGTCAAAGTTTTACTACCAGTATATACATACGCTGTGAGTGATGTATACATGCATGTACATGTAGGTGTGCTCTTGTGTAGGTGTGTGTAATTGTATGTGTGTGTTTTACTGTGTGTATGGGGATGTTACTAACGCAATACCCTTTAAACAAAATGTAATATTATGTATTTTATGAATTTGTAGAATGAGGTAAGCTAAGAATATTTCATTTTTTCAATTTCCTTTATGACTGCTACAAAAAGAACGAAATTCTAAATTAAACATTGATTGTAGACACACATTTTGCAGTATTTATTAAAATTTCTGATTACCTAATTAAAAAAAAAATTAAAAATATCTTGTATCTATCTTGATATATGAATTACTTTATTTCTTTTGTTTTTGTTCCTTTTTTCTTTCAAATGTGTATTTTTTTTATTAGAATTAAAAATACTTTCTTCTAATCTGTTTAATAGAATTTATTAAAATATTGTTTTATGCATGTGTAAATTTACCAGTTTTCTTCTTTTTGTTGATTTCAACTTAAATTAACCAGAATTTATAAACATAGGATTAGCTTACATATATTTACATATATTTGTGTGGCCAGAATTCTTTTTAATAATGTTTATCTTTGAATTGATATTAACTTTCAGTATCACATATCAAGGGTTTTTTTCCCCTGGCACACAAACCTTGCGCCATTGTCATAGCAGAATGGCAAGTTACCCCTTAATAAGAATCTGTTGCATCATTTTTATTTTTTTTTTAATTCTTTATTTTCAAGTCACTTTTCTACAGTACATAACAGAAACATGAGATGACATTCACAAAAACATCAACACAAACATACATATTTGTAAAGGTATTAACACAAAATGAAAGGCTGATGATATATTGACATTTTTCTTAGACTGTAAAAATAAGTAAACCTACTTAATTAATATTGATAGTTATTTAAAAAAGTGACAGTCTATTGTATAGTCCAATTTTTTGTTTCTTCAATCTTAATATTTTGTAGTTTTCAAAAGCCACCGTATACCAATTTTTAATTTTCTATGAATGAGGAAGAAATGGAAAAATTATACAACATTGTGTAGTATAGAGAATGAAAAAAAAAGTTATAAAGATGTGTGAGGTGGTAGAACAGATGAAAACAAGAATACATGTACATGCTAATGATGCCATGTATATATAAACAGATTTCCCTAAAAGTTTAGCTTTATTTAGGGCTTACATGATTTTATTATTATATATATATTTTTTACAAAACTACAAATACAATTATAAATATATGAGACTTCACTAATTCAATTTATAAAATGAGTTGCATCATAGTGGTTACATCGATTGCCATTAGTCAATAGATAAAGCATTGGAATATTACTATAAACTTTGTCTTAATTTTACCTTAAGATGTACATGAAGGATTACAAGTAATGACACGTATAGAAAGACATATCTATTTGCTCTTTAAGAAAAATTTATCCACAAAATTTCCAAACTAACCTCAATTCAGTTAAAAGGAGGTCGAATGGACCCCTTAATGAATATTTCTAGGGAAAACCCTGATATCTATTTGTAATTATTGGTTAATCATTCATAGGAAAATACTTGGACATAAATATGATAAATAACCCTTTTTATTGGTTTGTTTGTTTGTTTGTTGTTGTTTAAGATGGAGGGGTATTTTTCTCACACTTGTTTTTCAAAACCGCTGAAGGATAAAAGAAGCAAGTACCTGGTACCTACCAAGTTTATGTTTTTCGATCAGATCAACTCAGATAGGATCCAGGGTGGGCAAAATAGGTCTCAGAGTGTATCCCTCTTTGGAAATCTTCTCCAGAACTGCTACATGGATTGAAAAACTAATTACATCCGAGTGATTTACATGGATGCATGATTCAATTTCCTGTTTTTAAAAGTTCATATTTTTTTTTTGGAGGGGGGGGGGGATGAAAAGTTGCAGTTAATGTATTTCACAAATATGTCCTTTCATATAATACAGTGTACAGAGGATTTTCAGCTCTTTATATGAATATGGCCCACACTATATTAATCTGCATCATTAAACACAACTTTCAATAATGGAAATATAGGAAACAAAATCCTCTAATTTCATTTTTATAATTATCCAATATTTATTATTGATTTTTTTTCTATTAAAGTTAATATCAACAGCCTTAGATTCAGGAACCAAGGCAGCAGTGGAACAAGCTGAGACCAATGAGGTAATCAAACTTTCAATACCGTATTCGGCCGTGTATAATCCGCACTCTTTTCACTCTAAAATTTGTCTCAGGCATGGGGGTGCGGATAATACAGTACTACAGAATCTTAGGACATTTTTTTCCGCAGGAACTACTGCATGAGATTCGATTGTGGGTGGTAAGCCTGACAAAGTTTTTTCGTAATAACGATGTACGAGTCAATGTATATCATCATTTATGTCTACAGTGACGGTGAATAAATCAATAAATGAATCTTGTGTGTTATTTTTGTGTGTTTCAGTTTACAAATAGGCTAGACTACACAGGCACTTGTGTAATGCAATCCCTTGATTGAGGGTGTTGTGATCGGTGGATTGCATAACGCAAGTGCCTGTGCAAGGCTAGCCTAGTTGCGATGTTTGGCGAGGAAACAGAATAGTACAGTACCTGTTGCTTATCTTCATCATGAAGTTTTGTTATTATTGAAAAATAAAACAATCTCAACAAGAATTCTAATAATTATTTCACGCTGTGAACGACGAAGCAAACAGCCATGTTGTAACTGTATATGAGGGGGCTAAATGGAAGAGCAAATATGTAGTATCTTGTAGTTTCGTATTTTATGTAGTTTTGCGTTGTTTGTTTTGAAACGATGACTATACATTAATAAATAAAACAATGTTTTCTGGGTGTTTTGTTCTGTGGAGGAATGTTATTTTACACATTTCGTACAAAAGGTATATACCAGTAACTCTCTTACTACCGTACATCTACAGTGTAGTACTAAGTTATGGAACATGCTAATTATACAGGTAAGTACGATGAGTTAATTTTAAATTGAAAATATGATAAAAGGTGTAAAATAACACAATGCCGCACCAAGGTAATTAATGTTTGTAGTATATGTCTCCATTCATAATCAATGATGCGTGTAACAGACAACAGTATACTTGGATCTGTATATATATCCCTTTGTTTCAATAATTACGCTATACACGCATATTCTGGATATATAGATCGCTTGTGTACAAGTGCTCTCCGCTAATTAAAATTGTTACAAACTTTTATGTCGCCGATTTCCGCAAATATAATATCTATTTCAAATGTTTTGTTCTAATACATACTATTAATTAAATATATAAGCTACCACGTCAGCAAAAGCAAATGATTGCGCTGTAATTAACGGAATGTAATTTTACAAAGACTTCGACTGATGTTTTGATATTTCTTTTGTTATTATTTCAAATCATTAATTTGCTTATCATATCCCTTATCTAATATCTCGAATATATATATCTATAATAAATATTTATCTATTTTTTCCAAATACCGATCTGCGAATTTTGATAATATTTCCGATCGTCATACTGCACTTATACACAATAATAATCAATCTCGCCGACGATTTTCGGCCATACGGCCGTGGAAAATAGTCAACGCGGATTATACGCACGAAGTCCTTTTTTCTCCGAGTTCTGATGGTGAAATGGGGGGTGCGGATAATACGTAAATGCGGATTATACACGGCCGAATACGGTAGTTATTGAACAAATGAATTTGGAATTTGGTATGTCAAAATTAGATGGGTCTTAATTCCAGTTATGTCAAAGTTGAACGGCCTTCCCCAATTTTTATGGACGGAAAAAATTTCGGTTATCATGAATTCTGGATATCTCAAAGTCATATATGTGGTCTGGTGAATTTCAACCAGATTGATAACAAAATTCCTCTGTATTTGTGATCAGTTAGAACAAAGACAAATGAAAGAGATTTATTATCTCCCTTGTATCTTAAACAATCCAGAAAAAAAGACATGGTTTCCGTATCAAAAACAGTACGGTATTCAGATTTTTGTATCATTTTAGACTACAGTGGTCCCCCTATTTGCGACCACCCCACATGTGACCACCCCCCTTCAGCGACCAAATTTTCAAAACTTTAGCCTTTTTTAATGATAAATTACCTCTTATAAGAGACCACTCCCATAACGCGACCAGCGACCACTTTTCAACAGCCAAATCATGTTGATTCCATACAAAAAACCCCCTCACCATCGACCGAGTGTTTTTTAAAAAGCATAACATTAAATACGAAACTAATTTTTCGCTATTCTACCGCGTAACCAAAATGTGAGCGACCGATTTTTTTTTTATTTTCAAACTCGAATAATTCTAGCCTGCACTGTTTCCGATTCTTTTCATCCTACTAGGTTAATGCAATGATCGTAGTGAACAGAATATAACGAATGAATAATTTGGGTTATTTAAAAAATAAAGTAAGAAAACATCAAATACGAAACTCAATTACACGCTAGCTCTACCGGGTAACCAATGTTTTTATTATCTACAAAATTGCGTCTCGTGAAAACCAGAAGATTTGAACGAGATAGTGTACCAGTGGCGGATTCAGAGGGGTCCAATAGGACACGTTCCCCATGGCAGTACCCTCGATTAAAAAAATAATAGGCCTATAATTCCCTACAAATACGCATTTCCAATCTGCCTGTAATCGATCACAACACAAGCTGCCCGATATCGTTAGTCCTTTGTCTGTCATATCAACACTTGGTGAAGTCTCCCGAGTTTGAAATCTAATTAAAGAATTATTAGGAATTAATTATCATCGTGGATGTTGATTAGGGTAACACAAAAGACAGGATTATTTGCAGGTATGTTTAATTAGGCGTGACAAGTGGCTGTTTACCTATTGTATACACATCGGCGCCGGAGGCCTTAGACTGGGTACTGTCAAAACAACGTACAGGTGTGAAATAAACTCAATTATTATGTTTAGTGTTTGGAACATTTTTAATCAAATTGATATGTGAACACGTTTGTGTGAGTGACAATGAACATTTTAAATCATATGATGCTAATGACTATTGCACAAGAAAGAACCAAATTAACATGGAGATGTAATATCAATGAATAAAAATTGTCTGAAAATTGTATTACTAGCTGTCATTTATAAAATATCATTGACAAGTTATCGGTAGACATCCTCCCAGGAAATACCACCTCCATTATGAGACCACATGCTTCTTTCATTTAGGGTGGTCTTATAAGGGGGGAACCACTGTATCAGCATTGTCCTTTTCTATGAGGATATCATAAAGCATTATTCTCTTGAGTCCAACGAAGCATACCTCAATACAGAGATAGTAAATAAATGCCATTATGTAACAGAAAAATTGTTGACTGTGGCTTAAAATAACAATAAACAAACAAACAATGTTGTGAAATGTATAAACTGTATTTCAGGATGATGACCAGAAGGCGACTAAACAGAAAGAAGATGATGAAGATGAGATTGAAGATGACGATGCTTCTGACAGCAAAGGTTATATACATATTCACATATCATTTTGTATACTGTTATCTCCCGTTATACCATCATCTTTTGTTTTAGCGGTATAATGGGGGGGGGCATCATTAAATTGGGGAAAACCTTATGTATAATGGCCTATTGATCTCTTATTTGTTAATTTTTCTCTCACTATTATCATAAAATTTTTTTTTTTTTTTACTTCTGTGTTCCTGGAAACTATGTGTATTTAATCTGTAAAATATGTTTTGATTTTGTTCTCAGACTCCATGTTTGAAAAATTCAAGAATGTGCTAAGATTTACATTGAAACTGGTGGAAAGTTTGGCGGACACACTAACTGGCATTTTCAATGGCATATCCAAAAATTATAGAATGGTGGCTGAGCTACTAGAGAAAGAGATGCAGGTGGAAAAAGAGAAAATTGCGGTAAATTTTTTGGTTACAATTTTTCCTGTCACTGATAGCATTTCTGAGAATTTGTTTACAGTGCCCTCACTATGCCTAGCAACACATGTAGTTGACATAGAAAAGTAACATTATACAATTATTGCCCTTGTTTTGGGTTAACATGAATATTTGTCCACCCGAGAGGCGTTATGAGTTATGAAATGGACATTTTATGTGCTAGGGGTTACTCAGTACACCTGATTACCACATAAGCCTAGCCTACTAGGAGAAAAAAAACAAATCGTACGAGCATCCATTTCTGCGCACGAGAGAGTGACATAAATCGCCATAGAGGGTGACATAAATGTTTCAGGGTGACATGAAGAAATGTTTTAGATCACGTGATACGATTTTGACTTATCAGAATTAAAGATACATATTAGAGGTATAGTAATAAAGTTTATGTAATATTTAGATTTAATAGAGCTGCAATCAAGTCATGTATCAACTACTACTGTATATCTAGAAAGTTTTGTTCGTTTAATTTTTTGCCATTTTCACTCTTGGATGAGAGGACAAATTTAAAGTGAATGTGAAAATTTTGAGCTAGATTATTGAAACACGGACTTGCATGCCATGCATGAAATTATGATGATTTAGGGCGAATTTATGACTGAATGAATGTGTTGTCTTTTGTAAAATGGCGAAAAATAAACTGGGGCAAAAATTTCCCAGTATCTACATGGTTGCCTCCCTTATCTTACCAGTGTGTATTGACACTTGCATACAGTTGCATGAACAATTTTTGTCAAAGATTACTGTATTGTATCAAAGAACAGTAAAATTATTGTACACAATTCCTGTACTCTGTCAGAGTACCGTAAAATTATTGTACACAATTCCTGTACTCTGTCAGAGTACCGTAAAATTATTGTACACAATTCCTGTACTCTGTCAGAGTACAGTAAAATTATTGTAAACAATTCCTGTACTCTGTCAGAGTACGGTAAAATTATTGTAAACAATTCCTGTACTCTGTCAGAGTACAGTAAAATTATTGTAAACAATTCCTGTACTCTGTCAGAGTACGGTAAAATTATTGTAAACAATTCCTGTACTCTGTCAGAGTACGGTAAAATTATTGTAAACAATTCCTGTACTCTGTCAGAGTACGGTAAAATTATTGTAAACAATTCCTGTACTCTGTCAGAGTACAGTAAAATTATTGTAAACAATTCTTGTACTTTGTCAGAGTACAGTAAAATTATTGTAAACAATTCCTGTATTATATCAAGAGTACCGTAAAATTATTGTACACAATTCCTGTACTCTGTCAGAGTATAGTAAAATTATTGTACAGCGAAATTATTATTATTGCCGTTTTCTTTCCGGCAACTGTGTACATTTCTCTTTTAATAATTACTGCATATATTTCCAGGCATGTAACAGAAGCATTACCACTTCAGAACATAAGGTTGATGTGGATGGTTCTGCTGAGGATGGTGGTGCTTCCGACAACAAAGATGAAAATCAGTATGTAGTGTCATAACTTATCTTCTTAAGAATTTAGTCATTGAAGTGGTAATAAGATATGTGTGCTTATCTTTGTAAGGTGTGGATGGCTAGATATATGTACAATAGTTTGTTCATCTGCTTCCTCCCCTGCTTTCTTACCCCTTCTCTCTCTCTCTCTCCCCCTCTCTCTCTCTCTCTCTCTCTCTCTCTCTCTCTCTCTGTGTCTCTCTCTGTCTCTCTCTCTCTCTCTCTCTGTCTCTGTCTGTCTCATTCTGTCTCTGTCTGTCTCATTCTGTCTCTCTCTCTCAATTGGTTAACATGCAAATTCAATAACAAATTTATCATTTTAATTTCAGGGGAGATACAACAGATTTAGTAGAAATACAGCTTGTGCCGGCTGATGGTGATACCGCCACTCAAGGGTAGGTCTAAAATAAAATGATATCCCAACAAACATGTTAACATTTACACAATCACACACACCCAGACAGATGTCTTATCAGACTTGTATTTACAAAGGAAATGAGAACCATGGCAAGGTGGTATTATTCCTTTCATCCCAAGTAAGTAAATGGCATGCCTTTTTCTGCTGTTTTAGTCTATTAAGGTTTATGACATTGAAAGGTTAAACATTTATAATTTTATATTATCATTTTCACTCCTGTTTAAAAACAAAACTTGAATTTTAAAAGTAGCAATGGTCTTTGCTGAAATTTTACAATTGTAATTGTTAAGCCCTCTACTTGAGTGCGACATTTGTATTTAAAGAAGAGATATACACATCCATAAAATAAATCTTATGATCATATATAGTTTGTGAAAATAAGGTCAAATTCTGTGTGGTATTCATATACAAATAGTAAGATCGAGTTAATCAATTGCAAGTGAAAAAGTGCCAAACCTGGATTTCTTTAGCAATTTTCACAAAATACAGTTCACCCCATTATAACACCCTCCGTTATAACACCAAACCCGCATAACATCGCTATTTCTTGAAGAACAGATTTCCTCCCATATAATTTCCTCGTTGTAATGCCAAAACCCGCCATCCGCCGCCGATTCTCCGGAACAAATGGTAATTTATACATGTTAAATCCATAGAATATCTCACCAGGTTAGATGAAAAAAAAGGCGTGAGTAAAACTGTTAGCCAATAGTAGCTTGTTTACTTCATACTTCGACTGCAATGGGAGATAAATAGAATATCAAGTGTCATAAACTGGTACCCGGTTGTATGAACAAAGTGTAGAAGTCAGACAGGGACCAGCTTACAAGTTTCACGCTTCCGTGAGAGTTGGTAGAAAAAAAATCACGTCGTGTGTTTACACAGCAATTACCACATGTCAAGAAATACTTATGAGTAAATGAGATATATAAACTTTAAGCATTTGTATTACTGACATGTCAAAGAGTTATTTTAAACATAAACGATGAAAGTTAACATTAGAATTATTTCCGGACTACTCAGTCGGTAGCGCGCTCGACTCTTGATCGTGAGGTCGTGAGTTCGAATCCCGCCGGCGACAGGTTTGGTTTCCTGTCTTTCGGATGAGACAGTAAAAACTGGAGGTCCCATGTCACAGTAGGTGTCGGCACGTTAAAGAACCCTCACTGCTCAATGGCCGTAAGTGCCGAGCATAGGCCAAAATTTGAAGCCCTTCACCGGCATTTGGTGACGTCTCCGTATGAGTGAAATATTCTTGAGTGGGACGTTAAACAACAACAAACAAACAAACAATTTCCGGACTAATGTTAGAAACGTATCTAGACTTTCCGACCGTCGAACATGTATCATTACTGCTACATCCTTTGTACGGTTTAATTTTGGCCATTTTAATAGGGTGGCCAAATTGTCCAAACTTAAACAATAGACAAAGTATGCAAATTTACGATAGTGAGTTATTAACAGGATATGATATACAACAGGGATTAAAGACATGTCAAGATGAAAACGGCCACGCCTCGATAATAGTAAACCTTGATATATTGTCAAACCCGTTATACCACCAAAATTCAGAAAAAAACAAAAGGTGGCGGTATATCGGGGGTGAACTGTATATAGGAATTTAAGAATTTTTATGCTTGTCTATATCTCTTTTTCGTTATTGTACATCAATCTAAGTAGTATAGAATGAAAGAATTTTGGGGGGAAAAAACACAGCTAGTGCCCCTTTAATATTTCTGTTATTCCGGATACCTCAAAGTTACAGGGTGGTCCTTGAATTATGAGTTAACAAGATTCCACTGTATTTTTACGGATAGTTTATTAATTGAAAATTTTTTGTACATGTCTTGCAGATTGGATGAAGTTGATGGACTCGCAAAATCAAAGCAGGCCAAATTTGACGAGAACAAATCAAAAGTCTTCTTACTACTAGAGGCAACTTTTTACGTCATTGTGGCTCGATCCGAAATTGTTTGCTATTTCCTTATGATTCTAAATCAAATTTTATATGCCAGCTTGCTGTCTTTGCCTTTACCATTGATGGTCTTCCTCTGGGGCATGCTGTCCGTTCCGAGACCGTCCAAGACATTCTGGATCACTGTGATTACTTACACAGAGGTAAGTAAACTACGTGTACTTAAATCGGAGAAAGAACAGGTAATTTCTCAGGGAACCAATTGTTTAAAAGCCTGGTGAGTTTTAGAGTCTTTCACTTAAGTCAGATTCTCATCAATAGCATTACTAGTAGATGTGTAATGATGTGTCGACTTATCCTGATAGTACACACCTCGGTGTCTATGCATTGATGCTAAAATTGCTAACCATTACTATTGCCAATAGTCATGCTAATATTTGGATAATCTTGATAGCTTAGAAATAGTCAGTTAACAGCTAATTACATGAAATACACGGAAATAATTCTCAGTGGACTTTTGATAGTAAAAAAAAATTGAATTAAGTCAAACTGAAATAATTTTAATACAAAGTGTGTTTTAAAAAGTTTCAAAACTGCTTAGTACCATCATAAATCTTTAATTTATGACAATGATATGCAAACTTACAAATATACAAAAATGAACTTGAAGATAAATTGTTGGACTATTGCAATAGTTTGTCAGCATCATGATACTTTCACAGTAGTAATTTTAGTTGAAAAATATTGCTTAATAGTCACCCCTGATTCATCATTTCCAAGATCCCCTGAAAGACCACTCTCTGTCATGTGACTTTCATCACCACATGGCCAAATTTAAGGCATATTTTGGACAAAATGGCAGGCACCTACAGTGGTCTTCTATATAAATGATATAGTTATGATTGATACAAAAGATCCTACAATGAATATTTTAACTTATAAACTTTCCCTTATATCTTAGAGTGGTTGGCTAGGTATATACTCCTGATTTGACTCAAAGTTTACATCAGTGTCAGTGATCGCATATCATAAAGCTAAAGTCTACAAATAGGCTTCAGTTGTAGGTTCACATTTTTATTGACAAATTCGTTTTAATGAATTGTCGTCCATCCATGGATATTTATGTGGCTTATTTTTCTCTCTGGAATCCAATTTACAACATGGCACCAAATATCAGCACTTACTTTTTGATTTATATTGATTTCCTCTACCCTCCATGGTTAATTTGTATTCATATTGGTATCATCTGCATAGACCAAAGTGCCCTGTTAAGTAATACATGTATATCAAGATCAATTTTCTCAAATGCTTCTGTCACCATGATCAGGAAGCTGCGTTAATAATATTTACTAAAAAAAAAAATCCGTTCTGGATCTCGGTGTTTGAAATTTATCTATGTATTGCATGTACTAGGTGTACTAATGTGTTATTCGTTAAATCTGATCATAGTTTTTAAGTAAAAGTTTCTGTGATGCAGTGTGGGGGGCGGGATAAACTGTGAATCAACTAGAATATAGTTTCCTAATCTTAAAACTGCTTTTTCACTGAAATTCTTGAAAATTGATTTACTATTTTTTTTCTTTCATAAAATGTAAAAAATTGCATTCTGAATTTCATTGCACGAAATGAAAAAGAACCATACCATCTACGAAGCTTTGTGAGTTCCTTATATATTCTACACTGAAACCATACAGAAAAAATGTCCAATTACTTTATTTTGTTATATAAAAGTTGAAAACCAAAAACATAAGCCAAAAATAAAATATCAAATGTAGAAAGGACAGTCTGTTTAAGAGTACCAGTAACATCTTCAACATGGAGGTCCCTGGTTCAATCCCTGATAGTGCCCGATTTTCAGAGGTGTGAATTCATCTCCTGTCTGTACAACTCTATGCCTATTTGGAAGGTATATGGTCTAGGATGTGCAGTTTGATACCTTCGAGCTGTTGGAAATATGGACCACTTTTAAAAGACACAAACACACACACTAGACACCTGTCCCTGCGTCACCACGGGAACAAGGGATGCCACTCGTAAGATCAAGCCAAAGCAAGCAAGCAATACCTTTAAATTAGCTTTGACTTTTCTTGATGTCAATTGTTTTATTCTATATGTTTTAAACCTCTCTCTGACATACACATTTCATAAAACACAATTTAGCATTGACTAGTTTATTACTTCCCTACCAGTGGAACAAGGAAATTGTAGGGAGACTGTAGATTTTGTATGTATTGATACATCCGTACTCTCAATTTAACAAGTGACGGACATGTATTGATACATCCGTACTCTCAATTTAACAAGTGACGGACATGTATTGATACATCCGTACTCTCAATTTAACAAGTGACGGACATGTATTGATACATCCGTACTCTCAATTTAACAAGTGACGGACATGTATTGATACATCCGTACTCTCAGAGTAAGAAATAAGAATGCTTATTTATATTCTCTCTATTTGTAGGCAGTGGTGGTCATCAAATACTTGTTTCAGTTTAATTTCTTCCCTTGGAACCAGGATGGTGATATAGAAGTGTCGCCTTTTTGGCCCCCCAGAATTATTGGCATTGAGAAGAGGACAAATTATGCTGCTGTAGATCTTGTCCTGTTGTTGGCATTATTTATACACAGATCTATTCTGAAGGTAGAAACCCTGAAACTCTAGTCACATATTTGTGCATTGTAAATACTGTATACTGTGGTTATTATACACGTGGGTTTTCTAAGTGATGTCACAACTTACTGCAAGCAATCTTGTATTAAAAGATGATTCTCAGCAAAAGTGTGGGACTGGTACGCCGGGGATAATTTACACAAAAGACTCTTCTTCAAGTATTTAGTGTAAAGTACCCGCACGCGTAAATTTCTACGTTTACCGTAATCTGAACAAGTTATAGAAATGAAAAGATTTAGATTATGACAAAATTGAAAAAGAAATAATGAATTCCATGATAAAGTATTTACCTGCTTCATAATTAGATAATGATTTTAAGCCAAGTCAATATCAGGAATTCAGTAAATCACTATGATTGCATTCTGCATGAAAACTACAAGTACAGTTGAACCTGTCTCGAGAGACTACCCCATAGGCATCTGAAATATGGTCTCACAAAAGAAGGTTTACTTAATGGATTATTTAACCAAGTGGTTTTCAGAATGTACTTTCAGAGGACAGGTGGTCCTTTATAATGGTGGTCTCTCAAGACAGGTTTCACTGTCCATGATCTCTAGATGACCTTTGCTATAGATATGTTTAATCCTCTACATATATAAGAGTGGTCCCTCAAGACAGGTTTCACTGTGCATCATCTCTGGATGACCTCTTTGCTCTCGATATTGTCAATTGTATATGTCTACACCTGTATTTAACAGAGATATGGTCTATGGAAGGATGCTGAGGACATAACAGCAGATTTCAGCAAAGTGGAGAAAGGAATGAGTCCCCCTACAACACCAATTACATCTATAGAGGTAGGAAATTTGATATTTGGCCCTATTTTTAGGAATGTCACATTTCAATCTGTTTCATAATATTTATGATGTCACACGAAAATCTGTACGAGTTAGAACTTTCAAATGTCACATATATGCTGATTGACTTCAATTTGATGAGTACTATACCTAGCGACCCTCTTGATGTTGAAAATACCTAGGAAACACAATCTGTTTCAGTCTCAAGGTCAAATGTATATTGCTGATTGAGTCAATTAGATTACAACCTAGCAAACCCTCTTGATGTTGACCAGAACTCAGTCTCAAGGTCAAAGATTGAAAAAAAAAAAAAAAACAATAAGTTTAGTTCAGTTACAGAAAGACTCGGAGATATGTAGATAAACTTAGATGAAATCTATCCCTTTTTTGTGACCTTGACCTTCAGTATTTCCAATTTCAAGGTCAAATTTATTTTTAACTTAAGTTCATTTACAGAAAGACCATAGGAATGATGCATTGCAACCCCTATGTGTAGATTAACTTTGATGAAAGCTACCCCTTGCAACCTTTGTTTATGGCCTTGACCTTCCTGTCATAACACATCTTATTTTCAATTTCTATCGATGTTTTACAATCTGGTCGTAACACATTTAGTGGTTTCTTGATAATTTCAATTTTGATATGTGAATTGGACAAAACTTCAGATTTCTGTTAATAAAGTTGGGTCAGGGCTGTGTAGGTGAGTTTGAAATGTAAGTGATATATTTGTAGGAGGAAATGCCACCATCCCTGGAAGATGGATCTTCTAGTATACAAGCTTCTACTGAAGACGCCCTGTCCTCAAGCCAGAGTCAAGATGAGAAAGACACCAAGAGAAAGAAAAAGAAGAAAAAATCATCCAGGTACAGAGATACAGGATTATAGCACCCTCCGTGAATATCTGTCAGGTTACCCATTGGATGCAAAATCATAAAATGACAACAAAGCCTTTGTATCTATCAAACTTTTTCTGTGCATAAGTTTATGCATTCATAGCATTTCTGAAGTAATGGTTTAACACTTTCAGCCTCTTATTTTAGCCACGATGCTAGAAATACTTTTTTATTTCTATGTCAGCAAAAACATGCTCTGTGTCACATGTTTAATGTATTTTGAACATAATTTTATATCTGTGTATATATAAGTCGTGTACATGGTGTATCCTTGTTTATATGGAGCAGCTGTCATTTTGATAAAAAACAAATATCCTGCTACTAGACCTAAACTTTGATTAAAAAAACTAAAAAGATATATTACTGTAGATAGTTTTAACACACTCTGCATATATTGTCTAAAATCAAAGAAATAAGCCGATGATTGATACTCCTTGCATCCATCTTAAGTCGGCCATTGTTCACATTTTGTTTCTTTTCACAAACTACGACATTTTTGCAACTCGGAATTTTAAGAACATTTTATTTGTACAATGTTGTATTGTTGTTTAACATCTCATTCAAGAATATTTCACTCATATGGAGCCATCACCAAATGTTGGTGAAGGGCTTCAAATTTTGGCCAATGCTTGATACTTATGGCCATTGAGCAGTGAGGGTTCTTTAACGAGCTGACAACTACTGTGACACGGGACCTCAGTTTTTACTGTCTCATCTAAAGGACAGGAATCCAGCTGGACTCGAACTCACGATCTCACAATCAAGAGTTGAGCGCCCTACCGACTGAGCCAGGTTGGCTCTATTTTCATAAAACATCAAATATTTGAAATTTTTTTTACAAACAAAAAGTTTGATTTTGACAGCTTGTATGCTTTTAAATTGATGTTATATTTAATTCTAGCACATCAAAGATGTTGTTTGAACCTTTCAAGAAGTTTTATGCTCAGCTGACCAATGCGGCATACAATGCCACTACAGATGTTTACGCCTCCATGTTCTTCTGCGACTTCATAAACTTCCTGATCGTTGTGTTTGGTTACTGGGCATTTGGTCCTGCGGTAAGTTAGAAATGTTTATTTGACCATAGTATTTACTTGTTTTTTTTTTTCAGTTCATATCCGTTCTATGAAATCTTGGATTAGCATCATGATGCAATTTAAATTCTAGTTCATTATGTGCAATAAACGCATAAAAATAACCATTTGAAACATAAATATCGTATATTTTTCTTTCAAATTCATAATAGTGCTTGAGTATTTAATGAAGTTTGAGTCATTGTATTGTAATAAAAAATGATAAGTTATATGTTGATTTTTTGTAGGAGTCTGCCAGTGCAGATGTCACATCTTATATTAAGGAGGACAAGGTAATTATGTGTTCATCTAAATATTGTCTAAACGTCATTCTGTTTTAATCTACACATTCATAATAGTAAACCATATTGTACTTGCTTTCTTTTTTTTTTTTTTTTTTTTTTTTTTTTTTTTTTAAACAATTTTTAGTCTCTGTGAAACTGGTTGGTTTTGGGGTATGTGTTTTGTCTGCCTCTCGTCAAGATTTTAGTATAAATGTGATCAGATATATCATCAAATTTGTTATTTTGCAGCAGTAATATCAATGAATTGGTTGCCTAGTAACAGTAATGTCATTAAATCTGTTACTTAGCAACAGTATTTAGTTGCTTATCAACAATGATGCTATTGAATCAGTTATCTAGCAACTGTAATTTCATTAAATCCAATGCCTAGCAACACTTTAAAATGTGTTTAATTTTGCAGGTTCCTGTCTTGTTCCTTATAATGTTATTGACCCAGTTTATCCTGATTGTCATTGACCGAGCTTTGTACCTACGGAAGAACATACCCGGGAAGTTTATCTTCCAGATTCTACTCGTAGCTGTTATACATATTTGGATGTTCTTTATTCTGCCATACGTCACACAGAGGTGAGTCATGACACAAAAATGTTCTACATCAGATACACATACAAATTTCTTCATGTATTTCATGTATTAGCCCACCATCAACAGATGCGTCCATTGTCCGTTGTCCATACTTAAACAATTCTTGTTATCGCTAATTCTCAGAAAGTACTGAAGGGGTCTTTATGAAATTTGACGTATAGGTTCTCTTTGATGTCTAGTTGTGCACTATACATTTTTAGGCAGGTTTGGATCACAAAATGGCTGCCAGGCAGCCATCTTGGATTTTGACAATAAAAGATTGTTATCGCTATATCTCAGAAGGTTTTTAAGGGATCTTTATGAAATTTAGCATGTAGGTTCTCCTTGAGGTCTAGTTGTACAGTGTACATTTTCAGCAGGGTCAGATCACAAAATGGCTGTCAGGTGGCCATCTTGGATTTTGACAATTAAAGTTTGTTATGTATTTCTTGAAAACCATTCACATGTCTAGATCTAAGCCATATATATCCTTGTTTGTTATGGGAAGACACATTTATTGGTGTATGATAAGGTCATTGTGGGGTCCTGCCCCAACCCTGTGAAATTTATATTTTTACTTGTGAGAAAAAACCATTCACAGTCCCATTATTATTATTATGGGAAAACACATTCAGTGATGTATATGGGGGTCCTGCCCCAACCCAATATATACATTTTTTACTTATAACATAAAATCTCTTCACAGCCCCACCCTTCAACCAGCATTTTCACTTTTAGAGGTTGACAAGTATGGTTAAGCAATCTTGGATTATAGCACATTACATTTGGTACCGTTATAATCTTGTGAGAAAGCACTTGACAAATATTTAGGTATAAGTTCAAATTCAATGATGAGCCACAAAATAAGAGAAAAGAACAGTCTGTCATAGATCAAATGAAGAACATTTGATGGTGGGTGCCAAGATCCCTCTGGGATCTCTTTTATTCATAAATTCTCACTTCTTAAAAAATTTTCATGCCCACAAAGATACTTAATTTTTTGGAAACAAGATGAAATACATAGAATTGACAGAACTAAAGAAAATACAGTGATTAAACATTTTAAACAAAGGTTTAACTTCTTTGTCACCATAAATGATAAAGAAAATAATCTGAATGAAAATCAAATGCATATAAAATGACATTGAAATTGGTAAGACACTTCAGATGTCAACTTGAGGTTTCTATTTCAATTAACCACTCTTGAGATGGTCTCGGTGGTGGGTCATTGAGCTCCCCAATAGAAGGTTCCGGGTTAAATTCCTAGTAACAGGTTATACCTGTGACATATGTGGCTGGTAAATGAACTGCTGTTAGCATTTTCATACTAATGAAAATATTTGAAGGATTGGTTAAAAATGTCAAATATATAAAAAGTTTAATTTTGAAAAACACTTCTGTCCTCCAACTGACAGGAACATAATTTTAACCTGGTTTTCTTGAGTACATAAGCACTAACACCTGTGTAATTTTGTATTTGAGTGCCCTTATTGCAGTATAACTGTACTTTCATGTTTACGTAAATTATCTACTTACATCTATTACAGAAAATTCTCGGAGAATGTACCAGCTCAGCTGTTCTATTTTACAAAATGTGTCTACTTTGGCTTGTCTGCATACCAGATTAGGTCCAGCTATCCCACGAGAATTCTGGGAAATTTCTTGACAAAGAAGTACAACTACCTCAACCTATTCTTATTTAAAGGGTAAGTATAACTGTTTTTATTGTGTAGTGCATATTCCTGCAATTTTAGACATCAGTCATATTTATAAAACCTATCTTTCCAGGGATGAAAATTTTCCAACAAATTGGAAGAATTTCTTCTTTTTCAAAATTTTGCTGCAATGTCAAATCTTTATTTTCCCCATTAAACTCCCACAAATGAGCCATTTTCCTCCTTTTTCATCATATTTTACATCCCTTTCTTTCTAAAGCTATAGGAAATAAATTTTACTGTATAAAAATCAATGTCAGTTTTATCCCACTGAGATAGAAGAACAGGCAAAATGTTGTTTTTGATATTCAATATAATTACTTCTTTTTCTATATATGTTGCTATATATCAATGAAATCTAGGATGATTTTGATTCTGTCTAACATTTGGCAATATTTGCCAGAGTTATGGGCCTTGAAATATTTGTGAATGACTTAACTCTAGGGGACATTATTCCACACATATGTTTTGATAAGTCACATGAAGCATAAGAAATCAACTGATTAATGAATAAATTTAACTTTTTTTCAGAAAATAAACTTCCAAGCAGTAATTCAATATCTATATTACTTAGGATGCAGGAAGCTTACTATTAATTGAAGCTTACATAAGTAGAGACACTACTAGCGGATGTCAATAAATGAGGCATGGGCTCCACAACACTTAAATAGAGAGTAAAAACTTGTAACAATTAATGATTGTCTCCCCTTTGACAGAAGTAATTGAAATCATGATTTTTGGCTGGATTGCAAAGAAAGTCCGGTCTATAGATTCACAATGTCCGTCATTGTTTGGGTTGAAGCAAATTCTCAGCAATTGAAAGAGGTGTAGAATTCATACTTGGCCTGTAGGTTACCTGTTGTAAGTGCATTTGAATTATGTGGGTTCCTGAGGCAAGTGCAATTGAATTATGTGGGTTTGAATTTTGGGGGATGGATCAAAGTAGTAATTAGGGAGGGGATCAACATTTTGGTTGATATTTCAGTTTGAAGCAAGTTATGGGCAATGAATAGAGGTACAGACTTCAAACTTGGCCTGAAGGTTACCTGTGGCAAGTGCAATTGAATTATGTGGTTTTGAATCTATTTTTTTGGGGGGGGGGGATCAGTGTAGTAGTTGGGGTGGGGATCTACAGTTTGGTTAAAGTTACAGGGTAAAGCTAGATTTTACTTTGCAGTCCGGCCATACTGTCTTTAGCATTTTCTTGTTTTTACACTTGTTTACAATAAGAATTGCACCTTTTTACAATTCCAGTTTCCTTGCGATGCCATTTTTGTTGGAATTACGTGTTTTGATGGATTGGATCTGGACAGACTCTACTCTAGCTATAGGTAGCTGGCTGCAGATGGAAGATATATATGCTAATATTTATGTATTAAAGTGCTGGAGAGAGGCTGAGAGGGTAAGTGTAATTACACATTCATTTATAGTCCTGTAAATTTTATTAATTTATGTGACCTTCTTCAGTGACCTTGTTCTAAGTCAAGTGGAACCAAAAATACAATTCTTACAATATATACATTCAAAAATAGCATCAAAGAACAAATCTGAGCCTGGCAACATAAAACTTCAGAACTACTTAAATCTAAAAACTGAATTCAACTTTGGATAATCCTGATATCTGATTGGCTGTGCAGGCCAGGTTGAGGATATTCTTAGACTTGAATAAATTCTCAAGTTTTATGGGGTCAGGCCCTGTTCTCATGTGAAGTACAGCGTAATTGTATATAACAGACATGATTTTTTTCTGATTTAAATCGGAAATCCGATTTTTTTGGGTCAATTTTCCGACTGAGAATTTGAATTTCCGACTTTTTCCTTAAAAATCGGCAACATCGAAAATCCGGATTTTCCGGTCGTTTCCGTCATTGAGTTGAATATTAGCCGGTATTACACGATTCCGGTATGGTGGGGTGGCCTCGAAATGGCAAATTTGCAAAGATAGATAGGTGTTAAAAATGGGGCTTAGCCCCAGACGTTCTGGCGTGTGTATGTGTTTTAAGTTGGTTTAACCCCCCCACTTTCAATTTGCTTCCGACGCTGATGGTATGTAAGACTTTACAACCCATTATTTTCAGATTTTTTTTGCTGTAACCTGAAATCATGTCTGATATAAAGACCCTCTTACGGACACAACAAAACCAGTCTTTATGACCAGGATGTCTTTATATACAGGTGGTCGCTAAAGCAAGTTTACTATACAAAAATGTAGTTAAAAGTGCTCTTTCCCAGATCATAGTGTAGTGTGGTCACCATTTTATTTCCGTGTAAATATATGTGTTTGGTAATAACTTGATGAGTCAAGCATAACCAAATTAGCTATAAATGATATATATAACATTAAAGCAGGGATTTTTCATGCTATTGTATGGAGCAGAAATAAGACCCCCATTCCAAATGCAAAAAC
This sequence comes from Atrina japonica, assembly GCA_030159075.1. Taxonomy (NCBI): domain Eukaryota; kingdom Metazoa; phylum Mollusca; class Bivalvia; order Pterioida; family Pinnidae; genus Atrina; species Atrina japonica. The sequence goes on along the minus strand of BROG01000445.1, from coordinate 197,176 downwards.
AGTGCTTTTTGTTTCCCAATTTGCAGCTAAAATTTCCCAATTGAAATCAAATGACCATGAATCTGAAAAGATTCTTGTATTTTCAAACAGTTTTGTGTATTTTTACATTTTCAAAATTTCAGTGTTGCAAAAAAAAGGCCCAAACCCCATTCCCGAAATAGTGTGGAGAATCCCTGTAAAGCCTATGATTTAACATTTATTTACACAAGTCTGTATATAGTTCTGTGTAAGAGCACCTGTTACCCTTACAGTTATTCTATAGAGAATGCAATTTACATTTTTTATTTTCACAAACCAGAATTTTTTTTATTATTATTATTATATCTTTCAGACATATCCAACTCCTAGATCAATCAAGAAGCGAGCGTTGATTAAGTATGGTGTCGGAGGTCTATTACTCGTCCTCATTATCTTTATCATCTGGTTTCCTCTCGTCCTCTTCTCCTTTGCCAACACTGTGTATGTAGTCAATCCTCCTTATGAATGTACATCCAGTATTGCGGTCAGTGGATTCCAGGTCAGTTCACTTTGATTAAATTCAAATTTAATCTAAATTAAATTTATTTTTCATTCCATGTTTCTATCCACTCATTCAAGGTATAGAAATGAAACCTTGAAAATTAAAACACCAGTCCTTGAAAATCATGAAACAAAATTGGAGAATTAATTAATTTTAAAATTCTAATGATACTAAGTGATGGTTTAATGCACAAGCATAACAGACCATAACTCCCAAGTCATGTGCCTAATGTCACCCATAAATTACAGTTAATAACCCTTTGTGTTAAAACATTTGTATATTTAACAATTGAAAATATTAATAAAATAGTTTTCAGGTCCAAATTTCTGCAGAAGTACATGGTCAGATATGGATAAGAAATACTAAAAAAAATGGGAAATATAATTTTTTTGATGTACAGAGGAAACCTGTCTTCAGAGACCAACTCTCAGGAGAGACCACCTTTCTTGAGAGACAAACTCTCACGAAAGACCACCTGTCTTCAGAGACAGCTCTCATGAAATATCACAAGTCTGGAGAGACCAACTCTCAGGAGAGACCACCTGTCTTCAGAGACAACTCTAAGGAGAGATCACCTGGCTCAGAGACCACCTGTCTTCAGAGAACACCTGTCTTGTGAGACCACTCATGAAAGACCACCTGTCTTCAGATATAACTCATGAGAGACCACCTGTCTTCAGAGACCAACTCTCAGGAGAGACCACCTGTCTTCAGAGACCAACTCTCAGGAGAGACCACCTGTCTTCAGAGACAACTCTCATGAGAGACCACCTGTCTTCAGAGACCAACTCTCATGAGAGACCACCTGTCTTCAGAGACCAACTCTCATGAGAGACCACCTGTCTTCAGAGACAACTCTCAGGAGAGACCACCTGTCTTCAGAGACCAACTCTTAGGAGAGACCACCTGTCTTCAGAGACCAACTCTCATGAGAGACCACCTGTCTTCAGAGACAACTCTCAGGAGAGACCACCTGTCTTCAGAGACAACTCTCAGGAGAGACCACCTGTCTTCAGAGACCAACTCTCAGGAGAGACCACCTGTCTTCAGAGACAACTCTCATGAGAGACCACCTGTCTTCAGAGATAACTCTCAGGAGAGACCACCTGTCTTCAGAGACCACCTGTCTTCAGAGACCAACTCTCAGGAGAGACCACCTGTCTTCAGAGACCAACTCTCAGGAGAGACCACCTGTCTTCAGAGACCAACTCTCATGAGAATCCAACTCTCATGAAAGACCACCTGTCTTCAGAGACAATGCTCATGAAATGTCACCAGTCTTGAGAGACAACTCTCATGAGAGATCACCTGTCTTCAGAGACCAACTCTCAGGAGAATCCAACTCTCATGAAAGACCACCTGTCTTCAGAGACAATGCTCATGAAATGTCACCAGTCTTGAGAGACAACTCTCATGAGAGATCACCTGTCTTCAGAGACCAACTCTCAGGAGAATCCAACTCTCATGAAAGACCACCTGTCTTCAGAGACAATGCTCATGAAATGTCACTAATCTTGAGAGACAACTCTCATGAGAGACCACCTGTCTTATGAGAGTGCATTCTGAGAACCATGCAGTTAAATAATCCTGATAATAACACCTCTTGTTAGAGACCACCTGTCATAAGAGTCCATATTTCAGTAACAGAGGGCGTACACTCTCAAGACAGTTCCCAATGTATACGGCAAAAGCCTTGTAAACATTGAACATGAGAATATATGTAGATATATGGGGCGTGTTGCTTGTGTTCTGTCTGCTTTGGAACATTTTTAGTTTTTATAAAGATTCTTGCTTCAAATCTTAAACAAAGTTTGTTTGTTGCTTCCTTTGAGATCTTGGATGAGTTTTTCTTTATTAGCCAGCATTCTGCAATATTTACCACAGTTATAGGACTTTTAAATATTCACGAGTAACATAGCTCTCGGGCGGGAACAGAATGTTTTTCAAACACATCATCTTAAGGAGTGGAAGTAATCTGCTTATGAACTTTATGTGGTGAAACAAACTGAAACTTTCTATAAGTTTATACAAAATGAAAATAGTTTTTGTAATGAAATCAAATGGTATTTTATGAATAAAACTTACGTTTTCAGCCACTGGTTCACATACAGGCACAGGGGAACAGCATCAAACAGTTTACATCTTATGAATACTCAACACTGCTAAATGATCTGAAATCAAATCTGGTATGTAGTCTAACCAATGTCACATGACCATATTTACCAGTGTAGATTACTAACACTGGTAAATGATCTGAAATAAAATCTGGTGTGTACTGTAGTATAACCCATGTCACATGGCCATATTCCAAGTCTAGAATGTTTACTAAACACTGGTAAATGATCTGAAGCCAAATCTGGTATGTACTGTAGTAAAACCCATGTCATATGGCCATATTTCTAGTCTAGAATGTTTGCTAAACACTGCTAAATGATCTGAAATCAAATCTGGTATGTATCGTAGTATAACCCATGTCATATGGCCATATTTGTAGTCTAGAATGTTTGCTAAACACTGCTAAATGATCTGAAGCCAAATCTGGTATGTACTGTAGTATAACCCATGTCATATGGCCATATTTGTAGTCTAGAATGTTTGCTAAACACTGCTAAATGATCTGAAATAAAATCTGGTATGTAGTCTAACCAATGTGACATGACCATATTCCAATTCTAGAATGTTTACTTAACACTGGTAAATGATCTGAAGTCAAATCTGATGTGTACTGCAGTATAACCCATGTCATATGGCTATATTCTAAGTCTAGAATGTTTACTAAACACTGCTAAATGACCTGAAATCAAATCTGGTATGTACTGTAGTATAACCCATTTCATATGGCCATATTTCTAGTCTAGAATGTTTGCTAAACACTGCTAAATGATCTGAAATCAAATCTGGTATGTACCGTAGTAAAACCCATGTCATGGGGCCATATTCTAAGTCTAGAATGTTTGTTAAACACTGGTAAATGATCTGAAATCAAATCTGGTATGTAGTCTAACCAATGTCACATGGCCATATTCCAATTCTAGAATGTTTACTAAACACTGGTAAATGATCTAAAGTCGGATCTGATGTGTACTGTAGTATAACCCATGTCATATGGCCATATTTCTAGTCTAGAATGTTTGCTAAACACTGCTAAATGATCTGAAATCAAATCTGGTATGTAGTCAAACCAATGTGACATGGCCATATTCCATTCTAGAATGTTTACTTAACACTGGTATATGATCTGAAGTCGAATCTGATGTTACTGTAGACCCATGTCATATAGCTATATTCTAAGTCTAGAATGTTTACTAAACACTGCTAAATGACCTGAAATCAAATTTGGTATGTACTGTAGTATAACCCATGTCATATGGCCATATTTCTAGTCTAGAATGTTTACTAAACACTGCTAAATGATCTGAAGCCAAATCTGGTATGTACTGTAGTATAACCCATGTCATATAGCTATATTCTAAGTCTAGAATGTTTGCTAAACACTGCTAAATGATCTGAAATCAAATCTGGTATGTAGTCAAACCAATGTGACATGGCCATATTCCATTCTAGAATGTTTACTTAACACTGGTATATGATCTGAAGTCGAATCTGATGTGTACTGTAGTATAACCCATGTCATATAGCTATATTCTAAGTCTAGAATGTTTACTAAACACTGCTAAATGACCTGAAATCAAATTTGGTATGTACCGTAGTATAACCCATGTCATATGGCCATATTTCTAGTCTAGAATGTTTACTAAACACTGCTAAATGATCTGAAGCCAAATCTGGTATGTACTGTAGTATAACCCATGTCATATGGCCATATTTCTAGTCTAGAATGTTTACTAAACACTGCTAAATGATCTGAAGCCAAATCTGGTATGTACTGTAGTATAACCCATGTCATATAGCTATATTCTAAGTCTAGAATGTTTGCTAAACACTGCTAAATGATCTGAAATCAAATCTGGTATGTACTGTAGTATAACCCATGTCATATGGCCATATTTCTAGTCTAGAATGTTTACTAAGCACTGCTAAATGATCTGAAATCCTATTCCATTCCTAAAATCTCTAATGTATTTTTCTCAGTGAAAAAAGTAATCTAATGTTATGGTTCAGAAAAACCATTACAATTAACAAACAATTCCAGTGCCATTTCTGTCATCAACATCTGGACGTTGGAGACAAGTTTACTATCAGTGTGTTTATTTCAATAAACAACATAAAGCTGAATTTCATATTCTTTATATTCAAAGCATATACAATTTAGTACAGGGGCGCTTCTGTGGCTAAGTGAATAATAGAACCTGGTGCTTTAAACCATGAAGTTTTTAACCTTGAGTCAGTGTGGGTTCAAACCCAGCTGAAACCTAAGCTGATGTTGTAAGAAAATTATCCATTTTACTTGCAGGCCAGTGGTCTTTTCCCCAGTATTTCATAACCAAGTTATTCCCCCCAACACCAAAAACTGACTGCCATTGTATAACATTAAAATTGTTGAGTATGGAGTAAAACACAATTGGAAAAGATAAACAAGTAATTCAGTAGTGTAAAAATAAACATCTAAATTTGGCCATGCATCAAGACTTTTGTATTTATTTTTTTGCATAAACATCTATTTATATTTCTTCAGAATGCAGTTGGATTCATTAATGGATACGAGCCTGTCGACATTACCACCATAAAGTTAAATGGCGATTCTACGTCTGTGTGGGGTATCAGTCCACCTAACCGTAAAGAACTAATAGAATATCTGAATAACACTAACAATCCGGCCAAGATGGAGTTTGATCTCACATTTACCAGGTTTGTCTTAGTTGTGTATCAGGTATGTTGCCTAGCAACCCAGAGATCAGGTATTATTGTAATTTAATTTTTCCTCACAATGAAGCTCTATATATTTGAATGTCAGAATGTATCTTTATTATGGAAATGGTGAGAATTTCTCATCGCATATGCTAGCCAGAAGTATTCATTAAGTTGGGTCTAAAGCACCACATTTTTGGCTGGTTTGGGAAGCAATTATCTGTTTATGAATTGATGACATCTGTCTGTCATACCATCTGTCCATCTGTCATACCATCCATCTGTCTGCCTGTCTGTGTCAATAATTTGGTTTAGCTGTAGTATTTTTCTTTGTTATATTCAGGTACTGTTTTCTAGTATTCATTTCAGCTCTACAATTTCTATTTCTCAGGGATCCCAAATCGGGAGAGGCTGGACAGACACTGAGTAATCAGTTTACTCTGCAGTTGGACAAAGAAACCAGCAAGAAACTAGCAGAAATGATCAACAGTAACACTCTAGGACCTGTGTAAGATATTGTAGTAGTGAATCAGTCATGTATTGATGTGATTACTATTGGCCTGTATTTAGTCAGGATTACTATTACCTTGTATTTGGTCATGTGTGGGTGTTATTACTGCTAGCCTGTATTTGGTCATGTGTGGGTGTTATTACTATTGGCCTGTGTTTTGTCATGTGTGGATGTGATTACTGCTAGCCTATATTTGGTCATGTGTTGATGTGATTACTATTGACCTGTATTTGGTAATGTGTGGATGTGATTACTATTGGCATTATTAGACCATGTGTGTATATGATTACTATGGGTCTGTATTTGTTCATGTGTGTATGTGATTACTGCTAGCCTGTATATGATCATGTGTGGATGTGATTACTATTAACCTTATTTGGTCATGTGTGTATATGATTACAATGGGTCTGTATTTGTTCATGTGTGTATGTGATTACTGCTAACCTGTATTTGTTCATGTGTGGATGTGATTACTGCTAGCCTGTATTTGTTCATGTGTGGATGTGATTACTGCTAGCCTGTATATGATCATGTGTGGGTGTGATTACTATTGACCTTATTTTGACATGTTTGTATATGATTACTATGGGTCTGTATTTGTTCATGTGTGTATGTGATTACTGCTAGCCTGTATATGATCATGTGTGGATGTGATTACTATTAACCTTATTTGGTCATGTGTGTATATGATTACTATGGATCTGTATTTGATCATGTGAGGATGTGATTACTATTAACCATATTTGGTCATGTGTGTATGTGATTACTATGGGTCTGTATTTGGTCATTTTTGGATGTGATTACTGCTAGCCTGTATTTGATCTTGTGTGGATGTGATTACTATTAACCGTATTTGGTCATGTGTGTATGTGATTACTATGGGTCTGTATTTGTTCATGTGTGGATGTGATTACTGCTAGCCTGTATTTGATCATGTGTGGATGTAATTACTGCTAGCCTGTATTTGGTCATGTGTGTATGTGATTACTATTGGCCTGTATTTGGTCATGTGTGGATGTGATTACTGCTAGTCTGTATTTGGTCATGTGTTGATGTGATTACTGCTAGCCTGTATCTGGTCATGTGTTGATGTGATTACTGCTAGCCTGTATTTGGTCATGTGTGTATGTGATTACTGCTAGCCTGTATTTGGTCATGTGTTGATGTGATTACTGCTAGCCTGTATTTGGTCATGTGTGTATGTGATTACTGCTAGCCTGTATCTGGTCATGTGTTGATGTGATTACTGCTAGCCTGTATTTGGTCATGTGTTGATGTGATTACTGCTAGCCTGTATTTGGTCATATGTGTGTATGTGATTACTGCTAGTTTATATTTGGTCATGTGTGAATGTTATTTCTGCTAGCTTGAATTTTGTCATTTGTGGATGTGATTACTATTGGCCTATATTTGGTCATGTGTGGATGTGATTACTATTGGCCTATATTTGATTATGTGTGGATGGAATAAATATTGGCCTAAATTTGGTCATGTGTGGACGGGATAACTACTGGCCTATATTTGGTCGTGTGTGAATGGGATAACTATTGGCCAATATTTATTTTTTGTGTGGATTAGATTACCATTACCTCTTAATTTCTTTCAGGATTATACGTGAATTATTTCCACGTTATATTCGGTTATCCAGTAAAGGTTCAGACTCTGTCAATACCATTTTAGGTGAGTTTTGTTAATAACATTTAAAATATTAAAATATTTCATTTTACTGTTACAATATTAATTGCATTGTTTAAAATGTTTTAGAATTGAACCCCAACTATGACACACAGGAGTGAAAAAAGAACAATAGCATCTTAGACACTTTGTGAAAACTCTGTATAAACTACAGAAACCCTACAGTAAAATGCTGATTTTAATTATAGGTTCTTTAATCAAGGGTCACTGTGACCAAGTGGTTAGAGCATCACGCTTTAACCATTTCAGTGTGTATGACGGATATAGCCGTCATGATGTTAACTTTCTCTGAATGCGTAAGATGGTTATTATCTATTATTAAAAATTGGGACATGGAGTTCGCACTTTTGATGAGTAAAGAAAGCATAGAAACCCTACTGCATTGTTGATCATAATTGCCCAACAATGTGTCAAAATGTTTGTTTACATGTGTACCTAGCAACATGATTTCTCTCACCTCTAGTTAGTACGAGTCGAGTCCCGCCGGATTTTAACTGATATTATGAGAACATTTTCAAGTTGACTTGTGGAAGGTCTATGGTCTCTTTCCGAGTACAATGTAACTTGGGTTCTCTCCACCAATTAAAAACATATGACTGAAAATTTGTTGAGTGTAGTACTTTCAGCTTTACAGAAAGAAAAACAAGACTGTTCTATAGAAACTGGCCTTTTGTCTTAATCTACATGTAGATATTATATTTTTTAGGAACCCTTACCTTTTATTACACCCTCTTCAAAAGTCATTAGTTGACAGTCAGATTTACGTGAAAATGAAATGTATTGATGTCAAGTTTGTTATGTGAACAGGTATGCAAAGAAGTAATGTGTCGGTTTCCCTGCTGACCGATGGAAACAGCAGTAGTGCTAACAACTATCAAGAATGGTGGCAAGTAAAAGAATGTGACTCCAAGGATAAGCACTGCAGCAGTAGTTTGACCTCATCTGACCTTGTCATTGTGACGTTCAATGACAGAGTGGCACCAGCAGGACTGTCTCTAATATCAGGCTATGGGTGAGTATGGTACTTTGTTTTGCAAGGACGCTGTGATATAACCCCTTTTGCTTAGGACAAGACCACAGTGATCTTATTGTTACTGCTATCAGGATGATCAACTAAATACAACAAGCCATATGGTCAAAACTGTGATTAATGTACAAGAAATAGATACAGGAATACAGCATATGTTGTGTCCCCAGGAATCTATAATATGTCCAGCCCACTGTATACCAGATGACCTGCTCTCTGTATACAGGAATCTAGCATATACCCTGTCCACTGGATACAGGAATACAGCATATGTCCTGTTCACTGTATACAGAAATCTACATGTAGAAAAGTCTTTTCACTTTATACAGGAATCTAGCATATGTTGTGTTTACTGTGTGCAGAAATACAGCATATATGTCCTGTTCACTTCATACAGGATTCTAGCATTTGCTGTGTCCACTCTATACAGGATCCTAATATTAAAAGCATTTACTATGTATATGATCCTTGTTTATGAAGCATTCACTGTATGCAGAGTCTCAGCTTATGAAGCATTCACTGTGTACAGAATTCCATTTTATGTAGCATTCACAGTGTACGGGATCCTAGTTTATGAAACATTCACTGTATACAGAATCCCAGCTTATGAAGCATTCACTGTGTACAGAATCCCATTTTATGAAGCATTCACTGTGTACGGGATCCTAGTTTATGAAACATTCACTGTATACAGAATCCCAGCTTATGAAGCATTCACTGTGTACAGAATCCCATTTTATGAAGCATTCACTGTGTACGGGATCCTAGTTTATGAAACATTCACTGTATACAGAATCCCAGCTTATGAAGCATTCACTGTGTACAGAATCCCATTTTATGAAGCATTCACTGTGTACAGAATCCCATTTTATGAAGCATTCACTGTGTACAGAATCCCATTTTATGAAGCATTCACTGTGTACAGAATCCCATTTTATGAAGCATTCACTGTGTACAGAATCCCATTTTATGAAGCTTTCACTGTGTACAGGATCCCACCTTATGAAGCATTCACTGTGTACAGAATCCCAGCTTATGAAGCATTCACTGTGTACAGAATCCCATTTTATGAAGTATTCATTGTGTACAGAATCCCATTTTATGAAGCATTCACTGTGTACAGAATCCCATTTTATGAAGCTTTCACTGTGTACAGGATCCCACCTTATGAAGCATTCACTGTGTACAGAATCCCACCTTATGAAGCATTTACTGTGTACAGGATACCAGCTTATGAATCATTCACTGTGTACAGAATCCTAGCTCATGAAGCATTCACTTTGTACAAAATCCCAGCTCATTAAGCATGTGTACAGGATCCCAAAATTTGAAGGTTTCTTTCAACACATGGATACCTCTTCGAAGTTTTACTGAACCATCTCCTGGACTCACTTTATTTCGGATCCATTTAATGAAGATTTCACTGTAACTGTTTATTCAGTCACAGAAGATTTAACTGTATAATTTGATTCTGAAGGATTTTATTTTTACAGGATTTAACTTATGCAGGATAGACTTTGCATAGGGAACCAGCAAATGGGTCATTATTTTACACAACCATCAGGATTGTATAGGGTTCCTGAGTACAGGGTTCTAGTCAGTGTAGGAGGGAGGGGAGTGGCACTGCATTGTATATACAAGGACTCAATATTATTTAGTCTAGATTTAGTTTCACTTTATACTCAGTCATTTATAGAGCGCTATCAAGTGTACAGCTAGCTATTCACCATTATCATTTGTAAATGTTTGTATCATTTTTGTAGTGTTAGCATTTCTAGATAGTCTGTGTCATGAGATAGAGTATGCTGTGTCTAAATGGGCTGGCTGGCTTTCACCAATATATATTCTTGTGTATGTTTTTGCTTACATATGCTTAATTTGGTAATAATTTTTTGCAGTATTATGTGTTGGTGTGTGTGTTGTATTTATTTGGTCATGTTGATTCTTGTGAAACTTTCGTGTTTTGGATTTTGTGTTGTTGATTTTGTTTGTATTATATCTCCTTACCCAGTATATTCACTTCATGAAATAAAATGACAGACATTTTATGTAACGGTATATGCATGCGTGGTTTATGAGCTTATCAAATTTAAATTGTGCAAAGTCAAACTACCCCCATAGTATGCCTCTGCTATATTATAGTAACTATTACTTGTATACCAATCCAAGTAATAAATACTTGTATATTATAAATAGTAGCTAATACTTGTATATTATACACAGTAGCTAATGTTTGTACATTATACACAATAGCTAATATTGTATACAAGCTCTAGACTCTGTAGGGGCCTCCGTGGCCGAGTGGTCAGAGCATCACAGTTTGAACCATGAAGTCTCTCACTTCTCTCCTCCACCATTAAAAACTTGCCGCCACCATATAACTGAAAAAATGTTGAGTGTGGCCTAAAACACTATTCAAAATTCAAAACTTCAAACTAGACTCTATCACACATAATGGTAACACTACATTATACATAATAACTAATACTTGTAAGTAGGACCAGTGATTTTACCTTATCACAGAATCGCAGACAGAATCACAGAATTAGCAATCTGAAACAGAATTTACGTTCTTGAAAAATCTGTAAAAATTCCAACACAAAGTATTAAATTGTGAACTAATGTGATCTTTCTGTGTGTTATTAACTTTATTATAACTTTATTATAAACCATGTAGGCCTAGAGTACTTGCTGATTATTTATCAAATATTTAATCATAAAAGTCAAACATCATTACATGTATGTTTTATTTGCTTCCCTATCCCCCATTCATTAAATCTATGTGGCAGACTATTGAAAGTATGATTATGAATCTGTATTATTAGATATTCTATAGCTAAAGTATGTATCTTATGAAAACAGGAATAAAAAAACAGAATTCATCAAAACTGAAAACAGAATTGAGGCAAATTTGAAACGGAAAATCACTGGCCCTACATATTGCATAAGTAGCTAATACTTTAACATTATACATAGTAGCTAATACTTTAACATTATACATAGTAGCTAATACTTGTACATGATACAGAGTAGCTAATACTTGTACATTATACATAGTAGCTGATACTTGTACATGATACAGAGTAGCTGATACTTGTACATTATACAGAGTAGCTAATACTTCTACATTATACAGAGTAGCTAATACTTATACATTTAACATAGTAGCTGATACTTCTACATGATACATAGTAGCTGATACTTCTACATGATACAGAATAGCTAATACTTGTACATTATACATAGTAGCTAATACTTGTACATAGTAGCTAATACTTGTACATGATACAGAGTAGCTAATACTTGTACATGATACAGAGTAGCTAATACTTGTACATTATACAGAGTAGCTAATACTTGTACATGATACAGAGTAGCTAATACTTGTACATGATACAGAGTAGCTAATACTTGTAGAGTAGCTAATACTTGTACATTATACAGAGTAGCTAATACTTGTACATGATACAGAGTAGCTAATACTTGTACATTATACAGAGTAGCTAATACTTGTACATGATACAGAGTAGCTAATACTTGTACATTATACAGAGTAGCTAATACTTGTACATTATACATAGTAGCTAATACTTGTACATGATACAGAGTAGCTAATACTTGTACATTATACAGAGTAGCTAATACTTGTACATGATACATAATAGCTAATACTTGTACATTATACAGAGTAGCTGATACTTGTACATGATACAGAGTAGCTAATACTTGTACATGATACAGAATAGCTAATACTTGTACATTATACAGAGTAGCTGATACTTGTACATGATACAGAGTAGCTAATACTTCTACATGATACATAGTAGCTAATACTTGTACACTATACAGAGTAGCTTATACTTGTACATGATACAGAGTAGCTAATACTTGTACACTATACAGAGTAGCTAATACTTGTACATTATACATAGTAGCTAATACTTGTACATGATACAGAGTAGCTAATACTTGTACATGATACATAGTAGCTAATACTTGTACATTATACATAGTAGCTAATACTTGTACATGATACAGAGTAGCTGATACTTGTACATTATACAGAGTAACTAATACTTGTACATGATACATAGTAGCTAATACTTGTACATGATACAGAGTAGCTAATACTTGTACATACATAGTAGCTGATACTTGTACACAGTAGCTAATACTTGTACATTATACATAGTAGCTAATACTTGTACATTATACAGAGTAGCTAATACATGTAGCTAATACTTGTACATGATACAGAGTAGCTAATACTTGTACATGATACAGAGTAGCTGATACTTGTACATGATACATAGTAGCTAATACTTGTACATGATACAGAGTAGCTAATACTTGTACATGATACAGAGTAGCTAATACTTGTACATTATACATAGTAGCTAATACTTGTACATGATACATAGTAGCTAATACTTCTACATGATACATAATAATACTTGTACATTACACATAGTAGCTAATACTTGTACATTATACATAGTAGCTAATACTTGTACATGATACAGAGTAGCTAATACTTGTACATTATACAGAGTAGCTAATACTTGTACATTATACATAGTAGCTGATACTTGTACATTATACATAGTAGCTAATACTTATACATGATACAGAGTAGCTAATACTTGTACATGATACAGAGTAGCTAATACTTGTACATGATACATAGTAGCTAATACTTGTACACTATACAGAGTAGCTAATACTTGTACATGATACAGAGTAGCTAATACTTGTACATTATACATAGTAGCTAATACTTGTACACTATACATAGTAGCTGATACTTGTACACTATACATAGTAGCTAATACTTGTACACTATACATAGTAGCTAATACTTGTACACTATACAGAGTAGCTGATACTTGTATACTTTTGAAAAGTAGACAGTACTGTTTTGCTTTCTGACAACACCCAAATGTGTCACTTCATCTTGTAGATGTATAGTAGCTGTATTTTGTAAGGACTTCTATTTTTAACTTATCAACCTGGTCCTGACTGATACCCTAATTTTATTTTATTATTTTTTTTTTTAATGTAGTTTTTGTCTTTAAGTAAAAGAATTAAAAGAATCCAAATAAAATTGTACCATTTTCAGTTTATATATCACTCAGAACACATGTTTAAAACACCCCATTACTACAAAGGAAAGCACAAGAGAACGTGTAGAACAGAAAAACCTACAAACTCTCCAATTTAAACTTTGAAATTCTCTTATTTCTTGTGTACATTGTAGTTTTTACTTATCCAAACAATCTTTGTCATAATTTCGAGATTTAGTTTTACTTTCATCATTTTTTTCAACATTTTTTTATGATAGTTATAATGTAAGGATGTTTTTATTTTATGATTTTAATTCTAAAATATTGAATATCAAATAGATACCTGTTTAACAAATAACTGTTAATCTTTTTATCAAATGTAGATTTTCAGTTCACTTGATTCACACAGTTGACCTATTTTAACCGGTTGTCTTCAATCACACATTTTCTATCCAGATTTCATTTTTTTTTCTGTATATTTTATCCTTATTTTGTGTTTTCTGATGACAGTTATGATTTAGTTTTTATGTATGTTAATTTTAGTCTTTAGAATTTAACATCTTATAGGATACAATAAAGGAATATCATGATACTTAAGATTCTTTAATTGTAAATATAGAATTTTGTTTAAATACCTTTGTAATTGTTTATTGTCATCAGAGCTGCTATTTCAAAGTGTATTTGTTGCTAAGCATGGAATTCCATTTTGTTTTTCTTTTTTTGGCTTTTAGTTAGAGAGAGATTTATGTATATTTAAGATTTGCATTTGTAAATAGACCTTCTTTGTGTAATTTTACCTGGATATTTATTTTACTGCCTTATGCAGCTGTAGATAGCATATACCTGTTCTCAGGTGATTTTATCGGCGTCAAAATTTGATGAATCAGATGAATCATACATATTCTAGCAGTACCTGTGTAAATCCTGAACTAAAATATATATATATCGATATATAGATTTAATATATACAAATATATGTATAATATTTTACGATAGTTTCTTGTAGATAATAATGAATTATTGAGGTTAATCAACGCAATTTGGACACTTTTAGAATTGTCTCTATGTAAATGATATATACCTATATGCATATATATACCAGTATATTACTTACACATACTTAGATAAAAAGGGCACCTGTTTGTTAGAATGCTTTATGATTATAGCTTATATATTCAAACCTATAATAATTACCAGTGTGGCAGCAAATTCTTTCCCCCCTGCTGAAACTTACTCCGGGGAAAAAAACAGGCTAGCCAGTTCTTTCCCCGGGGGTAAACTTTCAACTGAGGGGGGAAGAATTGGCTAGCCAGTTTTTTCCCCCAGGAAAGAATTGGCTAGCCAGTTTTTTCCCTTAAACTTTTAGACGGAGAAAGAATTGGCTACTACACTGGTAATATAAATTTTAGATAAAAACTCTCTTTATTGTTATTCATGGGAAACATTTATTGCTCTGACATCTTGGTTTGACATTATATATTGTTTATACCTACATGTATATTTATCTGTTGCAACCTGAGAAAATCACTGCTTTTACTGATTTCAAAATGAATTAAAGCTGAAATTTTTAAAAAAAAACACACACACAAATTGTGAAAGAGATGTTTATAAACAATTTAAATCATTACACTCATTATAAATTTAATTAACTTTCAGATCATATTCTAATAGTGACAATAAATTTTTTACTCAATTTATTTCTTTGAAGTAATAAAAATGCATTTTTTTCTCAGCTTTCGTTTTCAGTTTTTCTTCCTAATTGGATGATGGGGTTATGTATTTTTATCTTCTTGTTTCAATTTCTTGACTTAGATGTTGTTTATTTCATTGCACGTACATATATATATATTGCATTTCTTCTGCTCTTTAAATGTGAATATCACTTCCCTGTAATATTCCGCCAACCTGAAAACAAGCATTTGTTGACCATTTGACAGTTGCATGTGCATCGTGTATCCAAATCAATATGTATTTTCTCTAGCAGTCACTTGAGCTGTGAACGATCTGTCTGGGTTTAAGTGGAAACTGTTCAACAAATTTTCAGATTACTTAACATGTACAGTAGAATATGTCTTAAGAGACCACCCAATCTGCCACCTAAATGTGGTCTCTCAAGACAGGTGGTCTCTCAAATCAGGTTTTATGTAAAGGATTATTTAACCAAATGGTTTTCAGAATGTGGTCGTAAAAGACAGGTGGTCTCTCATGAGAGAGATCTTTCAGTACAGGTTACATTGTGCTAGATTACCCGACATAGTAAGAAGCATCTTGTAGAAGATGGACTCCCATGGAGTTTCGGCTTAGTACTAAAATTTTGTGGGACCGCTCACGGTGATCTAGTAGCAGAGCATTTTGCTCACAATGACCTGGGTTTAATTCTGGTAGTAGATTATGCCTAACGCTTTATCTAAGTTGGTGACTGGTTTTGTTTGGTTTTTTTTGTGGTTTTTGTGTTGTTGTTGTTTTTTTTTTTTTTTTTTTTTTTTTTTTTTTTTTTTTTGTCAAATGCGTAGCAAAGATGTGAAAGTCATGGGTATTTAGGATGTTCCTGTGGCACATTATGAACCCTCACAGCAAGGGTGTCAGTCCAAACCAAAGGTTAACATTTGTGGCACTTCACCTAAAGCTGGTTACAACCTTACATAAGTGAAAAAAAATCATAGTTGGTCACAAAAAACAATAATTTTTTGATAAAATTTTATGATCCAGATTATTTTCTCATATGTAGGGGGTGGGTAGGGGAGTATATTTTGTGTGCCAGTGAACAAGTGCTTTTGATATTTGATGATGGCCTGTCATGAAAAATGACAATTTCATAAAGGATGTGATAGTCTCTCAAAGACAAGATCCATTGTTTGCTTTAGGTCTAAAACTAGCTTTGAAAATTACTCTTAGAAAACAAAATTTCAATTAAACTACAAGTTTAACTATACAGATGAAAGCAATAACTGACATTGTAGGAAAGTTTACCAGTTTAAGTGTATAGAGTTGACAGATTTAACTGACTATCTAATGATGTTTGACACTTTAACTGCACAAGTGATAGCTTTACTGACTTAAGGAATTTTGCAAGTTTAGTGATAAAGATGACAGCTTTAACTAACTGCATAGGGAAGTTTGTCAGTGCACCAATAGTAATACATATGACAACTATAACTAACTATCCTGTAATGTTTGACATTATACCAAAACATATGATAGATGTAATTGACTATCAAGGAATGTTTAACAGTTTCATTATATAGATGACAGCTTTAACTGACTATATAGGGGAGTTTGACAGTTTACCAATACATACGACAGCTGTAACTGACTGTCTAGAAATGTTTGACAGTTGCACTATATAAATGACAGCTTTAACTGACTAAATAGGGAAGTTTGAGTTTAATTGTACAAACAACAGCATTGTCTGACTATATCAGGAACTTTGACAGTTTTACTATATAGATGACATTATACACCATTAGACCACAGTTCCAGGTGGGATGTGAAGTTTAAGGTCACAGCTGTTTGAAACAGATTTTATAATAAATACAAAATATTAACTTGACCCTGACCTCAACAGCTGTGTATTTTACTAACTGACAAAGTAATACATATATACATGTGTGTGTGTGTGTGTGTGTGTTTGTGTACATACATATATATATATATATATATATATATATATATATATATATATATATATATACAGTAGAACTTCGATGAGTCGAACTTCAATGAGTCGAATTTCTCGTTGTTTCGAACTTTTTACAAAGTCCCGATTTATTTCATTATATATTCTTACTAAAAAAACTATTTATAAATCGAACTTTCATGAGTCGAATTTCTCGGTGTGTCGAACAAAACTGGCAGTCCCATCGCTGTAAAAACATTGAAAATTCATACAAATAAATCGAAGTCGAAGTTTACCTGTATAAAAGATGTAAATTACCCTGTGGCGATTTTCACACCCATCCAACTACGTTGAACAATGGACACGTGTTTATTGATAAACACCCAGGACAGTATAAAAATAACAACATGATTTAAGTAATTAAAAGTAATAAGCAGACGCTAATTGATTATTGATTGTTTGCGACTGTGTCAGACTCAAATATGCAAATTACCTGCGGCTGTGTTGGTTGTTTACCATCTCGTAGCTTGGGTCAGTATAAATTACTGATTTGTAAAAACAAAACGAAATGACCCGGTATTATAGAGCAAGCATTTTCTACTCAAACTCCAAGTGTCACTTGTCAAAAAAATAGCATAAAATGAACGGTATCGGCAATTTGATATCAACTCACCATGCACTCTTCTACTGATTGTGATCTGTCTAGTGAAGGACCTGGTATCTGACCCGGGGGGATAGCTAGTCAGTCGTATAGGCGCTTGGATTACGATTTTTCTGCAGAATGTTTGGATTTATTTTTTGAATACAAAATAAATACATTGTATCTACATTTTAGTTGATTAGATTCTAAGTCATGATCCCAGCACCTATACGTTTACACAGTCACGTACAATAGATTTTTTGTGTGGCATGTTGTTTTGGGGGTAGTGCACTGAGTAAATTTTAGATTTCTCGATCACCATTCATGAGTCGAAGTCCCAATGTTTCGAACTTTTTTAGGTGGTCCCTTGAACTTCGACTCATTGAAGTTCTACTGTATATATATATATATATGTACAGTAAAACTTGAATCATCGAACTCGGTTTGTATGAAGTCATGCATATAAGATTTAGGTGTGATTTTATTAAATCCTCATCTATATTATTATAACTAGAACGCATGTCTACTTCCTGCCTTTCTGTACAATTTCAGCATAATCGGACTATACATTACTTTCATTCTTTTGATTGGTCGATTCCTGAGACTGAGTACAACAGGACTCCAGGAGAGAATAACGTATACAGAGCTTCCATATGTGGACAACATTTTAAGATTATGTCTGGATATATACTTAGTGAGAGAGATGCAGGAGTTCCGATTAGAAGAGGACCTGTATGCCAAACTCCTGTTTGTATATCGATCTTCGGAGACGAGAATAAAGTGGACACGTATGCCACCTGACCTTGTAATCACAGATTCCAAGAAAAATGACTAAGGACAAAATTTAATTCAATTGCTTGCTTAAAAATTTTTTATGAATGTATTTTTTGTTTGTTTGTCGTGAGGTCATTTTTTGCCAGGTTAATCGTTTTTGAAGCTTAGCTGTCACGAAACCTCAAAAGAGCAGTAAAACTGCTTCAAGCTGGTAGTATTTGTATGTTATTCAACTTAGTATCAAATATGAAGGACCTTGGTCACATGATTTATATCATCCAGTCTAAGTGTCAGCTTTAAATGATGTGATGCACTTGATGAACTCAGCTGATACATCACAAAATTATGGTCGTTAATTATGTAAAGCAGGAACAAGTTCCAATCAGACCATATTGGGAAAATACTTATTATTCAGGTACCAAATGACAAACAGTTGTTAAATACAGTGTGTCATTAAGGTGGGTACAAATATATTTACTGTTGGCATAACACCAAGACAGTTCAAAATTTCAACACATTACTGTGTTACTTAAAGTTTTGAATAGACTATACTGTTGGATTTTCATCCTATATTCTTTATTTTTTGTACTATATTGTAAAAAGTGTTTTCATTTATTTAGTATGGTAGAGTTATATAAATTGTATGTCATGATTAAGCTTAGTTTGAAGAATTGTATTAAAGTACTTACATGAACTGTTCTGTAAAATTACAAAAATTCTAAAATGTGTATGCATTGAGTTATGTCCCTTTGATAGAAGTGTGTATGTCATATTTACATGCACATCTATTTATATCTTATATTTTGGTTGGATACAAGTCAGTTTCCAAATCATTTATTTCAGTTTGATGGCATTAGAAAATTGTGATGATAGAAGAAAATGTATGACATTATTCAATAGAATTATCTTTCTTTTGTGTTCAGAACTAGCCCCTTGTTTATGGTCAGAACTAGTTCCTAGGTTCCCATTATCTTCTGTTGTACTCTTTATTTTTTATATATGTTTGTGTGCTAAATCATAACAAATACCATGTTTACCTTAAATATTTATTTTTTTAATACAAGCATTTTCCTCTCTAAGTGCACTACTTGTAGTTAATTTGCTCAAATATTGTATACATGTATTTTTAATATCTTTAAGAGCTCTGTGTTTGTACACCAGTAATTTTTAAATCATTCATTAATCAGTCTAACCACTTTTTCTGTTAAAAAATAAGAAACGAATATATGTGGCAGCAACAAGTACCTGTATTTTTTTTTTTTTTTTCCAATTCCTACATGCACCTTTACCAAGGACGATTAAGATATTTGTCATGTACACTGGAGGATTAAGATGTTTGTCCTATACCCAGAAGGATTAAGAGATCTGTTCTATATCCAGGATGATAAAGATATTTGTCTGATACCCAGGACGTTTAAAATATTTGTCTGATATCCAGGACATTTAAGATATCTGTCCTGTCCACAATGATAAAGATATCTGTCCTGTAACTGGGACAATTAAGATGTTTGTCCAATACCCAGGATGATTAAGGTGTTTGTCCTGTACCCAAGAGGATAAAGATATATGTCCTTTACCCAGGACAATTAAGATATTTGTTTGATACCCTGGACAATCAAGATATTTTCCAGTACCCAGGATGATAAAGATATATCTCCTTTACCCAGGACAATTAAGATATCTGTACTGTACCCAGGATATGTCCTTTACCCAGGACAATTAAGATATTTGTACTGTACCCAGGAGGATAAAGATATATGTCCTTTACCCAGGACAATTAAGATATTTGTCCGATACCCAGGACAATTAAAATATTTTCTAATACCCAGGACAATTAAGATATCTGTCTTGTCCACAATGATTAAGATATCTCACCTGTAACCAGGAGGATTAAGATATTTGTACTATACCCGAGGATAAAGATACATGTCCTTTACCCAGGACAATTAAGATATTTGTACTCTACCCGAGGATAAAGATACATGTCCTTTACCCAGATAAAGATACATGTCCTTTACCCAGGACAATTAAGATATTTGTACTCTACCCGAGGATAAAGATACATGAGGATAAAGATACATGTCCTTTACCCAGGACAATTAAGATATTAAGATGTTTGTCCTTTACAGCTGTACACAGGACAATTAAGATTTTTTCCTATACCCAATACAATTAAGATATTTGTCCTTTACCCTGGACAATTAAGATATCTGTCCTTTACGGCTTTACCTAGGATAATTTAGATATATGTCCTATACCTAGGACGATTTGCTCTTTACCCTGGACAATTAAGATATCTCGCCTTTATGAATTTATCCAGGGCAGTTAAGATTTATGTCCTATACCCAAGATGATTAAAAATGTTTGTTTTCTGTTGGTTTTGTGGTATTTTTTGTTTATGGTTGACTCAAACACAACCAAGAGCTGAACACCAAATATTTCTGCTGATATGGAGACCTTTTTTCTGATTGGTTGAGAGCGTTATGTGTAAGTGTCGAATGATAGTACTTACTATCAAGAAAATTTGGACTTTGTACTTCAGTTCTAGCAAAAATCCTTAAAAAATTTGGTGAAAAATTAAGAAATTAACAGTTTTTTTGGTTGTTTTTTTTTTTTCGATTTTTGTCCTCCATTTTATATATTTTTCTAACAGTAAAAGGATACAACCCTCTGATACGACGGTCTTCTGTGATGTTCTCTGTTCTTTCAAGAGTGGTCCGTGATGCCTATCTGCCTTATAGCATAAGAGACTATATGTCAAGTTATCCTGACACTTATGAACATTCAGGGATGTAGTTAAGGCATCGAGTTAATACAATTACTGATGTATATGTAGATGCTGTTGACTTAGATCATTTTTTTTATACTTGTGCATATAGTCTGTAGGGTGTGACTTCATAGATAATCTCGGTTTTTAATGGCATTATTAACGGTATTTGAGATTATTTTTATTTACGTTAAATTTAATTCTATGTAGTATATACATGTAAATTAGTCTTACGGTTTGTATTCTGTAACTTCTGTATGGTACAGATATATATATATATATGTGTGTATATATTGTAGTTTCTGTTTAGTAATGTTGTATGTTAGCGTGTACTTGTTTTACAGGTGTGGTGTACATGTATATGATAGTTTCATTGTAATGCATAATGTTATATTTATAATGTATATCGAAATTTTTAAACCTTACCGATTTTTAAATCCTTGCCAGTTGACTACACATGTTATATAGTTATCAGTGTACAATTTTTTTTTCTGAATTTAGTGCTACTTATATATCTATTAGGTCACTTGGTTCACCCATTTTTTGTCATGGTGTAGATACGCATCAAATGAAATGCTACTCTAATGTTATAACTAAGATAACTGATGCCATCTATAGTGTATTAGGTGTTCTGTGAAGTCTGCTGTTTTGCCTGTAGCATCAATGCCACCATAGGTGTATTATAGTTACCAGGGACAACTGAAGCCACCTTAGGTCTGATGTTGTAACTTTTGCACCTGATGCCAACTCTGGTTTACATGGTATTGCTGCAGGTCAAATGTTTTGCCTGCAGCATCAGTGCCATCTCAGCTCGGTTTTAGCCAAGACATCCAGTGTCACACCTTTTGTACATGGTTTTGTCGATGTTTCACCTGTGGCATCAATGCCACACCAGGTTTAATGTTGTAACTTACACCTGATGCCTGGTGTACATGGTATTGCCTATGGTCTTATTTCTATGTGACCATACGTCTACTGACTTTGGCTAACTGTGACACCGGATGCTACCTCTGGTGTACATGGCCATGGTATAGACTCTGATCTGGTGTACATGGCCATGGTATAGACTCTGATCTGGTGTACATGGCCATGGTATAACCTCTGATCTGGTGTACAAGGCCATGGTATAGACTCTGATCTGGTGTACATGGCCATGGTATAGACTCTGATCTGGTGTACATGGCCATGGTATAACCTCTGATCTGGTGTACATGGCCATGGTATAGACTCTGATCTGGTGTACATGGCCATGGTATAGACTCTGATCTGGTGTACATGGCCATGGTATAGACTCTGATCTGGTGTACAAGGCCATGGTATAGACTCTGATCTGGTGTACATGGCCATGGTATAGACTCTGATCTGGTGTACATGGCCATGGTATAACCTCTGATCTGGTGTACATGGCCATGGTATAGACTCTGATCTGGTGTACATGGCCATGGTATAACCTCTGATCTGGTGTACATGGCCATGGTATAGACTCTGATCTGGTGTACATGGCCATGGTATAGACTCTGATCTGGTGTACAAGGCCATGGTATAGACTCTGATCTGGTGTACATGGCCATGGTATAGACTCTGATCTGGTGTACATGGCCATGGTATAGACTCTGATCTGGTGTACAAGGCCATGGTATAGACTCTGATCTGGTGTACATGGCCATGGTATAGACTCTGATCTGGTGTACATGGCCATGGTATAACCTCTGATCTGGTGTACATGGCCATGGTATAGACTCTGATCTGGTGTACATGGCCATGGTATAGACTCTGATCTGGTGTACATGGCCATGGTATAGACTCTGATCTGGTGTACAAGGCCATGGTATAGACTCTGATCTGGTGTACATGGCCATGGTATAGACTCTGATCTGGTGTACATGGCCATGGTATAACCTCTGATCTGGTGTACATGGCCATGGTATAGACTCTGATCTGGTGTACATGGCCATGGTATAACCTCTGATCTGGTGTACATGGCCATGGTATAGACTCTGATCTGGTGTACATGACCATGGTATAGACTCTGATCTGGTGTACAAGGCCATGGTATAGACTCTGATCTGGTGTACATGGCCATGATATAGACTCTGATCTGGTGTACATGGCCATGGTATATACTCTGATCTGGTGTACAAGGCCATGGTATAGACTCTGATCTGGTGTACATGGCCATGATATTGCCTCAGGTCTGATGTACATGACCATGGTATTGAGTTAGGTCTGATGTACATGGCCATGGTATTGACTCAGGTCTGGTGTACATGGCCATGGCATTGCCTCTGATCTGGTGTACATGGCCATGATATTGCCTCAGGTCTGATGTACATGGTATAGACTCTGATTTGGTGTACATGGCCATGGTATTGACTCTGATTTGGTGTACATGGCCATGATATTGCCTCAGGTCTGATGTACATGGCCATGGTATTGACTCAGGTCTGGTGTACATGGCCATGGTATTGCCTATGGTCTAATGCTCTACCTGTGGTATGTAATGCCTCCTGTGGATATTATAGAAGTTGGTAAACACTCGATCTTCCGACAATATGTATGAACTCGTGCCTACAATACTTATCATTAGCATCAGTTTAATAATGTATTC
Source organism: Atrina japonica (assembly GCA_030159075.1). Lineage (NCBI taxonomy): Eukaryota > Metazoa > Mollusca > Bivalvia > Pterioida > Pinnidae > Atrina > Atrina japonica. Next base: position 173,146 of record BROG01000445.1, on the reverse strand, counting down.
AACACCTCAGTATCTTTTAAACATTGTAATAAAGGTCAGATCATATAACCAACAGTCCTTGATTAAAATATATAAATGAAATGTATATAAAACTTAAACACAACAACTGGTAACTGTACTTATTTATAGTTTATCTGATACACAGGTATATACAGTCAAACTTATAAAGGCTGCTCAAGGAAACGGACAAAAAAGCTGTAATAGATAGGTGGCTTTTATAAAGAGGTTTATTCGTTATAAAAAATTTCAAAAAGGTTATGTTTGAATGGCCTTTATAGGCAGGTGTCCTTTATACAGAGGTGGTCTTTTGTACAAGTTTGACTGTAATTGCTTTTAAGTGCTATTTTTGTAGATATGTTATAAACTAGGTTTTTGGAAAATTATGATTAAATTATTTGTTGTAAAACCACATTAACAATATCAATTAATTTACTATCAGGCATTATAATTTCGTTGTAAAAAAATTTTTATTGTGATTTGTTGTTCATATTTTTTTCTTTCTTATTTGCCAGATTAATGGACTTATATTATAAACACAAATGTTTATTAGAATTCGAGAAGCAATACTTAATTTTGTTTTTGTGTTTTTATTTTTTTCAGCATTATTGGTCTATATGTTTCATTGGTGTTTGTTGTCGGACAATTCGTTAGACTACTCGTTAGCGGTCAGTCAGTCAGGGTAATGTATGAGGAACTGCCATGCGTAGACAAAATTCTTAACCTGTGTTTAAAAATATACATGGCCAGAGAATCACAGAATTTTAGGTTGGAAGAGGATCTATATGCCAAACTTTTATTTTTGTACAGATCTCCAAAGACAATGATTATGTGGACAAAAATGAAAACAGAATAAGTCTGTAATTTAGAGCAAGGGATATGTGTGAACCTTACAGTACACCACTTGAAGACACTCCTTCACCACAAATCCCAATCAACAAGTGATGCTGGTGAAGTGATATTTATCTCAATATTACTTCAGCATCATTTAAATCTGTTGTTCGAGTTTTAGTCAGCAGGGATGCATACTTCCAAAACAATAAACATTTCATGTTAATTCTGATTTTGTCAGTCAACTTATCAAACAAAATCTACTTATTGTCAAGAAAAATCCAGCTGATTGGATATCTAATGTTAGATAATCATTTCTTTCAGTTGCTAACTTGGTTAACATATTTCAGTAAATGACCAGTGACATGCGGATAGATAAATACCTTTATCATATACATGACCAATGTGAGCTTGATGTGCAATTTTTGCATGGTGTGCAAAAATCAATCACGAATCGGACCAGCATGCAAAAATCCATATAGAGCATTTCAAAAGTCCCTTTCATTGTACAAATAGGGGACATATACAACTTAATGGCATCAGCCTTCATATTGAAATTTAATCAGTCTGTCTGAGATGCCAGTCGTGATATTAGTTATAATGCAAATTGTATATTATTCAGTAAATTATTCTTAGTGATATATCATGATTATAACAGTAAAATTCTTATCACATGTTATATCATTCCTCTGGCAAATTCATACCTCTGGCAAAAGCTTCCCTGGTGTGATATTGAGCCCTGAGGCTGATGTGACATGCAATATGAATTTTATCATATACCTGTTCATTTTTCTAATAGCTAAAAAAAAGTGGATTACTACAAGTTTCTGGTTGATATCAGCGAGCATTTTGTGACCACCAACTTTTACCTTTTACAAATGCCCCCAAGAAAGAAAAAAATTCAGGAACAGCAAAACTTGTATGTAAAGATCCCCTAAGAGACACAACAAAACCAGTCTTTATAGTGAGGTGGTCTTTATATAGAGGTTGATTTGTACACAAATGGTACTCTGTATGACCAGGTGATTTTTATACACAGGTGGTCGCTAAAGCAAGTTTTACTGTGTCTGAAAAACGGAGACTCGAACTCCTAATTGTTTCATATTGTATGTATCTAATACTTCTTACTAAATTTGCAAAATTTTTAAAAATGTATGCTGCTTTGTAAATCAAATATTTTGAGTTAGGTAAATATGATATCAAATTGTCATTTGTTAGGGAATCTGTAGACATCTGAGTACTGAGAACAGAACTTCAGAACTTTTTGTAGAACATCAATAAGATAAACTTTGCAAGTTTAAGATTTTTTTTTTCAGAAATCATACTTACAACAGATAAATATATACATCAACATTTGTATGATTTGGTATTCAATACTTTATAAGTTTGATTCATATAATTATCTGTAAAGGGATACTAGTATACTCTGTACATGTACTTAAGTAATACCAAGTCATTAGATGACCACCATCATGTCTGGACCAACCACAAACATGTATGTACACTAACTTCATAAATCTTTAGGTATTATGTGTCAGGCCTATGAAGGGATGCTGTCTTCCTTTAAAATTCAGTGAAAATGTTTTGTTTTTTTCAAAGCCAGGAAATTTGAAAATTTAGTTTGTCAGAAATCTTTGAAAGAAATGTCAGACAAGTCAAGTTAAAACATATGGGGAAAATGAATTAGTTACTGACATATATAGCTGTGTAATGATGGTATAGATACATTTTGGTTGTTTGTTAATGATAAATTATTAACTGGAAAAAATTAAATGATTGCTGATGAAATATAATTATGTTGGAAATTGAAATTCTTAATCTGGTCAGTGAAAAGGCAATGATTTTATTACCTAGTCGGTGACAACTCTGATATGGTAAATTTACTTATTACCAATGTCCAGTCTTTTGTGTAAAACTGCCATGTTCCTATATTCTTCAAATCTGATCCTCAATATTGAAACTTGTCATGGGAAATTGGTGTTGAAATGTGTTGAGTTTAGTGAGCTCAGTTTTTCTATTGTCCCATACATATCCGAAGAAAAAAAAATACCTGTGGTTCAATTTGTAAAAATAACAATCGTGGATAACCTTTTAGTGGCTTAATCATGTATTGTTGGTCAAATACATGTATTTGTAGCATCATATGAATTTCCGAAATGAATGCCATTCATTTGATTTCACAATTTAGTTTTATTTTGACTTTTAAGTTAAACAGAGGCATTAAGTTATCACTGATGCATTAGATCTTTAGTACCATTTATGATATATCGGGAGAAATTATCGTTTAGACAAACATGGCATTTGATTATTAACTTCAGCTCAACGGAGCTAATAGAATCTTACATGGGTGCGTTGAGTGGATAAGGAAATCACCATCCTCGTGGTTAAAATCTGTTTGTCCGATCGGAGGGTTTTCCTTAGCCTGGACTTTCAGATTCTTACCAGGAGGGTGGACATTTCCGTTTCTACTCGGCACACCCATGTTTGATTATTTTTCTCCCACGTTTATGTAGATCTACGCAAATGAATTCTGTCGGTACTATGCACTGTATTCTAAAGGACACAGAAACCTCTGTCACAAATTTTACTGTTATCTTTTCACAGGCAAGTGTGGGAGAAGTTAACTTTCTCAAAGAGGCATATATCAATTAATATTATCACAAAGATTATAATACAATCTACAGTGTGGCATATAGTTCCTGTACAAACGTGACATTATTGCTAATGTTTTATACTTAGGAAAGACATATTGCGATATGTTTTATGTGTAATGTAAGTGCAATATATATTTCCATAATAATTCATTACATGTTGTTTTGTTTTTTTATTTGGTATTACCTTAGTTATTAAGTATACAGTTTATATTTTTATTTTGTTATTTACATAGTTAGTATCTATGTCAAATATTTGCTTGTGCCAATGCCAAAATCATGACATAAGGTGATTCAAAGTTTTCTAATGCTTGTCTAATGGTCTAGGATACCTGCTTTCTAAAATTTCAGACTTGCTCATAAATTAGAATTATCACGTCTGGATCCTGGAAGATATTCTTTTTGTATGTGACAATATTTCAGACTTTGGTTTGCCTTGTGTTCTGATTTGAAGCAGTTAGTGAAAACATTTGGTTATCTATTAGTACTCTGTGTATTTGAACATCTGTCCAGATGATTGTAATAAAGTTATAGATGAAACAGAGAGTTATGCTCATTTTGTTTTCACAGACCATGTGTTTATCTATTCAAATGTTTGCAATAAAAATTACTTCAGTCAGTGCAAGTTTGAGCCCCACTGGAACCTAAACTGATTTTGTGAGAAAGTTTACCAGTTGACTTGGGAAAGGCCAATTTTCTCTACCCTCGTACATTGTAATCATATTCTCTCCTCAATCATTAAAAACTGGCCAAGCTTGTGATGGATATTTCAGATTGTTGTTGTCACCGATTAGAAGGATTGAGGTTCAAACTTGCGTTGGACAGAAGTAGTGACCATTCCTTAATCAAATGAAAGTCACGGTTCTGATAGATGAAACTGAAAATAAGTTCCTGTATTATCGACATCAAGTACATCACCAAAAGTCAACAGCAATGTCTGAAGCACTTTTTTACCTCTACTTTATACTGTCCCCAAATTCTGAGATAGAAATCTATGATGAAATTCATTTTAAAGTTTTTGTTATGTGTTTTTATCTGTTACCAGGAATCGAAGGCTCTACCACTAGACGAGCTGGCCTGGCTCAGTCAGAAGCGCGTTCGACTCTTGGTCGTGGGGTTTCCTGTCTTTCGGATGAGACAGTAAAAACCGAGGTCCTGTGTCACAGTAGGTGTCGGCTCATTAAAGAAACCTCACTGCCATAAGTGCCAAGCATAGGCCAAAGGTTGAAGCCCTTCAATGGCATTTGGTGACGTCTCCATATGAGTGAAATATTCTTGAGTGGGATGTTAAACAACAATAAAAAACAAACAAAACTCTATCACTAGACCACTGCAAGTGGTGTAAACAACGCCAAACATCTTGTATGCTATAGGTCTTTTCCGTCTTCACTGGGCTAGTTTTTAAAACATTCCAATAAATTATATTGATCATGTAATACATATTTATTATAATAAAAAGAAATAAAAACAGAATGGAAAATTTATGATATTTTGTTAAAGAGCACACAAACTAATTGTACTTTCAATGATTGTGTATTTAGGTAACCAGAGGTGGTGTTCAAGTTTGAATCTAGGTTATCTCCCTTCCACTGTCAAACATTTGTAAGTTTTGCATGAACAGTTTATATACAAAAGCAGTCTTCAACTGCTCGTTTTGTTTGTTTGTTATTTAACATCCTGTCAAGAATTTTTCACTCATATCAAGATGTCACAACCTTTAGGTGAAGTGCCACAAATTTTGGTAAGACTTCCTTTTGAACCCTCCACTCAAATATTTCCCAAAACATAAAACAAATACTTTAACATCCAATAATTAATTTCTGGATATATTTTATTGATGTCATTCAAGTGATTTTCAAGCAAATTTATATTTTTTAATGTCCTCCGCATTTTATAATGTTTTGAGTAATATTTTGAGTAGGGAGTGCTAAAGGAAGTCTTTCCTAATGACTGATGTCAGTGCAGTGAGGGTTCTTTTATGTGCCACGCCTTTCAGTGACACTGGACCTGGGTTTTAATCTCATCTGAAATACCCGTAACTTTCACTGTATACCAAGCGTTTGGCAAAGGAACAGTCACTAGCATTTATTAAAAAGTCTTTAGTATGACCCAGTACCTTCTGCTTGTGAGTTGAGCTCTCTACCACTTGACCACCACAAGCGGTCTCTACTGCTTTTAGTGGTGACTCAATCTTGGAAGATTGGTCATGTAAGCCAGGGGTTCAAATCCCAACTGTTTCAAAACTAAAAATCTTTAAGTCGGTGCAAGTTCGAGCTCCACTGGAACCTAAGCTGATTTTTCTGAGAAAGTTTGCCAGTTTACTTATAGATGGCCAGTGGTCTCTACCAGGGCACATTGTAACCAGGTTTTTTTTACTTCCACCTTTAAAAACTGACCACCATCACATGACTGACAAATTGTTGTGTGGCATAAAAAAACATTCAAACAAACAAAATTCCTTCACCAAACACTCAACATAGAAAGAGATTGTTATGATAAAACTTTGCTCTTTGATCCCTGAGCATTGGAGTGGTATACTCTTTACTATTGTTTAAACCAGTCCATTTTGATCTGTAGGGTTGTAAGTGTTAAAGCCAAAGACCTGTGTCACAGTACATTTGTAGATGTAGTTTACTGCAGAGTCCTTATGTCTGCATTCATGCGAGTCCTTGGCATAAGTTCATACCGGTATTTGTGGCACTTCACCTAGTCTACACTATAATGACATTGCCCTGTAAGTGGAATATAAAACATCATTGAAACAAATAGACGACAAAACATTCCGGTAGTTTATCTTTTTGTCCTGTCTATGATTCCAACAGCAAAAAATGCAAAAAGCCTGTCTCCATGTGATGATATTAATCTTATAAGAAATCCATCAAAACATGAACTGAATTTTTTACCAAAATTTGAATCAAATAACAATTAACACCTTTGTTTTATGTGTCACACGAGTTTTAATCAAGATCCTATACACCTTGAAAACATTTGACATAATGTTGAGTCAGAGTCCGTTGTTTATTACATTTGTAGTTTATTATTCTGAAGTGGACTTTACTTCAAGACTTGATTTTTCTGATGTTTTAACTGTATTTAACGCAGTATTTTGAAATGGTACGCTCTTACCTATTGTCTTGGACCAGTCCATTATGGTCTGTAGGTCTGTAGTGTCAAATGACAAAAAGATGGTGGTGTCCAGTTTTCTTATGACAGAGTAGAAACGAATATCAATGAAACCACCTTTCTGCCAAAAGCCAACTCTCACTCATACAGTAATCAACTTAAAATCAAGCTGGAATAGACCCTCGTTTTGTAAGCAAACCCTTTGGCTCCATCTTTCATGATTTGAAACAAAACTTGTGAATTTTTCATTATTTTGAAAGTCCTGTTTTCTTTTGCTAAATATGTTTACTTTTTTTTTAAATAAAAAACCTGAAAAGGAACCCAAAACTACCTGGTTGATTTTTCATGCAGTTCTGTGAATATCTCAATTTTATAAATTAACTCGTTCACCCTTAAAGACAACTTTGGACTGGTATAAGCCATTGATTTATTGAAGAATCCATTATTTTTCAGGGGGATTTGTGTTAACTCTACATGAAAATGGATGCCCTCCATGGCTGCCAAGTACTTGTATACAGTGGAACCTGTCTTGAAAGTCCACCTTCTCTGTCATTGAAATGTGGTCTTTTAAAGATATGTGGTCGCTCAAAAAAGGGTTTATATAAAGGATTATTTAACCACATGGTTTCCAGAATGTAGTCTCAAAAGACAGGTGGTCTTTCAAGACAGGTTCCTATAGAAAAAACCATATAATCTGGTGGGTTGGAGTCTCGCAAACCCTTTCATGACCTGAATGAATTTAAATTTTAGTTAGTAAAACATAATAGCATAAAATTACATAGACAAGAGTAATTGTTCCTACTTGTCACCATACATAGGCTACATGTATGAGTATCCAGTGGGGAATAAAATGTTTTTCCTGGCTGTGAAGCTCGTCATAACTGGAAAGTGAGTAGAATCATCTGCATCACAATCAAAAGGTTACTCCTCCCCGCCAAGTGATGTGAATTGGACAATACAGTGGCACTTACACCACATTCTGAAAGCCACTTGGTTAAATAATCCTTAAAATAAAACCTCCTTTGAGAAACCACCTGCCTTAGACCACATTTCAGTGGCAGATGGGGGCGATCTCTCAAGACAGGTTCCATTGTACTTTCAGATAGTAGAGGTTTGAGCTTTACTAAAAACCTAAGCAAACTTTTAAGTTTGTCACTTCCATGGTCCGTATCTGGATACTATTTTATCAAGATTTTAACCATTTAAATCTGGACTACACTGTACAAGTGAAAAATTGTTTAGTGTTTTAATAAAACAAAACTTGCTCAAATTGTGGATGTAACAATTACATATGCATTATTTTGTTTATGACATATTACACCACACTCAACTATTTTTCCGTTAAACAGCAGTGGCCAATGGAAAAAAAATAAACCAGATACAATGTATAGGTCCAGCACAATAAATAGGCACATGTTTACAAACACAAGTCTAAAGTAGATCACAACAGGGCAGACAGGCTACTTATCAGCACAAAGTGTCAGTGCTACAATAATGCATGGAGCCAGAGCAAGGCAAAAAGAAATGCCCTATACACCACTATTTTTTGTAAAATGGTCAGTATTGTTTTGGTTTCTGAAAGGTTCTAGATGTGCCACATTATCTTGGTAGGCCCATAACCACGGAAAAGACCGCCAAACTTAAACAAGTAAACTGGCAAACATTCTTGTAAAATCAGCTTACCAGGTTAGCACTCACCCATGGAGGCTCTGCCCCCTTCTTGCATGATTAAACAACAAACAAACATGGATTTTATTATAGCTTGTGTTTTATTTTCAGAGGTGAAGTATTGGTTTTACAGATAAAAAGATATATAAGACTAACTCAGAAGCTACAAATACCTACGATGTAAATAATCTATATGGTGCTAACTACATACTGGGGAATTCTCTTATCCCCTGTGGAAATTTTCTACAAAAAGGGGGGAGGGGGGACTTGCCATAAATAAATGGGGAGCAAAAATACACAAAAATCTAAGAAATAGTAAAATGTACCCCTGAAACAATAATGAACAAAATTTACTAAGTGTTTTTTTTTTTATTCAAGATGCAACTTTAAGAAGAAGCCTATAAATTAATAAGATTTTAATTTATGGACTTGTTCAGTAAATTACACGGATCTGATTAAGTTATAAATAATTACAAGTGTTCAGTAAAACAAAAATCCATAAAACCATTCCTCTTGGTTTGAAATCTAAAATTGGTGAAAAAAAAAATTGATGAACTGAGTAAAATGGGTGTTCATACAATTATATAAAACTGTCTACAATAGACATAAAAAGATAGCACCAATCCATCAGTGACAAATACATAATCACACTTACAAGTACCATGAACACGGACCCCCAAGACCTCTGCGATTCTCTGGGACAAAATTTAAATCAGACCACTGAGGAGGATAATTAAATGGCTACCAATGCTTAAATACATACTTGTCGCACATTCTGGATGGCAATAGACAATCTTATCATCACAGATGCCAAATTTCAAAAATCCAGCCCAGAGAACCACTGAATAGCAAGCATCCCAGAATCCCAACAAAGGCTGCTATATTCTAGAAGACAACTAGAAATCAAATGAGGATTGCTGGTTTTTTATGATTCAGCCCAAGAAACCCAGCGAGGTCTGTTATTTTTTTCAACAGCTGATCTAGAAAACCCAACATGGGCTGCCAAACTCCAACAGTTTTCTAGTTTTGAAAAGGAATAAGAATCCAATTTTAAATATCAATTAATTCCCATAGAAGAACATGTACCCATTGTGCAATCTTTTCGAAATTATCTTCAGAGAAAAGATGGAGCATTCTTTATGACTACACAAACATATATATGTCAATATTCTATTTCTGAATGTTATCTGTAAAATATGTTTCTATCAGACATTCAATCTTGTCATCTTTATTCAAATAAATTTTCCCTAGAGGATGTTGGGCACCATTAGGCCTTTGATCTTTTCAACTATTTGCCTTGTGTTATATCAAGAATCACGATGTTGCAACCTTTTTTGCATAATGTAGGCCCTATTACAACCAAGCATGTAGGTCAATGGTTAGTTTTAGAGATGGTAGCTATAATTATGAAGGTTATTCTGGTCTGGGTGTCATAGTGTGCCATTGGTACTATGTTAGGTAGATCATGTTCTACAAAGTAAAAATCTACATACAATTTGAAATAGGAGTTTCAAAGCTATTATACAATGAAGCAAAATTTCATTTACTGAAATTATTACAAACTTCCAAACGCATGCACCCAATATTTCCAACAAAGAAATAATGCATAAGGCTTTATATCTGCATGTAACAATTATGATAAACATGAATCTTAAAAAAAAAAAAAAAGATCCATCAAAATGTGAACTTGGTAGAACTGAATTTTTTAACAACATTTGAAACAAATAACAATTAACCGTAATTGCTTATAAATCTGCCATATTGTTCTTGTCATCTTTATCACAGTAAAGGCACAATACACTAGGCTCTTATGGAATGTCACAAATAATTAATATCAAATCTGCATTTTTTTTGTCCTGAATGAACTTTTTATCTCATTAGCAATTTTACAAATGACATAAATAAATGAAGGTGGCAATATGAATGGCGATAGGAAATGTTTAGAAGTGACTCGGTTCATTGACTACTTGTGGTTTTGCACTGTGATAATTATGATGACCCATCCCAAACTTTAAACAGAACTTTTGTCTTCTAATTGACTTCTTTGAAAAGTGCAAAAAAGTTTAACACTAATTTATGCTGAAAACCACATGACGTATGTACAGAATTTTTAATCGACCAAAACTCTAGTTTTTCTGGTTTTGGTAGCAACCCAAATAAATATGACTTTAAAAAAGCGGTTACTCAAATTTAGAAAATTATTCAAATTTGTTCAACATTCACATATGTGGGTTTCATAGGTTATTTTGATGATATGGGGAAAAAATGAAAATGTTTAAACCTTATAAGAAAAGGTATTTTCATTTTTAAATGACTATTTAGCTATGTTTCATGTGATATAATTGAATATTGGTTAGATTACAAAATGGTTCTGTTGGTTTCAAAAAAGAATAAAAAAAATTAAATACAACGCTTAACTATTTACAAAAACCCAATATACATATAAATTTATGAAACTGATTAATGAAACTATTATGAACAATTTGCATATTAACATTGTTTATATATATATATATATATACTATATGCAACTACACGTAATTGTAAATGTCAAAAAAACTATATTACAAAATGGAAGACTTGTGAAGATTTGTTGCATAATACAATCATCGTTGTATTCTTAATTAGCATTTGTATACAGATAATAAAAATAAAATACAAGAGATATTTTCTTACCAAACACAAACATATGGAAGTTCCTTTGAAATGGTAATTTTGTATGTACATGTATCTAAACACAACAAAGGCATGCTGTGAGCTGAATTACAAATGCCTGATGAACACAGATTTTCATTAAACTATGTAACAAAGGATATCTGTTATTCTTTTTTTCAATAATTTATCATCTTCAATAAACTATTACTTTTTATATAATGTCAATAAATATAGACATGGATTTCATCTATAATAGAGGTTCTTTATATCAACACTTGCAGTTACATGTACTTTTTTCTCAACACTTTCAGTTACTATTAAAAAACAAAATAATAATAAATGAAAAAAAAAATCCATGTATATAACAGCAGAAATAAACATCAAAACTGGCATTTTTTAATGGCAATACGTGGAATGTAAATGGGACAGTTATAAACCAAAAAAAAAAAAAAAAAAAAAAAAAAAAACCCCGATCCTCGACCTTGGGGGGCAAAAACCCAGTCCTGATATAAACATCAAACACATGAAAAGTATTCTCGACTTGCATCTTTTTCATTGTGTAATAGATTAAGGCACCTTTAGATAATTATCAAAATTTAACAAAATTTTATTCCTTAAAAAATAACAATAACACTATATACAGCTTGAGTATGATAACTTGGACACACAAATATAGTATTTACAAAAAAGTTCAAAAGGTCATAATAGGATTTCAATCTATATCTACATACAAAGACCTAAAAAACAGAAAACAATAAAAAAAAAAAAAAAAAAAAAAAAAAAAAAAGATAAAATTGCACTTCACTTTGTTTTTTCCAATGCACTTGGACATATAATCATCTAAATGTATTTGGACATTCAACTCGAACACTCTTATCGAATACAAGTAATCAGTATGAACACCTTTGATATATGAAAGACATAATGGTGTTGAATCAGGCACATTGTAAATGTTATAAAACATCAGAATATTTTTCTAAAATAAATCTCATTCTTCAAATTTTATTTGAAAATATTTTTCAATTAATATTATCACTAAGGCACATTGATAATGATTTTGAATGTTTATTAATTTCAAAACTGAAGAACATAAGGGGCTAATAGCATATTCTAAGACTTTTTGTGGCATGTTTATATTGGGGTCAGAACTATTAAAAAAAAAAATGGGCAAAAATCATTTGTGCAGAACTTAGCACTTTGACCTAGGTATATATTTAGTAAATTTAGGTCTGAAGCTGTAACATTAAAAAGTAGTTACTGTATTTTAAAAAAGGCTCAGTTTTAATAACACTGAAATTTTAAAATAAATAAATTCATAATTACAAATATTTATAAGTACATATCATTAATCTATGAATCAATTTTATTCTAGTCATAATTTCTTATGCTAAAACTTTTTTGAATGAACAAAAACCTACTGATAGGATGTATAATACATGGCAATGACTAACTATGATGAAGGCTAGGAGAGTTGCCTCCCTTCATCTAAAAAATAAAGAGTAAGAGTAGTTGTTGCATCAGCTCCCTTGAATTGCACAAAACCAGCACCTACAATTGTAAACATTTGAACTGGAGTTTCCTCTACTAATAACCCACCATACTGTAGTATGTATTCTACTGGCAAAATTTAACTAATGTTTAAATGCAATGTTTTTGGGCTCCCTTGAACGGGTAAAACCATTTTACTGGACCACTTTAATGTTTTTAGTGTCAGCCATGTTTTTTTAAGAATATTGACACACTCGACAGTTGTATAACACATGTATATGTCCATTCATCCAGGAATTCACACGTCTTTTGATGTGTTTTGATCCAATTTCATTCTTCAGTTTCCGGAATGAAATCATGTCAATGTTTACACACAACAAGCATTTGTTCACACTGATTTCACTGACTAGGAATAATTTCACAATTAAAATGTTGAAAGCACATATTAAAACTTTGAGCCAATCAGATGTGGTCTTTCATGCCATAGCATGTTAAAACTTTGAACCAATCAGATGTTGTCTCTCATGCTGCAGCATGAGATTTTTGCCTTCAAATTCTCTCTCACAATACTGGCAGACATAAACTTTTAGTCTGGATTTTTCCTTTTCTTTTAACACTTTCGGTGTCTTATTTCCTTCTGCTCCACTATTTAGACCCTCTTTGTCCACGTTTTGTTCAGATGTAGTGGTTGAGTCCGGTTCTCCAATCTGTTCAGAATTTGTTACTTTGCTCGATCTCACAACAGGTACTTCTGGAGTCTGAAATACCTTCTCTCCACGTTTTGCCAACATGGTTTTGAATGTGTCAAAGTCTATATTAGTACTCGGAAAATGCAATTGAACATGCTCCAGTAACTGTTGCTCTACTGGTGCACTGTAATCGCAGTATGGACAGTTGTGTCTGTAGCGAATGTTATGTTGATTTTCATGTTCTGCAAGTTCATCTTTTGACGGAGTACTGTAAGGACAGCGTTCACAATTCAAATCTTCAGACTTATCATGTTCGTGTTCAGAGTCCGTCTCTAATGGACTTCCTGTTGAGTTGAAATATAACTGTGGTTCTACTTCTGGACTAGATGGCTCATAATTTTTCAGCTCTCCGAGACCCATTTCAGGAGACATATAACCATTTTTGTCGTGCAATTTGGACATCTCATTTTCTTGTTTGTGTAATTTCATATGTTGAGAGAGAAGATTCCATCTGTCTACGCTGTATGAGCATTCAGTACATGTGTATCTCGCCGATATTTTGTGTAAACTCTTATGATAGGCAAAACTATTTTTGTTATTGCAAGAAAATGGACAAAGTTTACAGGAATAGATTCTCTTTCCACTAAAACTTCTGTCAGACATTCTTTGCAGAGATTTTTCGTCACCTGGCATGTCCGCTTTTCTATATATGAATCCGGCTGTGTCTTGAGAGTTTTTTGTATCATTCTCGAGTGCATAATTCCTGTTCAAAAATATAATGTCTTCGGGATTTGGGTCAAAACCGGGTAATTTAGCGTGAACTTTTCGATGTTGATATAAGAGATTGAGTCTATCGGCACTCCAGTTACAAAAATTGCAGATATATTTTTTGTTTAGGCCATGCATGTGTATATGGCATTTGAAACTGCGAAGAGCGTTGCATCTGTAAGGGCAAAGTGAACAACTGTACCGAATTTTCTCCTCATCAGAGATTACATTTCCTGATAAATTCATTGACATTTGTTGTTGAAGTGCAGAAGGATCAATTTCTGACAGACTCTCATCAGATTCATTTCCGCCATCCAGTGAATTTTCGTCACTTTTATTTCTCTTCTCAACAGATCCTTGGTTCAGTCCTTCAAATTCTGCTTTCTCCATTGCTGCCATTTCTTCCTCGTCAAACTCGGCATCGGGTACATTTTCATCAAATTCGTTTTCACCGAATTCTCCATCCTCATCAGAAAAATCCTTTTCATAGTCAGTATCACCACCACCTATATTCGAACTTCCGTCTATCGTCTCTAAATTTCTAAGTACTTTATGTCCGTCTTCATCATACGGATCTAGAACGATATCATGGAAGTTGTCTCCCTTTAACAAATTCTGTTTTGAAGTGTCTACAGCATTTTCGTGGAATTTCATGTGTTGCTGTAGAAGAAATGCTCTTGCAGCGCTGTAATCACAAATATTACATTGGTATCGACTTTTGACGACATGCTGCTTCCTGTGTTTTATGATGTTGCTTTTACAGTAGGAGAAATATGGGCAGCGAGCACACTTGTATCTCAGACGTCCAGAATTATGTATGACCTTATTCAGGACATTTTTCAGATGCTGAGATGTCAGTGTCTTGGTCTCGTTAGCAACTATTTTATTTGTATTGTTCGGCATCAACTCAATCTTGCTGAAGAAATCATCAGGATTTTGTTCATTTTTGTTTGTCATTTGTTCCTCCTTGTTGTTTTCTTCCAAGTCGGGTTCGTACGGTTCACGATGTACGACAAGATGCTTCACTAGGTCTGTCTGCGAGTCTATACTGAAATCGCAATACTCGCATTTGAATTCGCCTGCAGAATCGTGCATTTTTATATGTATTTGCAACATTTCTACAGTTCTACATTTGTAAGGGCATTTGGTACATGTTGGTAAAATGAGGGATCCCTGATTATCGCTCCAAAGCAAGGAATTGTTGTTCTCTTCAATAGAACTACTTTCCTCTGGAATATACGGTATTTTAGCTGGAGATCTTTCAATAAATACAGGATCTTTGGAATGTATAGTTTCCATGTGATGATAGATAAGTTTGATGTTGTCCAGGCTGTAGTCACATTTCTCACATTTATACTTGCGGTTTGTTCCATGTTGACGGATATGATTAGTAGTGTTAGAGGCATTGCTGTTTACGTATAAACATTTTGGACATTTGTAGTTCTTTCTGCCATTGATAGTACATATCTGAATGGGTGTCCCACGCCATGTGGTCTCCTCTTTGATTGTCAACACTGGCTTCTGACCTTTTGAACCCATATCCATGTACATTTTCCACTCATTAAGGGAGGAACTTATGGTTTCCTCCATGTTGTCATAATCCTGTGAAGTTTCGGCAAGTGAGCCAGTAAACGATCCATCGTAACTGTTATTTAAGCTTTCAGAATTCAAATCTGGCATTAACGACAGTTTTGGAGAGTCGTCACTGTGACTAGATTTTGATGTAAGATTGATTTTTTCCTCGGGTGTGCCCCTCCATTTATCGCCATGGGTACCCTTCATGTGTTGGTACAGAAGATTAAGTCTATCTATGCTGTAGTCACAGAATCGACATGTGTGTCTACAGTTGCTTCCATGACGTTCTATGTGTCGTAAATATGTGACTGCGTTAGGTGCCGTAAATGAACACTTAGTGCACTGGAATGAGCGGCCACGTTTGTTTGGACTTGTAGATTTTTTGGCTTTGGCAAGTAAAGACTGAGCGACCAAGGCAGAGGATGTGTTTTGTAATGGAGTTGGCTTGCTATTATTATTCGTGTCTTGAGGCATTTTCAGCATTCCGCTAGCTTCTTTTGAAAAGTTTGAAAATAAGTGTTTAGTTATAGTATTTTCAGTACCAGCATTAGTGGGTTTCGGCTCAATTGGACGATATCTGGATTGTTGATTCATGGAAGATTTTTGATACGACTGCTGCTGTTGTCTTTCGAGAAGTAATTGTTGTTTTTGATGTTGTTGTTTCTGTTGTTGTTGCTGACGTTGTTGTTGCAACATCATTTCTTGCTTTTGTTGTAGACGTTTCTGACGCTCTAAGTAAGGATCATGTTGCCTGGTAGGTAGAGTTGATGCTGGAGTTTCTCCCATTTCCTGTGCCCGAAGTTCAGATGGATGTATAGCATTAGCATGCTGGTAGAGCGTTACTAGATTTGGAAACTTAGAGGTACACCATTCACATGGAAATCGAAGCGCAGGATTTGAATTGTTAGTCTCCATTGACCTTCCATATACTGATGACGGTTTAGGTGTACTATTTCTGTTATTACCATATATTTGCATGTCATGTGAAAATGATTGGCTGGAAAGATCAAGTGCACCATCAGATATGTCGCCATTCATTGCCGATCCTGATTCACACATAGAGAATGCATTCATTTCCCTATTTGAGGTGTCCATACTGTGTTGAGAATCCTCATCAATAATCAAGCAGTCTTCATTGTACTCATCCTCCATGTTTCCCTCATCCATCCCATAATAATCTTCATCCATTCCATTGCTTTCATTCTCACTCCTTCCAAGAATATCTGGGCAATCGCTGGGTTCAAATTCTGGATGAAGTTTCATATGTTGAACAAGTAAACTTTTGCTGTATACATTGTAATCACAATAATGACAGCAGAAGGCTTCATCTCCTCTTGGCTCATGCATGGCCTCATGCATGCTGAGTCCTGACCTCTTGAAACATGTGTATGGGCATTTGGAACACTTGAACTGCTGAACTGGTTTGCGCCTATGTTTTTGCAGTGTGCGATTAGAGACCTGCTCCTGTGGCTGTAGATCTTGGTTTGAGGTCTGATCCAAATTTCCGGGAAATCCAGGGTTTTGTCCACTTGCATGCATTTTCTTGTGCTGTAGAAATGAGGAGAGATCCTCTGCTTGGTATTCGCACTGTTTGCACTTAAATTTGCCTGTTCCTCCATCTTCTTTCTTCACATCACCATGGATTTTCACATGTGCATCATATGAGAATTTTTTGTATGTCACATATGGGCACCTGTTACATTTGTACAGCATGCGTTCCTCCTTATCTTGATCTGATTGGAGCGAGTTTTGGTCCTGATCATTCTGATTTATTCTAAATTTATCCTGTAGATATGTTGGTTGATTGTTGGAATTTACTGGCATCAGAGGATCATAATGACCGTATGTTTTCATGTGCTTTTTGAGGTCACATTTCCATCGTGAACTATATCCACAAACTGAGCAGCTAAACGGCTTATTCTCGGAATGCAGGACACCATGTCGCCTAAGTTCCGCTGGACTATGTGCCACAAATGGACACTCCAAACAGTGATACATTCCTTGGTTGACTAAGCTACGGAATACTGTCTGCTTGACCTGATTTTTATCCATTCCATCAGTATTCATTCTTGCAATCATTTCCCTTTCATAATCCTTTCCAAAAGCATCAAATCCTGATCTTCCCATATCTGCCATGGCCATTATTGCACTTCTGTCACTGGTAAGAGCTTCAGCAACTGATGATATGCTGTACCCCTCTGACTGTTTTCCAGTAGTCTGACTTTGTTGATATCCGACCGATGGCGAAGTTTGTGAAGGGTGCTGAAATGCACCTTGGGGCATAACTGTAACATTGGGCGGGGCCAGTCGCTTTAGTTTATTGGTATCAATGACATCTTTGATGGTTCCACCACCGCAGCGTTTAAGATGTTTGACCACATCCCATTTCCATTTACTTTTGTAACTACAGCGTGGACAGTGATATGGTTTCTCATCTGAGTGGTTTTTCATATGTTGAGTGATTTCTGATGGCCATCTTGCTCTGTATTCACACATTTGACATTTGTAAGGAAGAAGAATGTCTGATGTCCCAGTCTTTGCTTTTTCTGATATTTTTCCTTTATTTGATGGCGACGTACAGTTTGGTCCCGTTTCCATCCTTTTCTTGACTGAATTTTTCATTGCTATTTGTGTTTTAGAGTTGACCATATCACTTTCATCCATTTTAGAATTATCATCGTCTTCCGAAGGAATGAGATTTTCCATGTCCTTAAGTGCCGACATACTGTGTACTTTCATACCACTATCAGAGTCGGTGTCCGTGTTGAACATATCAATAGCTTTAGATGCAGATGGTTCTGATGATGGTCGCTTCGGTTCATCAGTCTCCAAAGCACCTGCTGTGATGAACATTTCTCTTCCATCTTGAGTATTATGGTTATCATGAATAGGCATATCTGTATCAGAGAGGCGTCTTTTCTTTTTAAGAGGTTCTTCATCAGAAAAACTTTCATAGACTCTTTTTGGGAAAGTTTCGGTGTCAATTAAAGCTGCAGCTGTGCTTGTCATTGGATAAAGAGGAGGTTGTGAACCAAAGATATTTGCATTCATTGATGACATCATTGCTGGTATTTTAAGCAATGGTGGTTTGGAATCAGTTAAAACCTTAGATGTAGGCGTGTTAGATGCACTCCCTTGTTCCCTGCGTTTATACGGATTAGGCAGAGAGTTATGACTCTTTTCAAAGTGTTTGACTAAATCCCATTTCCATTTGTAAGTTGATCCACACACCATGCAAATGAACGGACGTTCCTCTGAGTGTGATACGGCATGTTTCTGTAGTTCTGCTGGCCATTTTGCTACAAAATGACACATACTGCATTTGAGGTATTTTGGTTCACCTGCTCCGTTTTGTGATTCATGTGTTGATATTGCTCCAATGGCGTTTAGTGGCATTTTTAGCAAATGATAAGTTTGCTGTAATCCATGTGGAATTTTCTGAATTGCTTCTTTGTGCTCGTGAATCTTTTCAGCATGATTTTCGGCAAAATGTTTATTTAGGTCCTCAACATTATTGAAATGTTCTTGACACTCAGCACATTTGAATGCACGTTTGTTGAGATGCAGAGTCATATGTGAGCTGTAGTCAACCAGTGTTTTAGCTACAAACCCACATCTGTTGCACTGTAAAACTGGACTTTGGTCATCTCCTTTAGCGGCACTAGACAGGTCTTGTGCCACCATTTGCTCTTTCCCTCCAAACTTTTGAAAGTCATTCCACTGTGGCTCGGTTTTTATATTAAGAGGAATTTGCATACTTCTGTGAATTGAGTTCTGGTTTACATCTATCCCTTTCCTAACAGAGAAGTCTATTGGTTGTTCCTCTCTACTATTAAGACTAGGTTTTGATGATATATCGTCCACTTTTGAAGGTGCATCCATCACGGATGCTTGCTGTTTTTGTGATCCAGAAGGATAAGCAATGGTGTTTGTGATGAACGGACCAATGAATTTCGGCATGACTACAGATGATACTGAATCGTTCACTTCCTGTTCGTTGTGTCCATTATATGCCACCATACTTACAGGTGTCTCTGATCTAGATCTGTTACCTTTATGACTTAATCGGGACAAGTGGTTTCCATCCATACCATTCGCTGGGAACCTATATTTGACATGTGTTAGAGAATTCAGTTTGGCCAAACCTGGAGGTGGATGGCTCGCATCTGGAATATCACCAAAATGCTTTTCTTTCCAATGTTTATTCAGGGACTTTCGCCATTTGTATACATTCCCACATTTGGAACAAGCATATTTAATTCCAGTTTCATCCAACACTTCAAAATATTTTCCTGGATCAACTTCTTGTCTAGTTTTACGTTTTTTCTTTTCAACAGTTGGTGTACTTGTATCGACAGAGTCTGGTATTGGGCCATCCTCTTCCTCTTCTTCTTCCTCTAATTCCTCTTCCTCATCATCCTCTGGAATTTGTTCTGAAGGCTGATCCATTTTTTCTGAATTTCTAATCATATCATTGAAGCTGCCACTCCTCTCTTTTTCGCTGAAGCTATTTTCTAAATCAGAACCACTCAACATGCTACTGTCTTTTCCGGTAAAGTGAAGCTTTCTATGACGTGGAAGCTTCTGTTTATACTTTGTGGCATACTCACATATATCACATTCATAAATGATGATGTCTGATGAATGTTCATCTTTTTGATGATGAAGGAATGTCTTGGCACTGGTGGAACTAAAGTCGCATTGATTACAAACGTAAGTACGATTCTGTATATTACCACTACGTGTTGGCTGTTTTACTATCAAGTTTTCCTCCTCAGCAATGATC
This sequence comes from Atrina japonica, assembly GCA_030159075.1. Lineage (NCBI taxonomy): Eukaryota > Metazoa > Mollusca > Bivalvia > Pterioida > Pinnidae > Atrina > Atrina japonica. Next base: position 152,915 of record BROG01000445.1, on the reverse strand, counting down.
AAACGACCCTCGTCATCATGTTCCTCCTGTTCATTTGTCAACATCACTTCAGAATTTAAACTTTCCATTTTTTCTATGTCTTGATCAGTACTATAAATAGCACATTCCAATGTATCACTTACATCAAGATTATTTTGCGAGTTAACTGTTTGGCTTGATGGACTATTTCTTTTGTCTTTGATCTCAGTTGGACTTGACTCTAAGGAGCCATTAATTCGTGGAGACTGTCTTTTAAACTGTTGATTGTTTTTATCGTTGTTAGCGTTTGAACTCTTACGCCTTTTGCTAATAGACGACAAAATATCGGGATCTTTTTCCTGGGAGTGTGCAAATTTCTGATGATTTAAAAACTCCTTGGCATCACTACAGGAAAATCGACACTGCTTGCAAAAACGATTACGTCCTCTTGGCCTCAGTGCAGAATCACCATGGTTTCCTCCAGCATCATCTTCACCAAGGCAACCCTCATCAGACATTGTTCTATGCTATCTTTGTTCGTTTTGCCTGCCTGCAAAGATAGAAAAAAAAAAAAAAAATTAAGTCCCCGATGTAAACATTTCATTACATTTAGTTAAAAAAAAAAAACTGAAATAAACAAGAGTCAAAATGGCCATCATGGTTGGCGAAGTTCCTACCTTATTTTCTGGTACAAATCGCTTTATCCAGTCATAATCAAATTCATAATTGTAGAGAACCATTCAGATTGTGTTTTAAAATTTATTCATGAAAACATGCATGCAAAGATGGAAAATAATGATTGAATGTAAACCAACACAAAATTTTCTGTGTGCTGATAATACATATATACAATGTATACCTTATCTTTAAATCATTCTGGTATTAATTATTCTGTTATGGAACTCCACATTTATCATAAATTCAACCTCAATTAATGAAGTCTTATTCTTTAAACATTTTCACATGCTTGTGAATACAGTGTACATGTATTTACATTGTATCTTGTTTTCAATTATTCACACTGATTATATACAGTATGTATTCAAAGAAAATTTTATTTATTATGATTATATGCATTTTGTATTCAGTTTTTTATGTTGAATTCATATCATGCTAATGGTTTTAACAAATGTTTTTACAGGTTTCTGTGTTAAAAGTTATACCACACAACACACAAAAATAGATAATTGTTATCTCCCTTGGACTGTAATCCATCACAATTATTACACGACAGAAAAGTAAACTGTCAGTTACAAAGACTAGTTCTTACTGCACAATAGAATTTACAGTGTTTAATCACATTCTGTAAATTATTTTACTGTTTGATACACTTATACAAAATTACTTTTTTATAAATATATATGTAAAACTATTTTCAACATCCATCCCTCTCTCTCTCTCTCTCTCTCTCTCTCTCTCTCTCTCTCTCTCATACACAGATAAAATCAGGCTGTTGTTGTTGTTGTTGTTGAAGAACTCAAAAGTCAAATTTAAAGGTTTTACAATAATCTTGAAGATTCATTTAGCTTTTAACAGTTACACAATGACTTGGTAAAATCATCGACCACTAGCTTTGTTCATTTTTACATCTTCCCTGTAGCAAAGATTATTATCTGTTTACTTGTTACTTTGGAGTTTCCTTTGTGCACTGGGGTACCTATCACATGGTGCAAGTGATTAGAAGGTACATCAGAGTACCTGTCAGAATTTCTGAGAAGTGATTACATTAGGATACCATCATAAGTTCTGAGAGATTTTTAAACTGGATAAACAATCAACGGGTTATGAGTACATTACTATTCTGTACCTATCACCGTCACTAACAGAGGAAATGGATGTCCAAAGTTAGTATAGCGGCTGACCAGTGTGTAATACTACCCAAACAAAAATAAGATGTATCCATAGGTCAAATTGAGTGACCTCTTATCAAAACGTGTTGAAAGTTTCATTAATTCTGTTTTCTTTTAAAAGTTACTAGATTGAATAGATAATAAAAGCTTTTTTTCCCCTCTCTATTTCCTTACTGAACCACCTCAGGTAAAAACGAAAAAGGTAGCAAGAAAATTGAAGTTGAAAAGACAGATGTAAAGCACAATTCTGGAAAAGTTTCTTTTTTACATCGATTACATCTACTAAAATCTACCAGGTGCCACTCTTCGTTTTCAGACAGATTATATTTTTCTTTATAAAGTGTGAGAATACCTCTGTTTAAAATTATTCTTAGTTCCACTCCAGGGCACAGGAGTAATGATTTGGAACCCAAAAAAATCCATTAATAGCATCAAATATATACCTGCACAGGTAAAGGTAAGAAAAAGACAACATTGAATAGAATACACAATTTGTATGTGCAGACAAAAAGTTTTTTTTCTGAGTAAGAACTGGCCATGGTTAAAGGGACTTATTAGTTACAGTAGCAAAAAGTATCAATTTTTTTTTTTTTTTTTTTTTTTTCTAAATCAAAATCACTAAACAGGATTCATCCAGATATATATAAATGAATGACATTCTATAATTCAGCATTTAATATGTGATTCCAATACATGAAGTTTTTTTAACAAATGTGAAAAGGTTGTTGAGAAAAATACACCTGTTTAAAACTATATACATGTACATAATTTTTATTTCCCCATCTCCTCTCTTGATTTAAAATGTTTTTACCCTTAAAGTAACTCTATCTTTGTATATTCACATCAGGAACATTGAAAAAATTGATTAACCAAACCATTTCAATTGATATTTTGTGTGAATAAGGAAATTATTTCCCAACGATTTCTGTCAAATCTACCATAGCTGTTTACGTCAATGGTCAAATCAAAATTCATTTATTTCAAATCTAAACATGTATGTACAGCAAATACATGTATGTGTTAATGAAGGTCTTTGTGTGGATGTGTGTAAATGTGTGTGAATGTGTGCAAGTATGTGTGTTAGTGTGAAGGTGTGTGTGTGTGTGTGTGTGTGTGTGTGTGTGTGTGTGTGTGTGTGTGTGTGTGTGTGTGTGTGTGTGTGTGTGTGTGTGTGTGTGTAAATTTGCATTTGTGTAAGTGAAGATTCTGTGTGTGTATGGATTTATGAGAGACTGAGTTTATAAGTGTGCAAAATCAGTTAGTTTTAAAAATCTGCATTGGACAAAATAAGCAAATTTTGTTTATCTTGTTTGCCAAAGTCAACACGTGTGTCTATACAAATACACATGCCGATATACTACATGTAGGTAATCAACTAATATCTACACCACACTTGCCAGAATGTAAGATCAAGACTATATATAGATTAAAATGAAAGTTAACTTCTAGTCTGGAAACTTTTTGTTCTGTTTTTATCCTAACAAATAAAAGTATTAGATCATTGTGTTATTTTTTGTTTACAAAGATACATTTTTTTAACACAAATATTTTGTTTATCTTATTTTATGAAACACGACACTCAACTTGAAAATTAATTGCCACCTTACCATTGTTGTTGACGAATGTAAGACTTCCCCCTTAAATTCTGAGAATATTTATATAAAGTTATTAAACTCTGTCATTTCCACTCCAGTGCTCTGTAGTACACAAACTAACTCTCTAGAGATGTACAATGGGACAAAATCCTGCCAGAACTCTGACCTCTCACAAAAACAACAAATCACAAGCCAATAGCTGTCTCCGAAATGATTATGTCATTTGAATGTGACAGCAACCATTCTGTCTTGTGTGAACGGATGAATCAACAACCTCCGGCAAATCAAGTGATCGTAGAAGAGAGATCTCTGCTAAGTGTGTTCCTATTTAAATAGGTGAACTCATTGTGATGTTCAGATGTTTATCCAAAGCCAGTTAAGTTCAGAATTTCCTTTTACTTTCATAGCCCTTTTTTTATATATAAAACTGACTTGATTTTTGAAATGATCATTTCCTACTCATTAAACATTTATCAGTGAGTTCAAAAGAAATCTCGATGTTGTTAACAGGTGTCACAAACACACACACATACACTTATGCAAGTGAATTCAGATAATATAAAAAATACTTTTTTAATTTTGGGTCAATTTGTATCATAAAAAACAAAAAAACAAAAAAAAACAAAAAACATCACCATTTCACCCATCCTCTTATGCCCAAACAGACTCCATGTAGTTTTGTAATGAAAAAATACTTCCACAGTCCAGAGCTACATCAGAAGAATAGCTATAGAACAGAATAAATAAAGGAATATGCTTCTGTCAACATATAACTTTAAAAAGCGTTAATTTTTTATACTCAATCAAAATTCAATATTTCATTTTATGTAACTTCCGAAAATTGTTCCATATGTTACCATTAAATTTCAAGTCAGGGCTAGTGCATCATTAACAGAAAGGGACAGAGGCCCAACTTGACCTTTAAACCCAGGTGGGTGGACTGGTCAGTTAGGAAACCAGAAAAGTTCCCTGTGGATCATAGTGTCATTATTCTTCACTATTGTTGAGCGGTGGCCTCTAGGATACATATATTTTGGCATTTTCACACCTGCTCCCACTCCCCTGTAGTATTTTTATACCCAACAGTGTGAGTGTGGATTTTTTAATTTCATCGTCATTTTACCGATACACTAACTTCTTGTTGTTTGCCATACAGGTTTTATTATGCTCAAATAAAGGGGAAAAAAATAACTTTTAATCAACTTTAACCCATCAAAAATGACAGAACAGGTAGAGAAGATATTGACCCATGTCAATCACCTGTGACCCCAAAATAATTTATGTACCTAGCCCATCTAAAATCTTGCCAAAGCCAAGTTTTGAGAAAAGGATAGAAAACTTTCCACGGTGACAAGCTATCCATCAATTCAAGGATTTGCACCTCTCTGCTTTCGAAATATCTATCTATGTATTGCGTCTTGTAGTCAAATTACATATAGTTCCTTATATGAATTAATTAACCATGGTTCATTGAGTATACCTTAAGAATGATATATCACCGATATGCCCCATCAATATTAAGATATGGTACATCAAATTTCAATTCAAGAGAAATCTCTTTGGTGATCTGACAAACAGGATTCCTTCAGTGGATGAGTATGACTCTTCTTATTGGTATGTCCTCAAAGCTCAAAGTTCAGGAAAATATTTTCCATCAGATTCCATATCCGTTTATCGTTTACTCATATGTTCAATTAAAATCCTGCTTGCCATTTCTATCAATATTACAGTAAACACTACAGAACTTATTCAAAGAATAGTGAAATACTGTTATGTCCTATAAAATTCCTATTAATCAAATCAAAGCATTCTTTTATTAAAAGCTATCATTTATACAGGTAAATTTATATAAAATGCAGTAAAAACTCAGGTCTTAGAATAATTAATTTTTACATACAATTCAGATCTAAGTATATCAAACTTTTTCATGCAACCCAACACTCATAAAGTATACATTATCCAGTTCTTAATCTTTTTCTCCACATTTGGAGACAGCAGGAAATAAGTCTTCCATTGAGTGCAAATTTCCACCTCATTCAAAGTTCTCAATTATCAAAACTTTTGTACAGTTATAAAGATGTTGTTGAAAACTTGCATGTAGAATGCATACAAGAGAGAGAAGGAGAGAGAGAGGGGGGAAGGAAAAGAGAGAGAGAGAGAGAGAGAGAGAGAGAGAGAGAGGGGGAGGGGAGGGAGAGAAAGAGAGAGAGAGGGGGAGGGAAAGAGAGAGAGAGAGAGAGAGAGAGAGAGGGAGAGAGGAAGGGAAAGAGAGAGAGAGAGAAAGAAGGAAAGAGAGAGAGAGGGGAGAGACAGACAGAGAGAGACAAATGGCTTATCTATATACTGGTACATGCATGTTTTATAAAAATCTTGCTTTTATGACATCATTTTACCCTAACACTTAATAAGAATCCATTACTAGTGTACCTAGGATGTTTATAGTAGTATATATAAAAATGAAAACACTAAATCAACATGAATCATCATTGTTTACTAAAATATACTATTCTGTTAATTGCATATTCCTGTTACTTGCATAATTTTCTCTGACATTTTGGCTATGCAAGTAAGAGGAATCCACTTTATTGGAGATATATATATATTCAATATGTACCAGTACAGATAAGCTGTTTGTCATTTTAATGCAGTATACATACAAATTATGCATAAGTTGGATTTTGCCTGCAATCCTACATATTAATTAACATCAAAATCTGCAAGTCTAATTCTGTTATCTACTCGCACTGTTACCATAGTAACACTTTTACCTTTAATTTATCTAAACAGTATATGTGAATTGTTTCTTGTAAAAGGGTGGTGAGTGGGGTAGATCCCATAGGAAGGGTATCAGGGTGAAGAAATCTGTACATGTCAATGCACTGGTGGCAAATTTCACCAAACTTTAAGTTTTTGGGTTTTTGTTTTTTTTGTTTTTTTTTTTAAATAATAATAAATAAATAAATAAAACCCTAAAACATAGCTCTGAATAACCACCTGAACATTTCCAAATTTAAGCAGGAGTAGCTATAAGTTGAACAGACATTTAATAAAGTCATCAATTATAACCACATAATTTAAAATGTATCTATACTAGTCATCTGGATTACACATTCATCTTAGTTCGTTTTCCCCGGCTTGAAACTCATATCACTTCTTGACAAAACACGAGACACCAACAAGCAGCAGGATTTCCTTTACACAAGATTAATTTGATGAAAATGGAAAAAAACAAAGACCATTTTCTGAAATCTTTCAAAACAAATATAATCCAGTAAAGGAGTGTACCGATCCCTTCCTATATCAAAGGTTAAAATTTACAGGACTTATTCTTTCAATCTAAAAATGATGAAATGAGTGAGATATGTAAAAAAAAAAAAAAAAATGATGGAAAAATTGGACATAATATTTGTTTTCTATTGTACATTTTCCTAAATATTATAGATTCCAAAAGAAAATTAACTGTCCAGAAACAAGAAACAGGTAAAGGTTTAACATGAAAATAGCCACATCAAATGTTTGTATGTGCATGCATGTGTGAAATCATCAAAACAATTCTATGAATAAATTTACTGACATTCACATTGTTATCCTTACTGTAAATGACCATAATCTGCTCAATGAATTAATGTTCAAATTCAACACCTATATACTCCAGATATTGTATCTACTGATATAAACATTGTAGTTCAACTGAATTATTTCTAATTCTAGTATAACTGAATTATTTTTAAAATGCAAAAATAATCTGAATACTGACCATGGTAAGTTTACTTTCTAAATCCAGGAAAAGTCTTTGGACACAAATATTAACACCACACTGTTGGTAAAAATCTATGAACCGTACTGATCCTTCTCACAAAGCATGTGCTACACTTGAAGTGTCAAACTCTGGACTTTACTTAGACCTACTACATACACACGCTGGAAATGGATTACATTCATTTAACTGAGGTTCAGGTAATGACAAAACAGGTGAATTATTCACCTATTCCATCAGCCATTTCGACTGGTTAGTTACAGGTATGCCTTGCAGGTCATTCTTGGATAAACTATCATCACAGGTAAAGATTTCTCCGAGACACCTCATATAAAAATGGTTTGTAGTTGCATGTACAGCCTAGGGTAAGTTGGAAGATTAATGCCATTTCAGTACATGGTCTACTGATGGCTTTTGATATCTTCAGCTTGGAATAACAAACCTTACAGAGTATGGAAGAAATATATATATATATATACCAATTTATTTATATATACACACACACACACACACACACACACACACACACACACAAGTACATTGGAACTTGGTAGGAATCTGAAGTTTTCAAACAAAACTGACAGACCAATTTATTTGTCTCAAGAATGAATCAATTTGCCTCAGGAATGAAGAGAGAGAGAGAGAGAGAGAGAGAGAGAGAGAGAGAGAGAGAGAGAGAGAGGAGGAAAACCTGAATTTCAATAACACATTTAGCATGTAAATATTTAAGTGTACATGCATGCACACATATGTACATAACCGTGTTCCTGAATCAGAACAAGTGTCATAAAATGTCATGTTAATCCTAATATCTGGAAGACAAGACAGGGTATTTCTGATAAAAATTAATTCATTAAATGAAGACAACTTGAGTGCATTCACAAAACATTAAACTTTGAAAGAAAAAAAGTTAAATTAGTTTTGAACTGACAAATGATTTAGTTAAATGAATTGTTGCTTAGGCATGCATAATTTTTTCCCCTGAAATATGACATCAATTTAAATAACATGGTACATGGATGAAGTTTAATTCACTTCTTTGAAGTTGGAACAACCTTATAAACCCATTTAATGTTTGGTATAGGTGTAGTTAGAGCTTGTTGATATGGAAAATTAATCACAATCTACATGGTGGAGTTTCTTTGCAACACTTGACATGATTCAAATAAAACATGGCAATGTACCTGAGATCGGATACAATGACTGGAGTTCCATCACTTTGACAACATTTTATGGAAGTTCGTGCAGTCGCCCTCCGGCTATGCTTTTATCATTCACTTCTGCTTTGTCAACTCCTATGCTATTGGCATTTAACAACATTTTACCTGAGTTTTCGGCTTTCATTTCAGTGCCCAAAAATTGAAAAAAAAAAATAAGTAAAGTAAAAAAAAAATAGTCACACACTTGTGGGTTTTTCTTTTCATGGGACAATTTAGGTATTGTAGCATTATACATCCGAGTATATCAAAAATTCATTTTATCTTAATTACCGGAGCAGGTACATGGATTAATTCTGACTGAAATGTGACCACAATGAATGTTAACTATCAATAATATGTCCATATATTTAGTTTTTATTTCTTAAATTAAAGGTTTTGATGAAAAGCTAACATCCTTACTTACTGTCTGTGTATTGTTGTGAGAAATTTATATAAAAATCTGGTCATGATATTTGTGTAAAATTTTGTATTGTAGGTTAGAATCTCACAATTTCTGTTAGATATTCTGACTGGAAGCTTTTAGCATTTGTCATAGAAAATATTAAATTGACAATATATGTAAATATAAACCTAAAATTCACATGGAAAAAATGAGATAATTCTATTGTGACATGGTTTGTTTATTTTTTTATTGTTGTTTAACATCCCACTCAAGAATATTTCACTCATATGGAGACGTCACCAAATGCCAGTGAAGGGCTACAAATTTTGGCCTATGCTCAGCACTTATGGCCATTGAGCAGTGAGGGTTCTTTATCGTGCCGACACCTACTGTGACACGGGACCTACAGTTTTTACTGTCTCATCCGAAAGACAGGAAACCAACCTGCCGCCGGCGGGACTCGAACTCACGACCCAGAGACGAGCGTGCTACCAACTGAGCCAAGCCGGCTCTTTGTGACATGGTAATATTAGGAAAATCTGTTATAAGAAACTAGGATTTTTGTGGATCAACCCACTGCATCAATAAACTTTCATGAAAAAGATGTGAATGCATGTGTCTTTACATACATGTGTAGGTAATACACATGTGTCATCTTTAATAAAAAGATTAAAGAATGAACAACTACTATACGTCTGCCTCTTTTTCATTTTAAATATTTTTGTACTGAAGTACATTCATGATGGTAATGTAATTTTTTCAGACATATGGCAGATACAACATTTTGATAGACAAAGTGAAACTGTAATAACGGAACACCTGTATGGTGGATGCACTCACATGGTGCAGTAAATACAAATCAAATAAAGGTACGTATGAAGGGGGACTAAGAGGGTGTTTACCCGTCATCTCTCTAAATCATCATCAATAATGCCATCAGTCCAAATATGTTTTTTCAGGGGTGAATAAGTTAATGGCCATTCTTTTCTTGCACCTTATTTCATTCTTAAATTCTTGGGGGTTGGGGTGGTTGGAAGAAGTATGTTCTCTAGAGCCCCTTAAAAGGGAACAAATAAATAAGGCAAAACAGAAATAATTTCTTTACCATTCATACATCTTGATTGCAAATCAATAAATCCCTTTCCATTTCCATCAGGGAGGGGCTGTATTTTTTGTAACATTCAAGATTTCCAGTAAGAAGTCAATAAATGTCTATATGTCAGTCACATGTTTCAGGGTTCGGTATGTGTGTAATTATACATACATCCATTTTTAAGTCTTTGAAGTGACACTGAATGAATTATCAGAATCAACCAAAATTTGTAATTTACATGAAATGCTGAAGGAATAATCAAAGTCTTTGTTCAAAGTTTTGCCCCAGGAGACATAATACCAAAATTCTCTGACAAAATATATGTGAATAAAATAATGTTTTATGGCTATGCGTTGACTGTCGGTAAAGTTAAAATTTGACATAAGTAGAATAATTTACAACCCAAAACCGTAATCTCAAAAATAATGCAAGAGAAGCCTTACAAACTTGTTTATGCCAGTAATTTGAAGCTCTTTGAAAGAGTAAAAGATCTAATCGGAAACCTGTTAAGAAAATTACTGAAGGGAGAAGAATCAACTTCTGGGATGGTGTTACTGTCATAATTCTACCCAAAAGTAAATGGGTTTGAAAAAGTTACTGTTTGTTCTTTCAAAATAAGATTTTTTTTTTTCTTTATTCAATGGATTGGAAAATAATAAGAAAAAAATGATGAGCATATATGATCACGAGCACTGTCAAAAGTTAAAAGCATGAATTCAAAATCTTAAAATCAAGGTGTCTCACAACATATCAGCTTTATATTGATATTGTAGTCACTGAATCAAAAATGTCTTCTATTTTGGGAAAAAATTTCATTTTTAAGATTGAAGATATATATATGACAATACTTACATCAACAGAACTGTACTTTTTGTAATTTTACAAGTATTGTACATTATTTCAATCATTCCTTTGGATTTTGTATGGCAAATCTCTCTCTCTATCTCTATCTCCTCTCTCTCTCTCTCCCCTCTCTCTCTCTCTCCCTCCCCCTCTCTCCCTCCTCTCTCTCTCTCTCTATCTCTCTCTCTCTCTCTCTCTCTCTCTCTCTCACAATATCCTTACATATACTAGCACATACATGTAGGATCCACACTTTAATATTCAAATATCAACATTTTTAGGGGCAAGTTTTAATTAATTTTTACCCAAGTTTTCAATAATCCTGAATTTGAACAAAAAGGTTTCTTAAAGAAGTTGATATCACTCTATTTTTTTTTTTTGCCCACAACTTTCTCTTGGGTACACCATGGAAGATAAAATACACTCTATCAAATTAATTTATTTTTATCACAATTAGTTGGCTATAGTTTAAAATCATTGGTGATTCATATACATACAGCTCAAATGTGCAATGATATAAATATATTCTGTTTACATGAGAAGATTATTTTTATTCATAATGACTTCGCAATAATTCCAGTACTTGAAAAAGTTCAACATTAATATTTTCCAACATAAACTTTTGCAATTTCATTACATATGGAAAATATAGAACAGGAAAGGAAAGATTTCAGTTTGAAGTAGCGTTCTTCCTCCTGTTATAAAGAAAAAGGTTTGTTCCTGCTATTCATTACACAAAAAGAAGATACTGAATGTGTATTTAAAACAACCGTTCAGTGTGTAGTTGTCATTAGATGATACACTTGCAGTGCTGACAAGTGTCTCAAAACAAACACTTGTACTAAAGCCACCATCCGTTTGTCTATCTACCAGCTCTGAGATATCCTTCCTATTTGCTGTTCTCATTTGCATTATCAGTTTGCATAGACAAAAATCTAAAACCGCAAACTCAGATCACTCCTCTAGTTTTTCCGATGTCACATCAGTCGAACAGGATGAAATATCAATCTTTCGTGCTATCAAAATTAAGGGGGAAAAAATGGCGGAGAAAAACAAGAGAGTTTATATTTACAAGCAATCTAAAAGTTTTCACCAATTAAAGAAATTATAAGATATGCACATATATGGTAAATTAATGTCGATAGAGAGTGGTAAATATTGAATTATTACCATCAATAATAAGATTTTAAAAATCAAGACATCGGTCTTGGTATCAGACTTTTCACTTGAAACCTACTCCCCTTCTGTAATATCTCACTTTCTCCCTCTCTCTCTCTCTCTCTTTCTCTCTCTCTCTCTATTTCTCTTTATTAATCCCACCCTTTTTCTCACTCTTTTATTCCCCCCACTGTATCTCCCCATCTGTAAGGAAATTCTAACACAATGCCATTCTTATCAAACATTGTCTGGTAACTCAAACCAGATTACAGAATCTACAGGAAATTTGGTCTGATACACACAGAATAATGAAAAGCACCTGCATGATAAAGATATACCAAAATAATGTCCAAATCAATTGATAATTTAGGAAAATATGCTCTATTGTATCAAAATATTCTTTCCTTTCATGCATTCAAATATCTCCCATTATCAAAAGACAAGGACTGTTCGCTTCCCTATTACACACACATCTATGCATATGTAGTATATGTATGTGTGTGTGTGTGTTTATATATATGTATATATAGCACTAAAATGACTAATGACAGGGACAAAATGAATGTCAAATTTTCGGGTTATATATATACATGTATATATATATATATATATATATATATATATATATATATATATATATATATATATATATATATATATATATATATATATATATATATATATATATATACACACAAAAACACACTGTAGATATAAAATGAATTACCAAATATAAGTAAAAGATAAAAAGAAACAGAGGTACACAAAACAAAATTCCAATAAAAATTTTACTACAACAGACATACAAATTCACATGTACATAGATCTATTGCCAAGATAAGAGGGATTAGCTTTATTTGTCACATGTGGGCTTTTCAACATCCCTTATACACATACTTTGAGATTAGTTCACTTGTAACCAAAATATCTTGGGGCATCTGCCTGGGAGAGCCAGAAGCACATCAATTTTCTACTTTCTAATGGTAGATAAATAGGAAACAGAATTAGAAAGGTGTGTTGGCACCTGCAGCAAGGTAAGAATGATGAAAGATAATCATATATAACAGGCCTTTCAGATCCACTCATGTCTGTAAGTCACTTCTTCAGAAAATACCTTGATGGTTTCCAGGTGAAAATGTGTACATTTTACACAGGTGAATTACTTTTTTCTGAAGATTTTGATATGATAAAATAAAATTTTCTTTTTCCATCAGTCTCTGTTTTTAAAAAGGCAAAAATGAGACACCTTGCCTTACTGCACCATTTAACCACTCTGAAATTTACCTAATTGACTTTCATCTTGTGGCACATGTAATTAGGTAAATCCATAAAGTCTAGCTTTTGAATGCACATAAATACCTTTACAACTGTTACATTTTTCTACTTCATACTTCAAGAATAAAATACATTTAAACTTGGACAAATGACAATACTGTAATATCATCAATTTGATTTCTGAGTCTTTGTCAGAAGCACAACTGTGTCAGCCATATGTCAGTGTTCAATTTTGATTGGTGGTGACGAAAGCTTTGTTACCATACCTTCTGTAAAATGACACCATCTTTTTGTGCAAGAACAAACAGGACCTGGCAAACTTTTCCAACAAACAAATACCAGGCAAAATTAAGCTTGTCACCTTGCTGACAAAACAATATGTTTGTTTGTTTGTTTGTTTATTGTTGTTTAACATCCCACTCAAGAATATTTCACCCATATCGAGACGTCACCAAATGCCGGTGAAGGGCTTCAAATTTTGGCCTATGCTCGGCACTTACGGCCATTGAGCAGTGAGGGTTCTTTAACGTGCCGACACATACTGTGACACGGGACCGCGGTTTTTACTGTCTCATCCGACAGACAGGAAACCAACCTGCCGCCGGCTGGGCTCGAACTCACGACCTCACGATCAAGAGTCGAACGCGCTACCGACTGAGCCAGGCTGGCTCACAAAACAATAAATCATAATGAATTCTGCAGTAGTGGTGATAATTATCGGTCCTTTTAGTTAGGACCTAATTCTGAGACCCCTATACTGTATACCTGGAAATTTTCGCCCCCTTTTAATTTTACATATTTTCGTCCTCAGATGAGAAGCAAATTTAAAATGAAAGCAAATTTTTCAAGCTATAAAACTGAAGCACCGACAGGCATACCATCCATGAGATTATGACCAGTTTGGGCGAATTTAAGAAGTGGTGAATATGTCCTCTTTTGTAAAAAGGCAAAAGTAACTGGGGGCGAAAATTTGCAGGTATACAGTAGAAGTTGTGATATGTTAAAGAATCTGCAGAGTGTTTGTGCAAGTCCATAGCTAGGGCAAAAATTTAGAGCACTTAAACAACAGCTACACTTTGTTATAATATTATGTCTCTAAAGACCTTTCACTCATTAACTCCTGAAAAATATTGAACTCTTCTATAAAAACAATGACTTAGACAAGTCAAAATTTGTCTTTAGGTATGAATGAGTTAACAAATAATGGCATGTTTAACATATTGGTGGACAAATATCCAAGTTTCGCATAAAAAATCCAACATTATATCAGATATCATTTTGGAGGTGTCAATTTTGTCTACTATAACAGCGGGTTCAAAGTTCAAATAAAGGATCCTTAAATAGGCAAAAAGCTTCACTGAAAGTTAAATGTGCAAGCCAAAAATAAGCACACAAGGCAGACGGAATACATTTACTTCGCTACATCAAATGAAATCACAACCATTTCTTTTTCCTTAAAATAACTCGATACAAAAACCATATCAAATATATCTAGTCAGTCTTTTTGATCAAAGATTTATTTTCCAAAATATATGTACATCAGTCATCAAATATCCTAAAATACACCTCACAAAACTACTATACACAAAATCGCAATAAAGTTTTCCATCTTTTTCTGATTGATATCTCGCTACAGAGCAGAGTATGACATCGCCCAAGAAAGCGAAGCTTCTTAACTGATTCAGGAAATTACATAGATTACACAGAACAACTATAAATTTACAGTATAAAAATCTGCATGTCAAATGGTACTACGAGGTTCCTTGGACAGATTGCTCTTATTGCAATGATTTTATAATGAGGTACATGTCCTTTTATTCTGATAAAAAGATGTGTACTCTTTGAATGAATCACATGAGAGCAAAATTTACAAAGTGACGACTACCTAGTATAAAGACTACGGTACTGTCTTGAAAATCCTGTTACATACCATCACTCCGCAAAGTCATCCTTCAAACTGATCCTAGGCTAAATCTTAGATACCAACTCTAGACACTTAATATTTCTATCACAGAGAGAGAAGGCAGAAGCCACAGTATGGTAATAAGGAGGTAGAATTTTCTAACTGGTCACCTTATTGCAATGAATACCCTCCATTAACGGAACATTAGCTGGGCTTTTTTTTTTTTTTTTAAATTTCCCGTATTTTTACAATTTAGATGATAAACAATAACAAAAAAAAGATATACACAGGCAGAGAAATTCTTAAATTCCTATATCTAATTTTGTAAAAATTGCTTAAGAAACCCAGGTCTGGCACTTTTTCAATTGCAATTGATTAACTGAAGTTTACTATTTGTATATGAATATCACACTAGACCAGACTTTATTTTTACAAAATATATAGGAATATTAGATTTTTTATGCCTGTGTATAGCTCTTATTTGTTATTGTATATCAAGTACAAGTAGTAAAAGTAGAGAAAAAAATCGAAATAACTTCTTTTGGTAAATACAGCTAATGCCCATTTTTATGGTCCATTTGATTTCTATTTAGCCTTGACCAATCAGATCAGTTTGCCGATATGGCCTAACTGCCTACATATTTTACCTGTAACCTTCTCAAATTACTATATCAATAATATTCAAGATGTACAAATTCACAGAAATACAGAATTTCAACTTTGGTTTGATGAAGTGTTGGGAAAACTTAGTTGATAAGTAATTAATGTTTTAATTACTCCAATTTCAACAATAAAAGGACTTTTAAAGTTTATACATTGCCCTAAAGGAGTTCCTTTAATGGTCTCCTCCACTAGTTCCGTGCTGATGAAGAACAGAATCAATAGCATTCAGTTACGTTCACAACTGCTGCCACTGTGTACCGCAAAAGAAGAAAACATCCGCTAATCAATTCTTAATCTTGAATGCTAGGTTGTTGGATGGCAACATATTTCTGGAATATGATGCTGGGGATGTATGTATTTTCTGGTTTTAAATTTCCATGGAAGCAGCTGGTGCACAAATGAGGTATGTTGGGGTCTGTATGTAGATAATTGATTATTACCATTTTATAATCAATACAATATTATTATGTCAATTGTCAAGTATGCATACAACAAAGATTGTATTTATATTTCCCTACATATTTGGAGTAAAAGACCAGAATTTCAGGATAAACAGATGTTCCTAAATATTCTGACTACAGGACAGAAAAAAATTAGGCATTAGGAAAACTAGGAATAACATTCTTGGGAACAGAGTAAAAGATCTTTGTTGGAACTAATATTTTACCATTAGTGAAATATTTTGAACATCAAAACCTACACTTACACAAACCAAAATTTGTAAGCTCAGAGTAGATGCAGTATATGTTGACATCATTAGTGTGACCAATAAAAAAAGTAAAATGACAAATTTTTCAGTACCTATCCATGACCCAGATGGTGTGTGCGTGTGCATGCATGTGTGTGTGTGTGTAGGTTTGTGCACACATGCCTAAATGCATGTGCATGTAAAACTGTCATATAAGGGTAATGTTCAGCTCTTTTTCAATGAACAACAAACAAAAATAAATCTACAAGATCTTAAGGTAGTACATTCAACCTATAGAGTAGAGTAGACAGAGACAAATTTGTATGTATATCTGTCTTATTTTGGACAAGAGCAAGTCGGTGCCAGACAACTCCATCATAAGAGTCATTAGAATTAAATAAAAGTACAAACATTTGAATACTGATATACAAGGGTGGTGATGTAATCATTAGTTTGAAGGATTTTCATTAAATATGTATAATTTTCAAACTTGATGAAATAGGAGTAATGTACATGTCACCAGTACAGTTACCATGGCTGTCACCAGTACAGTTACCATGGCTGTCATCAGTACAGTTAGCCTGAATGTCACAAGTAGTTACTATAGCTGTCACCAGTATAGTTAGCATGAGTGTCACAAGTAGTTACTATAGCTGTCACCAGTATAGTTAGCATGAGTGTCACAAGTACAGTTACCATGGCTGTCCCCAGTACAGTTACCATGGCTGTTATCAGTACAGTTAGCCTGAATGTCACAAGTAGTTACTATAGCTGTCACCAGTATAGTTAGCATGAGTGTCACAAGTACAGTTACCATGGCTGTCACCAGTACAGTTACCATGGCTGTCATCAGTACAGTTAGCCTGAATGTCACAAGTAGTTACTATAGCTGTCACCAGTATAGTTAGCATGAGTGTCACAAGTACAGTTACCATGGCTGTCACCAGTACAGTTACCATGGCTGTCATCAGTACAGTTAGCCTGAATGTCACAAGTATTTACTATAGCTGTCACCAGTATAGTTAGCATGAGTGTCACAAGTACAGTTACAATGAGTGTCACAAGTACAGTTACCATGGCTGTTATCAGTACAGTTACCATGGCTGTCACCAGTACAGTTACCATGAGTGTCACAAGTACAGTTACCATGGCTGTCACCTGTACAGATTCCATGGCTGTCACCAGTACTATTAGCATGGCTTTCACCAGTACAGTTAGCATGAGTGTCACCAGTACAGTTAGCATGAGTGTCACCAATCAAAAGTTGTTACTATGGCTGTCATAAGTACAGTTAGCACGAGTGTCACCAGTACAGTTACCATGGCTGTCACAAGTACAGTTAGCACGAGTGTCACCAGCACAGTTAGCCTGAGTTTCACCAGTACAGTTACTATGACTGTCACCAGTACAGTTAGCACGAGTGTCACCAGTACAGTTAGCATGAGTGTCACAAGTACAGTTAGCATGAGTGTCACCAGTACAGTTAGCCTGAGTGTCACCAGTACAGTTACTATGACTGTCACCAGTTGATACAGTGTGCTCATTCTTAGTTTAAACATATTTTATTGAATGATTAATTACAATTAGTGTGTACAATTACAATAAGAAATACTCATTCTTATCACATGACATGGCTGTCACATCATGTACATGTGACATTTATAACTACCATGGCCACAATGATTTACTATGACTTAGATTTTCTACACACCACATATTACACACTCAACCCTGATTACCATTACAAACCACAATCTATAACACTGTATGTGTTTTACATGGTTCTCGCTTTCATCTTTCCATTTGATACATTATAAAATGCCTGCATCACTCAACATCTACAATTATATACATGGTGACTGTATTATTTAGGATGCAGTCTGCAAAAAATATGATCAAAAAAGAAAATTCAACAATATTCTCAAAAGGGCTTTTAAAGTTTTATATATAAAATCAAAATGATAGGTGAGAATATTTATTTGCTATTTTTTTTTCTTTTAACCTACGTCCAAATTTACCATAATCAGAGAATATTTTTACTGTAGTCTGACTTTATCAATTTCATTTAAAGTAATTGCGTATCATAAAATCATGTGATGACCGTTAAGCAATTAGAAAAACTCCGGTTGTTACACCTGAGCTTGAAGTATTCTACCTGTCATTAAAGATACGACAAGTAAAATCAAGATGTTGTGACACACAGACGCTGGTACATTCTGATGAATAAGACTGCCATTTCAGTCTTTCTTTTAAGTTGAACAACTTTCATTATGTTCCTCTAGCTACCAGCATAATTGACGTCAATCCTGCACCATCGGACAAAACAACAATCAAAGCAGTCACCAGTTCTTTTAGGAGATTGGTCCAGTATGGACGATTACTAGACCGCAGTATGATAAAAGTGTGGCAACAGCTACTAATAGCATGGTACACCGAATATAAATGCTATCAGCAGACACTTCCTGTTACAGATGGATAAAATATCCATCTTCCTTGTACGTCAATGACCAAACTGTTTATCTCAATAATAAAGTTTCTCTATTTCTGATTTAAACTCAAAATTGTTCATTACTATTGAACAATATGATGAGGTATTGCAGCAATTTAGCTTTGAAGTATCATTTTTCCATCTACTTTATAACTTTTTCTCTCCATGAACATCAGCATGGAATTAAAATGTATAACATTATCTTAAAACTGAAGAAATAATTTAGAACAAAATGAATTACAAAACAGACTTTATACATCCTGTGAAAATTCACTTCAAAAAACTAAACACAATTTTTATTAAAGATGTTGCAAATTTTGATGTTCAAGGGGAATCAAATATTTCTTATACACAAAAGATTACCTAGTACTAAATAAATCAAACATGTTTTTTTAATATTGTATTTGTCAAAAAGTCTTTGTCATAAAAATTACAACTGCCATTACTTACACCTACACGACACAAAAGAACTCTGTCTACGAATTGACATTCCTAACGACAACAAAATTTTCAAGTTTAGCACAGTTCCTGGTGACTCATGTATAATTTCATTCCACCTTTTCCTGTTTCAAAATCTTGGCACTTTAATTGAGGTGTATCCCATGTACAACAAACACAAAGTAATCTTGAGCGTCTTCACCATATAGAGACACATAAAAATCTTTACATCTCTTTTACAGACAATATATTGCTTCGATATTCTTGTTACCAAAGGAATTACATGGTGATAAAAAGTAGAAATACCTCAATCAAAGAATGTCATTCGTTCAATTTTAGCTACGTATTAAGAATTTATAACTTTATTTTTTTTTTTCAACCTCTCATGGACACATTTCTTATCAGTAAATTTTGTTCCTAAAATAGCAAAACACACATTAACGGGGTTTGCATGCTGATGATTGGTTCTTGAGTCTTATCTTAAGATTTACTATAGAACTTGTCTATTTGGAACTCTTTTTCTAGCTTTCTTTCCCTTGGTACACATTTTTTGTGATCACCCCCAGTAACCACTAATCAATCACAGGCACTAACCCAACTCAGGTAATCTTCTCTTAGCATACTGCTTGACGGATGTGAAGTCTAGTCCATTAAAACAGAAAGTTATAACTTCTAAACAATGAATAATAGGGTTTAACCAGCAAAAATTAAAGGATAATAGTGTGTAATAATTCATGAATTTACAAACAAGTCAGATTTTTTCTAACTATATATCAAATTTGCAGTCTATAATATGACAGGAATTTAAAAAAATAATTTGCATTTTAAAAAGTATCAATAAAAAGTTTTTGAGAGAGATAACTTTAAGCCAACGTGCACATTCCCATAATTCTGTTTGTAATTCATGACTTGATCACTTCTATTTATAATCCGGTTTCCAAAGATGGCACCCACAAGCCAAAATTGTGAATTTGAATCAATAAAATTTGAAATATAACCTAACAACTGCTTATTTCCATCCCACAAGTGTGTAATAGTGACTGTATCCCACAGTCTGTTTTGAAGTGTGAATTATGGTTTTATGGCAGTAGAATTTTATGCAGTAGTTTGTGTGTGTACGACCCATTAAGAAAGTTTCAATATTTCAGACCTGGTTACTTTCAAATGTTAAATTCCATTTCTAAATATCAAAGCCACAGTTTGAAGTTTAAATTTAAATCATAACTTTATAGCTTTTGGTATTCACTGATTACCTGCAAGGCTACCTGGGGTACAAAACAGGGAGATTTTACATCAAACATTTAATGTATACATTTAACTTATTCATATATAACCATAATGAATAGATGGATTTTTAGCAAAATTATTTTTATGCATAATACTACATATCATCCCCTACAACAAATCCAGCAAGGTATGACATTTCAATTTCCAAATTCCACCCACAATATCCATCAGAGCATTGGATTTTAAAATTGCATTTGAAAATTCATAGAACGATAATTCCCACATTGTTCAAGGGAAAAAAAAGCTCTTTCTATTTAAATGTAAGAAAACTTCTTGTTTCCATCTGAAACCAACCTCTGAAACACAAAACCATGAAAAATGCCGAAACACGAACGTTCACCTATACTGTAGGTTATTATTCTGAATCAATTACATTCATGCACCTTTGAATGGTGCCTTTCATTTCTCCCAAGTCTCGCAGACAAAAGACGAGTGTAATTTTACTCTTTATTTAAAGGCTCAATCCATCGTCAAAAGCGCAAATTCGTGAACATGCACGAATGTATTAAACTAGGAACCTGTAACTCTGGTGTGACCAACCATCTTGCTAGTCTATCAAGGTAATTTACGTCGATATACACCTGACATTTCACCTGTCACAAGGTAATTGAAACCTTATGTCTAATGGCAACAGACCGAAAGTTACGGAGACCCAGCTCAATTCCAAATTCTTCAAACTACATTATACATACATCTATTGTACCTGAATAAAGCATAGCTCTTTATATGAGATGAAGGTAAAGTTTTGAATGCATGAAGAGTTTTACTATAAGCTCACACTTAAATCGCTCAATTCCCTAAAACTTTGATTGCAATTTTGGAAAGAAATTGTGTACATACATATACTTGGAATAGCTTTGGTCATGCATGGAAAGTTTTCAAAGCAGGCACCTTTGTGTTCCAGTGAGTAATGAATTTTGATGCAAAGTAGTTTATTCCCAGGCATCACAAAGTTTTGAGTTTATTAACTTGGCTAGATGTTGATATATCATTAACACACATATCATATTTGAAAACAAATCTGGGAAATGCGACAAAACCTGGAGGAAATTTATATACCAGAATTCAAAACCTTCAAACTAGAATTAAGAGTAGAGAAGTGACAGATACAAGATTTTATGGGCAAGTACGTTATTGAAGCAGACCTCGCAGCCTGTTACAAACGGCTGAACCATATTTAGTGAGGATATATATCACTACGTATATGTGAACAAATAAAATACCATATAGATTTTCCACAGTCTTCCTCTTAGCATAAGGTGACATCCATGTGTACTCAATATAATAAGATAAATCTCTAAGTAAGGTATACTTAAGATGGAAAAGATGACAGATGGAAAGAACCAACTTGTACAAACTACCGCTAATGATTTGAATGGGAAGGATCCATCTCAAAGTGGGTGGTACAAGTTAATGTTAACTAACTATGATTCTTACTGATTCAACTTAATAATATATAAAGCTCAAATTGAAAAATAATATATACGGCTTAAACTGAAACATAAAACGCCATGAAATTTGATGGTGTTTTTTTTTCATTTCTAATATGTCCCATTCGCTTCATGTAGATGATACGTTACAAATCTGAGGTAAAGACAAGTGCTATGGACATATGCCAATTTCATATATTAAAATATTTATTAATAATAATGGTGTTATATGCCTCACTCAACAATTTTTCAGTTATATGGTGCCAGCCAGTTTTGAATGATGGATAAGAGAACAATGTACCCAGGCAGCGACCACCAGCCATCTGCGAGTTAACATAAAGTAAGACCTATGCTTTTAATGTGTGTCAGTGTAACAAATCAAGACTTTAGCTATGGACAAATGTCAATTGTATGAGAACTTTTAAATATGCTGATTGACCTTCACTGTTTTTAGGTATAATCCAAAATACTATTATTTTTTTTTTCACCTAATGCCCAATACTTAGCAAAAAGAAAAGTCAAAGCAGTGGGCAGATCTCTATAATGAAGTCACATTCTGAAAGAGCACTCTATCATTAAATCACCTGTGACGATAAAAATTTTGTCTTTACGTAACCTCTCCAGTACAAGCACCACTTTACAAAATGCTTTATCAATTTAGAATTTAAAAAAATTTTGTGGGCCACCATTTTACTACAGGGTGGTTTTCATAACTAGAATTTCTGAAATCATTTTATAGATTGTCCAGTAAAAGCCAGCAAGGATTTAAACCTGGAACCTTCGGTCTACTAAACAGGTGTTCCATTAATTGAAAAATGCCAAAAGTGGTTATAATATTTATTATAAAGTACTTCTACATTAATGAACTGGTAATCAAACCACCCGAAACTGTCATAAAATCTTCTAAGACTTTGATAATAAAAACTGACATATATTGTATATATAGAATTATGACATGGCATTGAACTTTTCTCAAAATATTCAAGATTTTACAAGAAAGTCTTGTTGTCTATCATTTAAGTACTACTAAAGAAACCTGGTTGCCCTATTTCTGTCTCTCTCTGTAGGATCAATTTTGAATGTCATTATCACTAAGATACATTTTGAACTCAAAGGCACAATTGTTTATTGTGTTACAATTTCTTCCTGTTGTTTAAAGCATATACTTACATTCAGACTTTCAACAAACATGAAAAATGATTTTGTAAAATGAAAATCATTTCACAAATATACGCTGGAACAGAAACATGCCTGTGTCTATAATATCTGGCCGGATGAGAAACAGGATGTGGATTCTCCAGACACAAAAGGCCGTACAAGAGTTTTAAGTCAAACTTTCAATACAGTCAGAAGAGCGTTTATCTTTGATTTGATCTGGTAGGGCTATACAAACAAGAATTTTCGGCACCTGAAGCCTGAGAACTCACTGATATGGATTGGACAGATAAAAATGGGTGGAAGCATTCCTAAGTACCCAAGAATTATTTATTTTTGGCAGTTCTTAGATGTCATGGCACCAGCCATTGTGAAGCACAGTGGAGATTTAAATTAAATACCGACACATCAACTGTCTGCTAATACTTCTTCAAGACCTGGGTTTGTGAAGTATCAATGGGGAATATATTCTATAGAATGCCTTCTTATTTTACCTTTAAAACTTGAACCAATGAACCTGCATAAAAATATTCATCTGACGATATTTTCTGTCTTTTAACATTTGTTCTACACACAGAATACTTATTCAAGCAGAAATGAAAATGAAATAAAAAATATAAAAAACTCACACACAAGCAAATCATTTCTTTGAATCAAGTAATATATCTAATATTGTAAATGGTTTACAAGTAATTAAAAATCACTATAGGAATTTCATAACATCTAGGATGTTATAAACTTTCTTTAAACCTCAACACTAAAACAATCCTTTAAAAAACACGCCTTATATTTTCTATTTACATATTAAATATCTAGTTTAATCTTATGACAGTATTCCGCAAGTATGTTGAACAATCCCTATATATCTGGATTTAGTAACAATTCTTGTAACTTTTATCAAAGATTAAATTAAAAACGTACAGTCAACTTACCATTATCAATATAAAGTTGCTGTAAAACTTCAGTTGTGTCTTTCAGAGGAAGCTGTTGAACTGAATGTTAAGTCACAGATGTCCAGGTAAATGTATCGTCTGCTAAGTAAATATGTCGTCTGCTGTTAAAAGTTCTTTTTCAGTCATTTAAGTACCACAGCTTAGAGTTTTGTCTAAGACCGGAAAAGAGTACTGATGTGCTCTAAGTGATCACCTTATTCAGAATGACACAGCCTGATTCTCCGAGATACCTGGCAGAACGAGAACAGATCAACCAATGAGATGGCAGCAGCCGTGATTAAGGTGTTTTTCATGGAGGCATGAAAAATGTCCCATATCTCTTTGACTCAGTTGTTATACATCAAGACTTGTAATACATAGGTGCCAATAGAACTGACGCCCTGCCTCACTTAATTTTGATGTAAAAGTCGATACCTGTTCAATTTAACTTTTTGTGTCTATTTATGGAACTTCAGAAAACTTGTTGCTCCACTCAAAAACTTGGTAATTTTTTTCCCTGAATAATGATTTGGCTGGATGACGATTAAATACAAGTTTTCTCAGGAAACTCAAGGTGAACGATTCATCACGGTGTAGTTTAGATGATCCTTCTAAAGAATTTAGCACTTCATGCAGAAAGTCTTAACAGTACCTAGCCAACAATGGCACTTGCTGTTTAATATTCTCTCTCAGTTTGAAAGATTTAATCACGAAATGACGGTTTGGTTCCCAGGTAATAAAAGGACGCTATTGTCCCAAATAACAGTTCCTGTAGGTATAATACTTAGAATGGCATTATTGATTTATGAACACTTGTCCCACATAATTCTCGTCTGGAGAGAAAAAAAAATCTTCAAAATCCTGCTGACAAAAGTAGGTAAAAAAAAATTCCAAGATGTATAATTGTAAATTAGAATATATAGTCCTTTTCTCAATCTTGTCAATTTCAGATCAAGACAACTTTTTGAAAGTGAGAGAACTACAGTGTATGTATGCAGTTTATATCCTTGAAAATGAAACTGGATAAACTGTTCCATACAAAATATTCATATGTCAAGTAGATAAAGCTTCCAATTTAATCAAAAGTTGAAATAATGCCAGTGCTGATCTTCCATCCATGCAGTGTTCAAGGTATCAACTGTACAACTGTCCAACACCTATTGTCGTTTTTGACATGAAAGCCTAGTTCAGCATTAGAATGACAAATTCTACCTGGTTACATCTATAAAAGTGTCACAGTTTTGCGACTACAGCTAAGAAATCAGGAACTGCAAGTTCCGACATGACAGGTATCATCACTGTCTCCCATACAGGTGAAACTAAGAAAACATCATCATAAAACGTTCCAGACTACACAATGAAACTGTAACAATTATAATATACACAACTGTTGACTCCTGGCTGCCAGAACTATTTTGAATTTATTAAATTGTCATTTTGGCTTCAGTGCACATAAGTTAATTTCTCCTTGTGGTCATTTCATTTATTCATTAGGCTAATTCTTATAAAGGTGAACCAGGTGAGAGAGAGAGAGAGAGAGAGAGAGAGAGAGAGAGAGAGAGAGAGAGAGAGAGAGAGAGAGAGAGAGAGAGAGAGAGAGAGAGAGAGAGAGAGAAATAAGGTCACATTTTTTTTTCTGATTTGTGATTCTTTGTCCAAAAGTCAGTCAACACAAACAAGCCCATACAAACTAAGAGACAGGTTCCTACAGTGCAACAACTCTTGGGACAGACCTATCAACAGTCAGACATTTGAGAAGTATTGTGCCAATATTAGTACTATGATAAAATGAAGTCAAATTCCAAAGAATTTCCCTTTATCTCCATCTATCTATTCCAAACCATACATGTGTATGATATACATATACCATAGGTTAAACCTTATCACTAACCAAATCACGAGAACTTCAGATATATAGCTGCAATTGTTCTTTGAACCAATGGCACTGATAACTGAGATACCTAATTCAGTTAAATTACATCTATCTCTATCATCCCTGAATTCACCTATGTATATAGCTAAATGACCCTCAGGTATCAGCAGGTACCTGCGTTCAAACAGAACGGTTTCACCAAATTGGTCTTTGAACTTTGATAAACGTTACACCTTACATAGCCTGGTATTCTGTCTGTTGGTCATAGTAGATTTTCTCACCTGTGTCCATTACCTGTGGCTACAGAGCATTGTAATGTTGTGTCAGTAACACTTTATAACAATAATAACAGTTATGTCACAATCTGGCAGTGTGATGTGCAGTTAATTGTCCTCATGTTTATCTTCTGAATATTAAAAAAATGCCGAAATTTATCATAAAAGATCTTGTGTTGATAATTTGTTTTTGAAGTTTTAAAAAACCATGTTCTCTGGGGCATTTGTGATCACTCCACTTTGTACTGAATGTTTTGTGAACATACTATGTACTGATTATATCACATTGAAATACACAGAAGCAAAACATTTAAAATTTTAAAATTTCCTCAATAAAATGGTCCTGATGGGATCAAATTGGTGGGGTTCAAATATCGGAAATTTAATATCTGAACAAGCATCTTCATGGAATGAAAAGAAATAAGAGAAGATTGTAAAGATGTTGCTTTTGTAAAAAGCAAACTTGGGGAATATTTTCTTTAGTTTTATATTTTTGTTACTGAATTATAAGAATTTTGATATAAAAACAGTCGAAATAAAAGTCTTCACCTACATAAAATTTCTGCATATTATTCATTTTATTTTCATTTGTATCATGACAAAATAGATCTAAGAGCTAGACTGAATACCTGTCCAACAGTCACCAACAGTATCTAATAGATTTGGCTTAAACATGATAAAGATAAGTTGTCTAAGGAAAGAATGCCACTGTACTGCAAAGAGATAAATATGCAGATATGAACCAAGGTAGTACTGACAGGTAAGTTGTACTGTACCTGAACAGTGAGTGAGTGAGTGAGTGAGTGAGTGAGTGAGAGAGAGAGAGAGAGAGAGAGAGTGAGAGAGAGTGTGTGTGTGTGTGTGTGTGTGTGTGTGTGTGTGTGTGTGTGTGTGTTATATGTAAAATGATACTAGATCATAAATAATAATGGAACGATTAGGTCTGTCCATCTCATCCTATTTGCTGCATTTGTGGATAATACAAATCAATGTATCAGGGACACCTGTTAAGATGCAGAACAACATGACCACATATACTGAACTATCTTTCAATCAATCTCTCTCTTTTCTTTCTCTATTACAGTTACTCCATGAAGTAGACATATCTCTCTCTTACAGTTACCCCATAAAGTAGACAGATTCTCATTCTCTCTCTCTCTCTCTCTCTCTCTCTCTCTCTCTCTCTCTCTCTCTCTCTCTCTCTCTCTCTCTCTCTCTCTCTCTCTCTCTCTCTCTCTCTCTCTCTCTCTCTCTCTCTCTCTCTCTCTCTCTCTCTCTCTCTCTGATCTTTTGAACTGTATGCCATAATTATGACATTAAATAAATCTATGTATATGTATGTCTACACACATAATTTTATATATCTTCTACTGCACATGTACATGGAAATTTGACAAAAATAAATAAATTTGAATGACCTTGAAAATGTGATAAACTGTACCTCTCATTCCAAAGTATTGAAACCTACAAAAAAAAATTCATCTCTCACCACTCCACAGTTATGTCCCCATAAGTAGAGCTGCCAACGGCATACTTAATTTTTTATTTTTCCTCCATCATAAAAATTAGACCCATTGTTTAAAAAAATGGGGAGACGTGTCCCAATGTGTTTTTTTTTTTTTCTTAAATCACAATAAATGTAATTCTATGCTTAGATAGAGCATC
Organism: Atrina japonica; assembly: GCA_030159075.1. Lineage (NCBI taxonomy): Eukaryota > Metazoa > Mollusca > Bivalvia > Pterioida > Pinnidae > Atrina > Atrina japonica. Next base: position 124,987 of record BROG01000445.1, on the reverse strand, counting down.
CCCTGGTACATATGACATGACACAAACTTGTATCTGTGCTATGGGCTGATATTGAGTAGTACCGCCATACTGTTGATTTATGGGACCTCTCTAATTCTCAAGCATTGGTGTGACGGAACAGTTCCTAATTATGTTTCAACTTCTTGTCAGGGAGGGTTCCAGCTAAACTGACTTTGTGAGAAAGTTTTCCAGTTCATTTGCTGAAGTCTCCTACAAGATACATGCTAAGATTTAAACAATAAATTGCCCTACGTCTGATGCTGATTTAAGCACAAACCCTCTAGCCTATGGAGCTAAGATCATCACCAGAGGACAACAATATAGAATTAAATCATTGGTTCACACAGGAGATAGCTTTCTTGCTTTGGCTTGATTTAACAAGGGCACAACTACTTAAAGCCCTTGCCACTTGATCCTGTGAGGCAGGGAGAGGTGTCTGGTCTGTGTTTGTAGCCATCTTCAGTGGTCCATATTTAAGTGCCACTATACTTGTATAGTCCAACAAAGGTATTGAACAGCACATCTTAGATCATTTAACCTCCATTTAGATGAAAAGCTATGCAGACAGTTTGCAGCTGTGGACACAAAAATTCACCTCTGAAAATCTGGCACCATCAGGGTTAGAACCAGGGACCTTCAAGTTGAAGATTTGGAACTCTGCCAAGGAGATAGATGGGTGGTTGATAATGGCGATAAGCTCCTATGCAGCAAGTCTAGCAACATTTTACTTTGTGACCAGTGCACAAGCACCTGTAGCTCTGCTGACAACTGATTTGTATCATATATCTGAGATTATATATTTGATACTCTCCTGTTTACCTGACTAAATATATATACATGTTTATATAAATGTTATGATAAAAGTAATCTGTAATCTTTTTTAAATGTGCAGTATGCACACACAGTTAACAACATATAGAAACTCATTATCTGTAGTACCTATATGTATTCTGCTATCCTGTTTGCCCTTGATGCCATGTCTGAATTTGTGTGCAGTTCATCCTAGAAATCATTCTAAACAGACCCTACTCTACAGAATCATTAAAGGTTAGGTAAGAATGTATCCTATCCCTCCTCACTCTCACTCACTCACACTCACTTTCACTCACTCACTCACTCACTCGCACTCTCATATACAGTGAAAGGTGTCTGAGAGAATGGTGAGCAATTACAAAACTTTTACCAAAATTCAACTAAACAGGTTCAGGTGAAGCATATAGTGATCACCAACATTGCATTAATTATTTGAAACACTAAAAATGTGACTAATGAATTGTTAAAACATTATTTAAGTACAAATTTAAAAGCCTGATTTAAGTTAATAAAAACAAAAACAAAATTCCTTTAAAAGGAACATCTCATACATAAGTAGCTTTAGGAACTATATTTTCCTTCCATCTTTTGCTTTGATTTTTTATTTCATTTTAAAGGGGAGCTGTAAAAAGACATTTTTACTCTGATAAAATAGAATTTTGTTCAAGCAACAGAGACCTAAAAGAAGTCAAGAGAACTTATGTAAATAATCTCTAGAAAGATGTGTCGAAACATGCCATAATCCAGTAAATTTTGTCCCCTGCACTGGAGTGGTTCAAAGTGTAATGAATTCCTCTATCTGTAAATGCTTAAAATACCTGGAAGATAAACTGTTAGAATTTCCACAGGTAAAATAGATACAGATGCATGTAAGTGTGTCAAATGGCCGTCTATTAAGTGCTCACGTTTATGTAATGAACTATCGAAGTGCAAATTTAATTGTCCCGGCAGTGTAACACTAAATATAAAACCAACATTATTCAAAATTAAGTTATCATTCACATCAATTAAATTCTATCCCCACCAGAATTTAAAACTATTAAAATTCAATTATAGTCAAATTCAAAATTTCTTTATTAAAAGACAAATGCTAAACATTTTATGTGGGTGGTATTGAGAAAAATTTTAAGGATTATTACTTTAGTTCACAGACCAACCCAAAACAAAGTTATATCTATTAAAATTGGGTTTTTTTTCCACAGAATTAAAAAAAATATATATTATTTTTTAAATCATAAAATATACTTCTATTATGTGAAAAAAATTCATTCGGTGCATTGGTAAAAACATTGGTAAAAAAAAGGTGAAAAAGAGCTTTTAAGACACTATCTATAAAAACTTGTGTATCTCTCTCCCTCTCATATCATTACCAGCATCACTCACCTTAAGTGAGTGTAGGTACCGCATAACTTAGTGGACATGGAGACCTATGTACATTTTTCCCTGTACACATACACAATCTATCTATCTATCTCTCTCTCTCTCTCTCTCTCTCTCTCTCTCTCTCTCTCTCTCTCTCCAAGAGTGTGTGCATGCACTTGGCTCTTTGTTGGGGATTCCTTTAACCTCTTTATTGCATACTTTCTACATCAAAGTATCTTTTAATCTTCTAAAAAGGCTCTATACCAGCTTAAATGTACATCATCTACAGATAGTCAAAGGGTTAAAATCTAATGTCTTTTACTCTTTGGATCTTTAATTTTCTCACTCATTTACACTGCAAATCATACCCATAATCACAGGTAGGTCAAAAAGACAAAAAATCAAAATTTGGCACATTTTTTTGTAAACACATTTTTCTCGATAGCAGTCAAAATAATACACTATTTGATGGATTTAGTTAAATACGATTCATATATATCATTCATAAGTCATCATTTATTTTGGTGAATTCCTAAGTTAGTCATATTATGTCGTCTCTACTACTGATTTGATAATTTCATATCTACTGTTATACAGACTTTGATACCGACTGTATTACAGCTGGAAAACAACTGAACAGAATGCCAAAAGTTTGATAGGAAAGATAAATGATACAATTTGATAGACAGAGTGATTTATACTAAATATGTGATACTTTTAAGGAGTTAAATAAGAGGCATATTACTTTCAAAACTTTACCATACATGTAGTCTGTGTACTGCGACCATTTTCAACAGGATCTTAGAAATACACGCACTACGATCATAAAGAACAGGATGTATGAATAATACTTACCAAAAAATACATTTATTAAATGTCATAATTATGGCATACAGTTCAAAAGACCACAATTCTGAGAGAGAGAGAGAGAGAGAGAGAGAGAGAGAGAGAGAGAGAGAGAGAGAGAGAGAGAGAGAGAGAGAGAGAGAAAGAGAGAGAGAGAGTGAGTGTGTGTGTGTGTGTACATGTTTTATGTGTATATACCACAGACCTCACAGAGAGCATGTATATGTGCAAGTGTACACACTATTGTATGTGCATGCTTATTCAATCCTCCCTTACTAGTGTGGAAAGATTTTGACACTTCCTGACTTGTTACATATATTTAGTCCATTCCAAGTTTTTCTATATTAAGCGTCCACCCTGAATTAAAAAACCTAACTACCTATTCAGAAAAAACACACACACAACCTGAACATAACCACAAGACTCTTCAATTACAATTATGATCATTTAATAGAAATGAATGGCATCAGGTAGTGGAGTTAAGTTGAGTAAACGGTTCCTACTAATCAGAGAACACTACAGTACCCTAAGTGCACTAGAGTATTTAAAATGTTAATGGTAGATCTATATTTAGCTTTATTTTATCTGAACTCTATGTCTGCATCAAACCAACTTCAAAAGTAAAACACTTTCATTCCATGTTTTGTAAGGAACAATATGCATTTCTGGATAACCAATTGTGTGTTTTTTACATATACGATGTCCTAAACCAAACCGCACATGGACACTTTACATAGAAAAAAATTGGAATGGCCTTAGGTGCTAAACCTTCTTGATCTATGCATAAAACGACATTCAAGTTTTTTAAGTCTCCACAACCAGTGCTTTAATACAATTGTAAGCCACATCTATGTTTTAACACTCTAACCAATGCAAAAATGTACAGAAATAAGCTATAATTCGGTTCGAACCCTCCCCCAAAACCAGATCTAGAGGTAAATGCATAGATATCTATAAGTCTTCCATGGTAAAGTGGCACATCTTGGTTCTGTCAAAAGCCCTAACAATACAGTCCATTTTCCAAAAACAGGAATGTACAGGTAAAACCTAACTAATTATTACTGTAGCTCTAATGTTTGTGTTATCTAAAATAAGTCTGTCAGCCTTGTTATGATTCAATTTAGACTCATTGTGTTCATAAACATGTGCCGATTTTACTCAGTAGACCTATACTTGTTGAAACAATTAACCCCCCCCCAAAATAACAACATCTAAAATATGTCATGGTACAATAATCATTTCCTTAGCGACTTTATTATATCAAAGATATTTGAGGGATGGAAAACTTGGCAAATTAGCAATGAAGAAATTCCCTGCCAATCAGCATAATACATAATTCTGTAACAGTGACATCAACTTTTGTTAGAGATTAGAGAAGGGATACCCCTGAACCATTATAAGCACCCTCTTCACCTTCAAGGATCCATATACAGTAAAAGCTGTCTATAAAGGGAACAGGCAACAGTAGCCATTATAAGCAGGTGGCCTTTACAAAGAGGTTTATTTATTTTAAAAAAAAGTTAACAAAGGTCATGTTTGAATGGTCTTTATATGCAGGTGCCCTTTATACAGGTGGCCTTTAATGTTTGATTATACATATTAACCTTGGTCTAAAACAGCCAAATAATTTCTAAAATGAAGTTTATAGTATGAGAGTTGAGTGACGAAATCCATTATATTGATCAAAATATTTCACTTGAACCCTTTGCTTCAGGTCAGCATATAATGACATAAAAATAAACAGAGCTAGGATATACCTTAAAACACTACGTTTGTTGTAGTAGTACCTGTAATATTTCGCCAGACATAACATTGGTAGTGGGTCTGCTACCTGTCACCAGGTGAACAAAGGTGAAATAAAACATAAATTGTGTACATAGTAGGATCTCAGATCCACAAAATAAATGACCAAACATTACAATATACAAAAGAAATTTGCCAAAGTCTCGCACTGTCTGAGGTGTGAGAAAATTGTATAAAAGCTCTTAATCCAAATAAAAAGCCTGCAAATTTCAAGGCCTGATTCAAAATTTTATTTGTTTGACCGATCCAAACCAACCCAGAAAAATCAGACAAACAATTATATTTTTGGCCCTTTTTAGAAAATCAATCTTCTGTACCATAAATTACAAAATTTTGTTTGTTTGACTAATCCAGATCAACCAAGAAAATTTGGTCCAACTGAAATAAATTTTTCGCCTTGATAGAAAATCAATCATTCGTGCCATCATATGATTCTTACAACAGTCAAACATGTACACATAAACAAAAATAAAACACATCACGAAAATTCAATATAGACACACATTTTTTTGGTATGTGGATTTTGTACATTTTAGACATTTCTATATAAAACATTTTCTAAATAAATATGTGGATATTGTACATTTTAGATATTTATATGTAGAACATTTTCTAGAAATAAGGCAAAATAATATTCCTAGCTACAGACCAAGGTTAACAAATCCTGGTCAGGATTGGTCAAACAGAATTTTTTGTATAGGCCTTTAATGTACTTGTATGAGTTACCAATACTCCAAATGATCTTTTCAGATGTACAGAAGTCCCTCATATAAAAAGAGGTGCTTGTCCATCACAAATGCCTTGTACCTGGCCAAATTTAAAACAAATTCTTATGTTGATGTGGATTGGTGTGGTTTCCTATCAAATGAGATGTCAAGCCTGATGCATTTACCGTAAATCCGATTTTATTTGCAAGAATTTTATTCATGCATAGTTTTCTGAGAGCTCTCGCTCGCAAAAATAAAATTATCGTGTAAGTAAGTATGATAATAGTATGATGAAATGGGCATTCAAAATTGCGAACTTGTGTCGCGAAAATAAAGTCCTATGAAAATTTCCAGATCTACAGTAATTCATTTTGGGAAATACATGTTTAGAGATATACAAATTCTAAAACAATTTTTTTTCTTTTTCAAATCAAATGTGATAAAGAAGACTTAAGTTGGGATGTCACAGCCATTGATGTATTTTATTTGGTCATTGATGTCTTTTATTCAGAGTTTTCTGCCTTTTTTCCTATATCTATCTGAAGGTACATGTTAGATAACCAACACAAAACTTTGATACCTCTCACATCTGATGAAGATTTTGACAAAAACTTTAAGGATCAATCCATAAGCTTCAGATAGGCCACTTTCACTTCTTATATCAAGCACCTGTTGCCATGCCCGTCATGAACAGTATGGTATGGTCAGTTTCAAACCTCAAACTTTTGGTAGTGAGACCTTTGTTTTACCATAGCAGAGTTATGGTAAGTGGTCAAGAACAGGTGGACAGTATATATTGTAAATGACTGTGTGCAATATGTGTTTGTGCTTTTTCAACATGTGAGGTACATACACTAGCTCAGAGTTCAGATATTGATATCTGTTCCAAAAATTCTATGACAAATTAATATTTAAAGGAATACTCCTTATAACATGTGTTTGACATGAAACTTTCAAGAGGGATTTTATCATTTTTTTTCTATACTTAATTGTCTAATTTTTTAAGCATTTGTAAATATAACGTTGACCCATTCAGAACTGAACATTAAAACATATTAATGTTGTCATACATTAAGGGTGCTTTTTAAATGTTTTTTAAAAAGCAGATGGCAAATGAAAAACAACTGATAAAATATGAAAATTAAATAAAAAGTGAAATTTCTATTTGATATATGCTAAGAAATTCTTGTAAGGAAATGTGTTATCTATGCAGAATACTGAAGTACAAGCAGAAGACTGATACAACAATGCCATCAAATACAACCAGTTCAGCCACTTGTGAACTGAAGCAGGGTGTAGAGATCTTTTCTCTCTTTTTTTTTTTTTTAATTGGTGACAAATAAAACTGCTCAAGTATTCAATTTAAAGTTCTACCATTTAATGAAATGTGCAACCTCACATGGTGTGGGGACTCTATGTAAATGCATTAAGCTCTTTAAAATATGTGGGTTTTATTATTATTATTATTATTATTATTATTATTATTATTTTGTGGTGTAGGTATTTAGACCCATTCTGATTGTTCATTTTTGGAGATGCTACAGCCTAGTGGATAGAGAATTGCACTTTATTATAGAGTGCCTATGGTGTCTGAAGTCGACAGTGCTCATGTCTAGCCATCTTCTGGACTGCGTACATGAGAAAGTTTGCTGAGATAAAATGAAAACAGGCCAATGATCTGAACAATGTTACTAAGTTTTACTGACTAAATTTGGATGCCATGATTTGATTAATACATTACTGAATCGTTTAAAGCACCTCAATAAATAGATTGACGAATAAAGAAAGAAAAGTAAAAATAAAACCACAAAAAAACAAGCAGAGTATTCGTGAATCAATAAAATGTCCCCTACCTGTGAAACCATTAATAAATGAATGGTAAGCAATTACAAAATTTTTAACAAAATTTTGACTGCACGGACTGCCAGACAGACGGACAGATGCCAATGAAACTTATAGTTCCCCTCGTAGCCACCTGTAAGGGACTTACATGTATAACAAATTGATAGTTTTCTTTAAAATTGATCATGTGGAACTAGTCAATTCCACTTAATTGCACACCTGAAAATTGCATATTCCTGTCTATTGCATAACAAAAAACCATGCTCTATCTCTTGTATGTTAAATATTCTTTATAACTGCATAGGTTACACCAAGAATTCCTGTTAATTACATAACATATTCCCCAAAATAGGGGGAATGTATTGATTGTGGTAAAGAATTATATGTGAAAATACTATTTTGATGGCAATGAGAACATATCAAACAATGTTTTATGAAAATTTTTCTTTTATGAAATTTTTTTGCCAATGCAATCTTGACATGTTATCCCCCAAAACCAATTTGGATTTTCAAAATAAACAGAACAAATGCCTGAAATCAAGTTTTTCTGTTTCAATAAAACGTCATATATTTTCGAAATTTTTTGGACCCTGGACCCAGAATTTTGGAAAATCTCTATACATACCAAAAAGAACAGAGCTGAACTAGCAGTTTATTGATAGAAGAATTTTAAATATTCAAAAGTTCTCTACACAGAGCCCCTTACCACACACACGATGCACTACACACATCACACTACAATGAGTAACAACAGATCACAAGTCACAGGATGGAATATTGAAGTGTTTTATGCCACACAATTTTTCAGTTATATGGTAGTGGCCATTTTTTAATGGTAGATGACAGAACCCAGATACTATATACCCAGGAGGAGACAACCAGCCTTCTGCAAGTAAACAGACCCTTTCACGATATCTGCGTTCTTACTAATTTCACCTGCGCACAAGCACTTCCGAGTGGTATCAAGAAGTTTCGTGCTCAAAACATTTCATACCCATGACAATTAGTACCCAATTAAAGACTAATTGTTCCCTGTGTACGATTTAAATTTCATTGGGTATGATTTGTTTTGAGTACGAAACTTCTTGTTACCACTTGGAAGTGTTAAGTGCTCGTACCTACACTGACCAGAAGTGAGAGACTTCATGGTTCAAAGCACGATGCCCTGACCACTCGGCCATGAAGTATGGGTCAAGTATGGAATTAAGTATCCGTGATGGTAACCTATTTAGGGGTTACCAAGTTTGACTTTCTGGGGCCCCATTTTATCAAGAAGTTGTAACTCCTAAGTCTAAAGTTATTTGACCTTAAGACAAAATTTAGGACCATTTTATCAATCATACCTAACTCAAGTCTTCAGGCATATTTGCACATTTTCAAATTAGATTTTAATAGTATTATGTCACTTAAAACAATAACTTAGATCTATGCACTGCCTCTGATTAGTCATAAAGACAAGACCTGATTTAGCCGTAATCCAAATGTCTTAATTCTTTGTAAAATGGTCACTAGTCTTAAGTTTGGTCCAAAAGACTTAGGACCTTTTATAAAATGGTTCCAGTTCATTCCTAAGATGTAGGACCTTTCGTAAAATGGGTCCCAGTTCATTATCGTAAATGGGTTACTTTATGTTTACCAGTATTTAGCTATTGAATTATTCTGTGAATTATAAATTATTTGTTTATCATAGACTTGTTTTTTTATTATTATTATTATCATACCTAACTATTTATGGTCTTAAACTTCAAACTTGATAATAAATCATATCAATATTTTAATTGACAATTTGTTATGATTGGAATCAAATACAGGACACATCTAAATATTGGAAGAAATTAAAAATTATTTTATTAGGTGGAGTTGGAATTTCAAATGTGATCAACAGTAGAGCTAAAATAATAGATGAAAGACAAGACTGACCAATGATATGCAGTAATCCAGGCAAAAATTCAAATTAATGAAGGTATAGTACCAAGTTTTCATTTTTCCCACCATAAACCTGTCATTTTATTATGAGAAAGGGCATTATTTGGCCAACAATTCCATTTTTTAAATAAATGACAATATATATATATAAACAGGTATTGCAAGAAAGAAAAAAAGCTGAGATTTATGTAAATGGAAATGTTCCAATCCATTATAGTAATGGCCAATTTGCATTTTCAATAAAATTATGGCAAATAAATTGTGGAGACTCGTTTCAGGTGACTAACGTGCAAGGAATCACCTGAGCTTACAGGTACAACATACACAAAATGTCTAAATGGTGAACACCAGGCGATCACAATATTTAAGATGCCAAAACACATCATATGAAATACTTGTATCTATCAAATCTTCGCAATACCATCGGTGAGTTGAAGCGGAACAGAAGAAAGGAAAAAGAGCTTTAATGTACAAGTCTTTTACACAATTTTACCTGGAGCTAAATATATGTTCTATTTCACATTTTGCGACAAGCGAAATTACCTAAACAAAGTGGGACATTTTCTTTTTCTCAAACTACAAAAGATAGAGGTTAATAAACCTGAATCATCAATTACATAGACAAAGAAGAATCAGTCCTTGGGATGATAAAAACTTTGAACAAAACCATAATATTTTTTCAATGTTTAAAACAACTAGACCTTTTTTTTTCTTTCTGCAGTATAAGGCTAAATTTTCTGTCTTTTACTTTTGTTGAGAATAATAAATTATTCCTCTAACAAACAATAAAAAATGATTCAAACAGATTCGATAAAAACAATTTATTACTGAAATTAATGTGTGTGTGTTTACAACTCTCTCTCTCTCTCTATCTCTCTCTCTCTCTCTCTCTCTCTCTCTCATACAGTCAAACTTCCATTAAAGGCCACTTCTGTAAAAGGGCACCTGTCTATGAAGACCATCCAAATATAACCTTTGTTAACCTTTATTGAAATAAATAAACCTCTTTATAAAGGTCACCTGTCTATAATGGCTACTTTTCCCTTATTCCCTTGAGTGGCATTTATAGACAAATTTGACTATGTATATATGAATATGTATGTATAAATACACACACACATACACACACACACACACACACACACACACACGTATACAATATATATAAAAGTTATGTAAAAGATAAATATACAGATATACAATAAAATAATATTATACTGCCATGAAAATTACTCTTTAATTGCTACATTTTGTGGTTTTGGTTAAAAAAGACCTAAAATCCATTACACAAACACTTGAATATAAATTTTCAACAGGTAAACTGTAAAGTCTTTTATCATAAAATTCAGATAAGATCTACAAATAAATTCTATACCAGTGTCTGTATTAAAACTGATGCTTTAAATTTAAACGGATATGGAGACACTATCATCCTATGTTAGTCAATTTACAATATTTATTTATACACATGTCATATGTTCTCTGAGCTGAACAGGATCCTTGTGGTGCCAAGTTCTCTGGTTAAAAGATGTCTGAGAGAGTCCATCCCTATGTGATCCTGCTGAATGACACTATAAATTTTGTATCTCTAGACAGGAAATATGTAATGGAAACCCCCTGAGGGACTTAGGCTTAACTCATTTCCACATACCATTTACTACTTCTCTTGGTCACTTTTCTGTTTTTCTTAGGACCAAGAAAGCAATGTAGACATGTATATTTAAATGGCATTTTAAGCCACACTTGATATATTCTTTAGTGATAAAGCAGAGGCCAATTTTTAATGGATACGAAGAGAGCCTGGTTGTAATGACTTCCAGCCTCCCACAATTAAACTAAAGATCATTGGTTCACAAGAAGATTTTTAAAGTGTTAAATATTTTCAAGCCCTTTTGGCCCTTGGCTCAGGTCAGTCAGGTGACCTAAAAGGTATTGATTGTTCCTTCACCTGGCTTGGAATCAGAAGTGAAAGCCATGCCTTTCCAACAAGACTTTAAAAGAACCAAGGTCCAGCATCACGACAGGAGTGCCACTCTAGGGAACCCTCAATATGTTGGCATAATCCATAGTGAAGTCAAAATCCCTCACTGAACTGGCATAATCCACAGCGCGAGTCAAAATTTGTGGCACTACTTCGCCATCTGGTGAGGACTCTCATAAAAGTGACAGTTACTTGGCCACTGAAATATGACTTTCATGCACTTGTCCCTGGGCAAGTAAATGCAAAAAATTGGTTGCCCGAAATAGATTTTCACTTGTCCAATAATTTCTTTATATACAAAAATACTTTGAACTCTAATGTTTTCCCCCCAAAACTATAAAAATTCAATTATCCAAATGGTAAACGTAACAGGTCGGGAATAGGATTTCCTCATCCCTGAGGTGGTTTCTCTTTTTATTTGTAGAATAATTTAACCAAGTGTTTTTCATAGTGTGGTCTCAGAAGACAGAATCTCTCATGAGAGTGGTCTTTCAAGACAGGTTTCACTGTGTGTGGTGTGTGCGCCCGCGCGTGCGTATGTATTTTGAAATATCTCAATTTTTTTCTCAAATCATATACCTACTGCTTTTTTTCTGACGGTATATGGTACCTTATATCTTGAATATGTCTATCCAATCAGAGTTACGCAATGAATTGTCTTCATTTGTAAAGCGACGCCACACCATTGTTGACACACAAGTCTCCAGCAGTTTACACAAAGAAAATTGTCTTCACAGATCTTGAATTAAATCATATGTACTTCCAGTAAGTAAACTACTTTCTGGCACTAGAATCTTTTTTATTTTGAACAAATATAGTCAGGAATTAAACATTTTAATCTGGTTTTTGTCACTTCCTTGCTTTGTTTAGTATCATGTTTAAGGCAGCTCATTTAGCTTTAACTACGGAGATTCCATTTCTATTATTAATTTGTCCTGTAAACATGTTGGTTCTTTTTTTTAAATAATCATGATATATACCCATAATTGGGATTGAAATAATCCTGTGTTGATCATTATGAACAAGAAACCTGTAAAGGTGGTACATGTATGTCCAAATTGTATGATACTCAAAACTGTTTCTCACAGCAGAGCTTTGTTGTAATTGTTGTTCAACGTCCCACTCAAGAATCTTTCACTCTTATGGAGACATCACCAGATGCCTGTGAAGGGCTTCAAATTTTGCCCTATGCTTGGTACTTATGGCCATTGAGCAGTGAGGGTTCTTAAACATGCCGAAACCTACTGTGGCACAGGACCTCGAATTTTACTGTCTCATATGGAGGATCATAGCAGAGCTAAACAAAACAGTTGATGCAGGTAGACAGACAGACAAATGAACATACATCTTCAGTTCATGGGTCAGTATTTGCTTTGCAATTGGCCCAATAAAACAAGAATACTATTTCTATGATAACAGCATAGTGAATTTGGTTCTATGCATTCATGATTCACAATGGACTAAGCATTTACGGGCATGAAACCTACTATTAATGAAGTGCAAAAAATGTTGACCTATGTCTAGGACTCTAGCATTAACATAGTGTAAGTTATTTAGCATATAGCTACATGTATCTTCATTAATCAAAGATACAGTCAAACTTGCATTAAAGGTCACTCATGTATAAAGGACACCTGCCTATAAAGGCCAATGGTCAAGCAGCAGAAATAATCTATAAAGGACAAGTGAATGCACAAGCAGATTTATCATATATAAAACAACTTAACATCTAATCAAGCCATGATATAACTGAAACAGTAAAACAGTAAGTAACTACCATAAAACCTGCTTTAGCGACCACCTGTGTATAAAGACCACCTGGTCATAAAGACTGTTTTTTTACAAGAATAATACAAGAACAAGTGATCTTTTAACAATTACATTTTAATTTTCATATTGTACAAGTACGTGTATTATTTTTCCTGACATAAGCTTTGTCCTCTGACTCAAGTGTCCCTCTCGAGACAAACATTTTAATTCTTCGTTAGTTTTATTAAATACATCTTTGACATCTTGAAATGAGAATGTGACATTTCATTCCTGTAATATTTTTTATTTTGGTAAGTTCGATCAATCATCCGTTAGCCAGTCAAGCATATCAGAGACATGCAGTAGATAACATGTACATTAAAGTGCATTTAAAAGTACATCATACATATTAGCCTGTAAATGAAATACTATAAGTCTGCTATATAAGTAAATTGATGTTTCTGAATCATGACTCTAAATATCACTCATTTTTATGTCTCGCTAAGTATTTTCCACTTACCAGGCACACAAAGAAATCAGCAGCTAAAAGCGAATTGCTACAAATTTTGACCTTGTTTATAAAATGATATCAATGAAATAGAACCTCAATTTTTAGACTCAACAGAAAGACTAATGTTTCACTTCTTAAGACCCGCATATTGCCAAGGCTGTCACTAACCATTTTTAAAATTTTGGGATTGGACTTCTAAAATCATATGTGGGTGTGTTATGTGGAAGAGGAGGAGTGGTTGGAATCAGTTTGTCCAATACCAAGGTGTCCCTTGGATTAGACTTTCAAATTCTTACCATGTGAGGGCACATACTCAAATTTTGTATACCATACTTAGGAATAGTTCATTTTTAATGAGAAAATCATAATTTTGACCAAATGTTTGTTTGTTTGTTTGTTTATTGTTGTTTAATGTCCCACTCTAGAATATTTCACTCATATGGAGATGTCACCAAATGCAGGTGAAGGGCTTCGAATTTTGGCCTATGCTCGGCACTTACGGCCATTGAGCAGTGAGGGTTCTTTAACATGCCGACACCTACTGTGACACGTGACCTCCAGTTTTTACTGTCTCATCCGAAAGACAGGAAACCAACCTGTCGCCGGTGGGACTCGAACTCACGACCTCAAGATCCAGAGTCGAGCGCGCTACCGACTGAGCAAGGCCGGCTTCCAAATGTTTGTATGTGAATGAAAACATACAATGTGTTTCCTAGTCAGTCACATTCTGAAGTTACTGGTCAGGGACCAGTAGTCGGCTAGGACCAGTAGTCGGCTATTGCATTATTTCAGATATATAGAACACAATTTTGTGAGAATTTTTGTAGGTCAATCATGAGATGACGGACATTTTTTTCAAACAGAAAAAAAAAATATTGTCATGGTACATAATAAAGGCAAAATCACACCATAGCTGGCTACTGGTCCCAACCAGTACAGTCAAAATAATGAAATAAAGTTGAGCTTGAGTAATGAGTAAACTTGGAGACTTCAGGCCCTAATGACTCTGGGCGCTGATGTTCCCTTGTGAGTTAATTAGTCAACCATTAGTCCCCCATCAGTAGTCACTTCTATGACATGTGTGAGACCACCCACTTCTCTTCAACTACAGTACAGTTTTAGGACATAAATGAGTTCACAAAATTGAATTTCACTATATAATCTTAGTAACCCTGCATTTGTTTGATTTTGTCCTCTGAATTTGGTAGATACCCAAAATTAATGAATCATGTTTAACCCCGGGAGTCTGGGCTTAATTTTGATGATATTTCTGATGGTATACATCCATAAATTACTTCAAAATATCAATGATTTTATTTTGGTTTTTACGAATTACCTCAATGATCCATTCATTAACTCTGCAATAAACATCAAAATGACATTGCTAGAATTTTACTCGCATGAAGAATAGTGTATTCCGTCTGAAATAAAACAAAGATTGCAGAACCAAAATATCACATTTACGTGAATCAAGTTTTGTAAAAATCTGAAAAACGACGAATTCTAGAGGAGTTATTGAAAAAAACATAAATTTACAAAGAATATATAGTGAAAATAAATTTTGTGATCTCATTTTTGTCATACTTCTGTAGATCAATGCGAGTCTGGGGTCTCTTCATTCAGCTACCTCATTTTTCATGACTTGTATGCCAAGTAGACAGACATGTCAAAATATAACACAAAACTAACAGAAATCCAGATGTATTTCGAGATATACAAGGAATGGACACAAATTTACGTCACACACTATCAGAAATAAAATGACATAAAACTATTCAAACAAAAAACAAAACTGCACCGCATTATCTAAATTTCAGGTGAAGAGAGTACAAGGTATTTAGTTATATGTGACATTCATACTGACTGGAGCAAATGAGCTTACAATCATTTTGTTTTTTGCCATTAGGTCCTGTAGTGTTTAATTAACAAAGAAATCTGTACCAAGTCATAACTGTAATTAAATTTCAAGTATGGAAGCATGCATAAATTATAAAATCATTCATTGCTGTTGTTTATTATTAGTATTTTTTTATGTGTCATGTTTATCAGCCAATATTTTTCCATGATATTTGATGTTTAAAGACAAATTTGAGGGAATTCAGTCATTCTCCATCTTCCGTCTACAAAAAAAACACATTAATTTATGTTTGTTCATACATGTATACAGGTATCTTCGACTGGTTTTCTATCATTTTAATATTGTAAGATTTATCATGTGTTACGAGATAAAAGTCCTGAAATAAAGAAGTCGTATTGTCATGAGTTACACCTATTTTATATATACGAATAATACCTATCTCTCTCAATAACACACGCACATCTAGCAGCAATTACATCAATATCCAGCCATTCCTTAATAGATTCACACCTACACACAATTTCTAACAAAGGCACATCCACCCAATACACAAACCAAACACATACACAACACACCCACACATACACAACATACACATGTGCACACACACACACACACACACACACACACACACACACACACACACACACACATGTGCATAGATAGAATTTGAGTAGTAGTCCCCTGTTATACTTACTACAGATATATGAGACATTTTACCTGAAGGTAAAGGTAAAATTCTTTTAATTTCAGGTCAATTCAGCTAGATGTTTTAAAAACCACAATTCTACAAAATATTAGAAGTTCTTCTGTAAAGACACTCTGTTACAATAATTCTCAATGCATAAATACTTAAGAAAGTCAAATAAACCCCACCCAAAACTTTTTGACTTTCAAAAAACTGTATATTCATGACAAACTACACATGTATGTACTCTATTCAAAGACATGGAATAATTTACCGATGACAAATCTGAAAGTTTATAGGATTCTGTGGCAGGAAATGTAACAGATAAAAACCCTAGGGTCATCATAAGAGCTGACCAAATTGTCCAGATTTTTATCTCTTGTTCTACCTTGGGCAAATTAATTCTGTAGGACTTGTACTGTTTCCAGCTTACGATCTCTTTGATCAATTAGAAGATAAGCTTCAACCATAAAGCAAGAAACACCCTTGGCACTTGTGCTATTATTGAGTGCTATAAATGACCATAAACATCTCTTGTATGGTCCTCTAACTGTGTGTGTCAACCCATTTCCATTAATACATTGTACAGTCTCTACATGACAGTTGTAACAGCTGATCTGGTCTTAATGATTGTTCCATTTCCTCAAACTCTCAAAACACACGAGATATCTACGCAGAGGCCATTTTGATAAACATAACAGCCATTTTTCTGTAGAAGGTCTGCGCTCAAAATTTTGAATGTTTAAACTTTTTTAATTTTTTTTTAATAAATGCCATTTTTCTATGGAAATTTAGTGCCCAAAATGGAGGATATGAATGGTTTTTTTTTTAAATTATTTTCTTAATTAAAAATTTGACTGACAAAAAAAAAAAAAGATTTTTATTTCAATTCTAACTTGTCATATAGACAAAAGTTTACAGAATGCAAATAGTTGCCTCCCTTACTAATGTGTTTTCAAGTGTAATACAAAACTGCTACAAAACTGTCCGATACACAGACATTACATAAAGCATAGATGAAGTATCAAAAATTGAGAACTATGCTACGGAGCTATATATATATATATATATATATATATACACAATGAAACTTGAATGTTATAACTAAACAGATTGTTGACTATGGAATACCAATAGAATGAATCAAATGCTAAAATGTATCTGAAATGTAAGACTATGAGACGTATGAGAGAAAGAGAGAGAGATGGGATTCACTTAGAACACAATAAAAGAACAAAAGGATATAAAAAGTCTATATGTATTATGTTTGACATATATTCCCAAAATGACAAGTTCTTTGGTAAGCCTTGTAATGCCCTCTGATAACTGCACCAAAGGTCATTAAAACATTTCAACTTTTTGTATGGAAACCATGCCTTTTCTGGAAGCAGACATAAAAATCATGGTCTAGAATTGCTTTTGTAATTTCTTTGTTCTCATAAATTATTATTATAGAACAGTTTCTTTGTGTTTTTTGTACAAATACGAAGAAACATGTTATGACTAACAAGTTGCCAGTCTTGCCCAATAGGCAATTTACCTGTAAAACGTCATGATGCATCTTGATCCTTTCATGTAGCTTTCTTGACAAGAACCTTGATGAATACCGTGTCATCTGTACAGCTCTAAATGTTTTTGTTTTCCAATGAAGTTTTTGTTTTGTTTTTATTTTTTAACAAGAAATGTGAAATAAGTATATGTTCATGTTATGAGAGTATCCAGTGCAACCATTTTGTTTCAAATGGCAAAAAAAAAGGTTATATTGTTTGCGTCATCAATTCTGTCATAAATGTTTTCATACACACAAAAAAAAAATCTCAGGTAAGATAAATTTACTAAGTTATCAACCACTGCAAGGCAATTGTTACACTTGCTGTACTTGCATACCATTACCAGTATCACTCGCCTAAAGTGAGTGTAGGTACCGCATCATTTAGTGAACATGGAGACCTGTGTACATAATCATTCTCCCTGTACACATGCACAACTCTATCTATCTCTCTCTCTCTCTCTCTCTCTCTCTCTCTCTCTCTCTCTCTCTCTCTCTCTCTCTCTCTCTCTCTCTCTCTCTCTCTCTCTCTCTCTCTCTCTCTCTCTCTCTCTCTCTCATAAATATAATTTCTCATTATCTCTTGAGTTTCCAGAGTCACTTAATTAATCTTTCAACAAATATCAGGATTATCTTAATAACAAGAATCGATCAAATAACTCTACCCCTGAGAAGTAAGCCATTCATAAAGCAAATATAACTGCATGTTGACCACAATATAACTCATTCTACACATAAGGCAGTATACCAAAACTGTTTTAATATTGAGAACAGAAACTCAATTATTTGACAGAATTTGAATGTTGTTCTACACCCCACACTATAATTTTCAATCATATAATGGAGTCCAGTTTTTAGTGGTGGAGAGGGAACCCAGTTACAACGTACCCGAGAGGAGACCACTAGTCTTCAGAAAGTAAACTGGCAAACTGTCTCACAAAAATCAGCTTAGGTTCCAGTGGGACTCAGACCCACGCAGACTAAGTTGAGAAACCTCATGGTTTAAACACTTGTCCACAGAGGTCTTGTTATTTGACAGAAACCAAAATGTTGCAAACTGACCAATGGTCAGAAAATGACAAGCAAGATCTTTGAATTTGGGGACATCAAAACATCATTTGTTATACCCAAACCCAGGTTCCCAATAGTTGGTTAGTCAGAGGGTATATTTTATTCAATATTCTTTCTGATTAGTATGTAAAATCTGACAAATTCTTATTCATCAATGATTGAAAGAAAAGGAAAAATGGAAAATTACAAACCTTCTTTTAAAAATATGGGTCAAACTTTTTGAAATGGGCCATTTAGAACACAAGACACAAATCTATTTTAATTTTCTGCCACAGTAAAACTGCAGTCACAGCTATATGTCAGTAGTCTGTTTGGCATTTAGAAGTTCTGTAATGTCTGGAGTTAACTCATAGCAAATGTCAAAATTTTTTCTATCAATTCTAAATAAGTCAGAATATCACAAGAGATAAAACTGTTTAACTGACTAAACAAAACAAGAGGCCCAAAGGGCCTTAACGGTCACCTGAGTAAAAGAGCAACAATCGCTTAAATCAAGTGATTGACATGTTAAGGCCAACTTTAAGAAAGGGAATCATGCAAGACTCTTTAGGGACTGCAAAATTGTGTTTGAATAATGTCTAACAACATAAATTTATTTGTATTGACACATGTATGTGGTATTGCGTGGTTTACCTGATTGTGCAATAAAATTCACTCAAACCAAGCAGCAATTCATTTTATATTTTTATTATACCTACTAAACAAATCTCAGAGTATTAGACAAATTACACTATAAACAACTTAATTAAGATAGGTCTGGTTATGCACCGACTTGTTTTTTTTCTGGGTGACATAGGGCTACCAATGCCTTCCAGCATTTCTCCGTCACGTATGTTGTTGTCCATCTCTACTTGTGCCGAAACCTTTGTGCCTGTCCAGCATTGGCCATGAGGCTTATAGCAGTGTTTATACAAAATTTGCACCATTGACAATGCAATTTTAGGCTACCGGTGGCATTTAATAATTCTCCTATCTCTGTTTTGTTAATAACGAAAAGGCCAGAGGAGTTACTAGTCGGGCGACCGGTGTATTGGCGAATAAAGCCCTACTCAGATGGTGTGAATGCAATTTCTTGTACACTATAAAAACAACCGCAGATTATCGGAGAAAATTTTTCATCAATCAAAGGCGTGGTGTTTGTTTAAACAAAATCGGAGTTTCTCAGAGAAATTGGCGTCTCTGATCAGTCCCTACAACTTTCAAATGCATATGCCTATGATCCTCCTGTAATTCTAACTTGAACTTTGACCCCTAAACCTTTTTTTCTATACAAACTTTGATTGCCTTCACTATTGGGAATGCTTTCTACCAAATTTGGTTGAAATTTTGAATTTTTGGCTGATTTTAGCGCTCCCCCCCCCCCCCAACCCCCCAATGGGGTCGTTTTTCATCAAATAATTTATTCATTTCCAAACTTTGTAATCCTCCTTCTAGAAATGCTAAATATCAAATATGAAGTCATTCCCATTGTTGGTTCTTGAGAAGAAGATTTTTAAACATTTTCCTTATTTTACCCCTTTTAGGCTGCTTTGGAGGATCTAAGGGGACATAACTCCACAATTTTCACAAACATGAAGCGTCTTCACATGAAGATGCTTCCTGCCAACTTAGGTTGAAATTGGCCTTGTGATTCTTGAGAAGAAGTCCATTAAAGAAGATTTCAATATTTGGCCCGCTTTTACCCCCTTATGGGGCCCAAAGAGTCACAATCATATTTTTTTAATACAAACTTTGATTGCCTTTACTGGGGGATGCTTTCTACTAAATATGGTTGAAATCTGACAACTTTGAATTTTTGGCTGATTTCAGTGTCCCCTGGTGGGACCGTTTTTAATCAAATAAATTTGTTTTTCACAAACTTTGTAATCCTCCCCCAAAGATGCTAAATATCAAATATGAAGTCATTCCCATTGTTGGTTCTTGAGAAGAAGATTTTTAAACATTTTCCTTATTTTACCCCTTTTAGGCTGCTTTGGAGGATCTAAGGGGACATAACTCCACAATTTTCACAAACATGAAGCGTCTTCACATGAAGATGCTTCCTCCCAACTTAGGTTGAAATTGGCCTTGTGATTCTTGAGAAGAAGTCCATTAAAGAAGATTTCAATATTTGGCCCTTTTTACCCCCTTATTGGCCCCCAAAGGATCAGAAACTTTTATTTCTACACAAACTTTGATTGCCTTTCCTGGGGGATGCTTTCTACCAAATTTGGTTGAAATCTGACAACTTTGAATTTTTGCCCAATTTCAGCACCCCCTAGTGGGGCCATTTTTCATCAGATAATTTTTTATTTCACAAACTTTGTAAACATCCCCCTAAAGATGCTAAATATCAAATATGAAGTCATTCCCATTGTTAGTTCTTGAGAAGAAGATTTTTAAAGATTTTCCTAATTTTACCCCTTTTTGACCCCTTATGGGGCCCCTTTAAGAGTCTGACCCTTTATATTCACAACTTGAAGGAGCTTCCCATGGGGATACTTCCTACCAAGTTTTGATGAAATTGGCCCACTGGTTTTTGAATAGAAGATGAAAATGTTCAAAAGTTAACGCACGACGCACGTCGCACGACGCATGACGCACGACAGACGAAGAGTGATCGCTATAGGTCACCATGACCGAAGAGTGATCGCTATAGGTCACCATGACCTTTCGGTCAGGTGACCTAAAAATTAATACCATTATCAGGGCCCGAAATCACCAAATTTACTCAGTACTCAAGCTCAACTAACTTTTCATGATTTTAAGGTAAAACACGCAACATCTATTCTGTAACTGGACACGTTTGTATATTGATGGCATACAATTGTAAATATTGATAAAAATTATTGCTAATTTATAGAAAATTTCAGAAATATAAAAAAAATTGTTTGAGTACATACTCAACATTTTTATTCATTTTTACAGAAACATCATAAGTGTGTCACAAATTTTTTTACGAGAATGATGAAAAATAATAATACATTTCCTAATCACTCAAACCCAAAAGTTTTACAAACTATAATATAGTCAAAATAACAAGATAAAAGTTGAGCTTGATTATTGAGTAAATTTGGTGACTTCAGGCCCAGATGAAACTGTACAGAAGTCATCAAATTCACTCAATACTCAAGCTCAACTCTTATTTTATCATTTTGACAATATTGCTGTTTTTCAAATTTGCATGTGACTAAAATAGGAAACACATTATTTTTCGTTATTCGAAATTTGATTACACACTCAAACAATCTTTTAATATTTTTGAAGTTTTTACTTCATCAATAAACATACATGGCCAGTTCTAGCTTAAATTAATGTGTTTTTTGGTCTTAAAATCATGAAAAGTTAGTTGAGCTTGAGTACTGAGTAAATTTGGTAGGTTAGTTGAGCTTGAGCTCTGAGTAAATTTGGTAGGTTAGTTGAGCTTGAGTACTGAGTAAATTTGGTAGGTTAGTTGAGCTTGAGTACTGAGTAAATTTGGTAGGTTAGTTGAGCTTGAGTACTGAGTAAATTTGGTAGGTTAGTTGAGCTTGAGTACTGAGTAAATTTGGTAGGTTAGTTGAGCTTGAGTACTGAGTAATTTGGTAACTTTGGGACCAGGGCCAGAAGTCATCAAATTTACTCAGTACTCAAACTCAACTAACCTACCAAATTTACTCAGAACTCAAGCTCAACTAACCTACCAAATTTACTCAGTACTCAAGCTGAACTAACCTACCAAATTTACTCAGTTCTCAAGCTCAACTAACTTTTCATGATTTTAAGGTAAAAACACACAAAAATTAATTCTGTAACTGGACATATTTGTATATTGACAGCATACAACTGTAAATAATGATAAAAATTATTGCTAATTTGAAGAACACTTCAGAAATATTAACAAATAATTTGAGAACGTTTTCAAATTTTGAGTACTGTACTCAACGTATTTATTCATTTTTTACATGAAAATCATAAGTGTGATGCAAAAATTTAGATGTGAATGATGAAAAATAATAATATGTTTCCTAATTACTCAAACCCAAAAGTTTACAAGCAATTATACAGTCAAAATAATGAAATAAAAGTTGAGCTTGGGTACTGAGTAAATTTGGTGACTTCAGGCCCAGTTTTAAATTTCCTACAGCAGTACTGTATCATTTGCATAACGTTTTAAATATTACATAATTTGTAAAAATATGAAATTTAAGTACAAAATCTAGAAAATGTTACATAATGCACAAAGTCAACAAGAAATAATGTTTTGGAAAAAAATGGACTTTCATCATCAGAATCATACCCTTAAGCTGTTATTATCAGGATTAAATGCATTAGTATACTTTTAAGATTTATCCATATATCTACATATTATACAAGCAGTATAATAACTGTCCCTTTGAACATGATCTTTGTCCTGTGTTCCTAAAGAGTTTATCAGATAAGAAGCCTTTTTACATGTTATACTTGTGTCTGTGTGTGTTAGGACGATAGATCAATAAGAGTTTATCTAAATGCTGGACAAGAGAGGAAAACTATTCGCAAATGACTTTGAATTGGATAGATACATGTAGAGGGGGTACAATAAATGTATATATTTAGATGGCACTTAGAGTGCTGATCTTTAACAATACAAAGTAAAGCGCCGGCAATTATCCAGCCTACCACAGGTAGAACATAGGTAATTACGCCATCTTCCTGACAGTTTCTTTCTTGTTGAAATGCCTAAGCGCTTACAAATATCTTCCATCAAATTGTATTTGAAGTGTATACATTGTTCCAACTGGAGCCTACGATCTCCTTCCCTGATATTTGTTGTGTGACATTTGGAACAAGTTAGTCAATAAAGGCTATAATGATTCATATCATAATATTCGGAATAAATTACAAAGAACGGCACAACTGTTGCAGGAATTAAGGATACAACAATGAGATAAAATCAATATTATTTTCCAAAAATCTATTATATTTCCTGTAGCATAACAAGCTTTTCTTCTGGATTTTGCCACATGTTACCTGTAAGCTGTCAAAGATCCATTTGTCTGCTATGGATCTGAATACTGTATTACAGATATTTTTGTTTAATATCTCTTGTTTTTGTAGCTTTTAAAAACATCAAAATGAAGTCTAACTTATAAAAAAACGGTCAATAACTAATCAATGTGTAATTTTTAGAATGAAAGTTTTTGTAAAAATTTGGCCTTCTATATTGAGGAGGAGGGATCTAATATTTTTATTTTATTGCATAATTAATTTTGTCAAAATATCGCAAATCTGGTTAATCTATAAAAAGAATCATCTTCATTTATACCAAAACTACAGTTTTTCTAGTGCCCTGTAAAGTGTACAAAAATCAACCGCCAAAACGGTCTCAAATTGTGTGCAAACACTTTCATGGGGTGAAATAAAGAGTACACAAAAACAGTATGATAACGCCCCCAGCCATGACTATGGTGAAGAATAAAAATTATCGCAACAATAAAACTACTCCACAAATCAAAAAAAGAAAATTAAAAAGTCAAAATTCATAATGCCGTTTATCAGACAGGTGGGATGATCATGAAAAATACAGGAAATGATAGAAGTTTACATGATTTTCACCTGTAATTACGGAACTGCTGAGGCATTAAATACCTGATAAACACACTCAGTATCACTTACGAATTTATATATCAACAAATCTTTATACAAACAAAATGGCATTTGGTGAACGGTACATGCATGCCGTTACATCAGATAGGAGGGCTTGTATTAGAACTCGTTTAAAAACTAAATCCCTCGACCAAAATGTGTCGTTAACTTCAATTCTTCCTGTATAATTTATGATACTAAGACTAACATAGGGTGATGGATTGGAATTAAAACTTATGATCAAATTATAAAACTTGGTACTACAGAACACACAATTGTAAATGTTCAAATACTTATAAGATTTATAAAAGAATTTTAAATGTATATATAGAAGGTTAAATTAAAGCAGGGTCTGAAAATTCCTCAAGTCCGAGGTCCAGGACCTACATATTTTACTTTCGGACCCTGTCGTTTTCAGACCTAAAAATATTATAATTTTGTGTCTCCACATTTGATAATTGGTTAATGTACTGAGTATATAGTAAAAAAATCTGACTTAGTTTATTGTAATTGGACCCACATGTTTTGAGGACTGGACCCAGGCAATATTTAACGAAAAAAGTCCTGGACCCAAGCAGCGAAAAGAAAATTTTTCAGCCTCCTGATTAAGCATAATAAACTACATATAACATACACATACCAACTTTGAATACAATACACAATTGAATAATTCTGATTTTTCCACAAAGACAAGTGTATCATGGCTTTGTATAAATAGATAATACCCCTTTTTATAGTTTTTTTTTTTTTTTTTTTTTTTTTTTCCCATTTATGGTTCAGAAGCACAGTTTGCTAACCTCAAGGAACCACAAAAACACCACCAAATTAAAAATAAAAAAAAAAATTATAAAAATAAAAATTAAAAAAAAACAAAAAATAAATAATAAATTATAATAAATAAAATATAAATTATATTTAAAAAAAGAGAATAATATAATAAAAAAAAAAAATAAAAAAAATTTAAAAAATTCAAATAAAAAAAAAAAAAAAATTCAAATTAAAATTAACTATCAATATATAAAAAAATTTAAATGTAAATTAAAAAAAAATAAAAAAAAAAAAAAAAATGTAAAAAAAAAAAATTAAAATTATAAAAATATTAATATAAAAAATTTAATAATCAAAAAAAAAAATAATAAAAAAATAAAAAATAAAATAAAAATCAATATAAATAAAAAGAAAAATTAATTATAAATTAAATCAAAAAAAAAAGATAAATAAAAAATTTAAATAAGAAAAATAAAAAATAAAATAAAAAAAAATAAAATATTAATAATATCAAAAATTCCCCTTAAAAAAAAAAAAAAATTCAAAAAATAATAAAATCATCAATAAAATATAAAAAAATATATAAAAAATCAAATATAATCAAAAATCCCAATTAAAATTAAAAAAAAAAAAATTAAAAATAAATTAAAAAAATATTAAATCTTAATAAAAAAAAATAATAAATAAAAATTAAAAATAATTAATTCAATATATTAAAAAAAATATAATATAAAAAAAATTACTACATAATCAAAAAAAATAAAAAAAAAAAAAATAAAATTATAAAATAAAAATAAATAAAAAAAAAAAATATAATAAAAATTAAAAATAATAAATAAAATCATAAAATACTATTTAAAATAAAAAAAAATTTAAAAAAAAATTAAAAATTAAAATCATAATAAATAAAAAAAATTAAAAACAAAAAATATAAATAAAATAAAAATAAATCAATTAAATAAAAAAAAAATCCTCCAAAAAATACAATAATATAAATAATTAATAAAAATTAATATAAAAAAATTAAAAAAAAAAAAAAAAAAAAAATAATCTATAGCAATATATCTAAATTTATAAATAATCAAAAAATAAATAAAAAATTATCCAAAAAAAAAAAAAAAAAATATAAAAAAAAGAAAATTAAAATTCATAAATAAAAAAAAAAAAAATTAAAATAAAATAATAAAAATATTAATAAAAAAATTAAAAAAAAAAATAAAAAATTAAAATAAAAAAAAAAAAAAATTTAATAAAAATAAAAAAAATCAGAATTTATAAAAAATGCTAAAGAAAAATAAAAAAATTAAACAAAAAAAATCAATCTAAAAATTAATAAAAAAAAAAATAAAAAAAAAAATCCAAAAAAAAAAGCCAAAAAATATCAAAAAATCAAAAAAAAAAAAAAAAAAATAAATAAAAAAAATCAAAAAAAAAAAAAATCAAAAATTAATAATAAAAAATAATAAAAAATAAATAAAAAAAAATAAAAAAAAAAAAAAGAATTAATTAATCATAAAAAATTTATAAAAAAAAATTAAAAATCTTAAAAAAAATCATTAATTATTTAAAAAATAAAAAAATATATAAAAAAAAAAAATAAAATCTAAAAAAAAAAAAATCATTAAAAAATAAAATAAACAAAAAAAAAAAAAAAAATAAAAAAAAAAGAAAATATATCATAAAATTAAATATTATAATAAATATAAAATATTTAAAGATAAATAAAAAAATCCAAATAAATATATATTACATAAATAATAAAAAAATAACAAAAAATAATAAAAATAATCAAATATAAGAAAAAATAAAAAAAAAAAAAAATATCAAATAAAATATATCAAATAATATCAATAAAACTTCCAATATCAAATAAAAATATCATATTAAATTAATATCAATTAAAATATTAAAACATTAATAATAAAAAATTATCAAACAAACTTAAAAAAAAAAAATAATCTTATTAAATAAAAAAAAAATAAAATAAAATAAATCTAATTAATCAAAAGAAAAAATAAAATTTAAAATCCTTATTATAAAAAATTAAAAAATAATATAAAAAATCAGAAAAATCTAATAATAAAGATTAATAAAAAATCACAAAAAAAAATACTCAAATAATTAAAAAAATCATAAAAAAAATTAATAAATAATAAAAAAAAAAAAATAAAAAAAAATTAAAATAAATAATTATAAAATAATAATTTAAAATAAAATTAAAAAATAAAATTAAAAAAAAAAATAAAGAAAATATTAATAAAAAAAATCTTACATTAATCATATAAAATTAATAAAAATTATAAAATTAAATAATCTCAAAAATAAATATAAAAAAAAAATATAAATAAAAAAAAATAAATTAAAAAAAATAAAAAATCAAAAAAAAAAAACATCAAAAAAAAAGAAATAAAAAAATCAAATAAAAATAAACAATCATCAAAATAATCCAATAATAAAAAAAATAAACAATATATTCTAATATTTAAATAAAAAATAATTATCAAAAAAAAAAATCATTAATAATAAAAAAATAAAAAAATCGTCAAAAAAAAAATTATAAAAAAAAATAAATAAATAAAAAAAATAATAATAATAAAATAAAATTAAATTATATTAAAATTAAACATAAAATCTAATAATAGAACATACAAAAATAAAAAATAACAAATAAAAATAAAAAATAAAATTAATCAAAAAAAAAATTAAATATAGAAAAAATATCCGAAAAAAAAAAAAAATATAAAAAAAAAAAAATAAAAAAAATAATATTATAAATTAAAAATAATTCAATAATCCCATAAAATATAATTAAAAATAAAAAAAAATTCAATAATATAAAAAAAAAAAATTTAAAAAAATAGAATAAAATTAAAAAAATTTATAAAAAAAAAAAAATCATAATTAAAAAAATAATAAATAATAAATACTAAAAATTAAAAAAAACTTATAGAAAACAAAATATTTAAAAATAAACTTTATAAAAATATATAATATCTTATCCTAAAAAAAATAAAAATAAAATAATATAAATATATAATAAAAAAAAAATATAATCAAAAAAAAATTATACATAATAAAAATATTAAAATAACTCAAAAAATACTATATTTAAAAACAATAATAAAAAATATCATTTAAATAATAAAAAATAAAAAATCATTTATCTTGATAAAATAAATATCAAATAAAAATTAAAAAAAAAAAAAATAAAAGAAAATAATAAAATAAAATATTAAAAAAATAAAAAAATATTTAAAAAAAAATCATCTAAATAATATAAAAAAAATTAAAAAAATTAAAAAAAAAAAATATAAAAAAAAATTCAAAAAGATAAAAACAAATCATAATAATGCAAAAAATATTATAATAAAGAAATAATAAAAAATAAAAGAAATAAAAAAAAATATAAATATATACCAATATATCAAAAAAAAAATTAAAATATTATAAAAAAAGTTCCTACAAAAAAAAAAATAAATATTATAATTCATTCAATAAATAAAAAAATAATATAAAAAAATAAAATAAAATACAATTAATAAATCTTAATCATAAAATTATAAAAAAAAAAAATAAAAATTAAAAAAAAAATAAAAAAAATAAAATTTAATTCAAAAAAAAAAAAATAAAAATCATAACAAATTAAAAAAAATATAATTATAAAAAATAAAAATAAATAAAAAAAAAATCAAAAATAACAAAAAAAAAAAAAATAATAAAAAAATAATTTAAAAAAATAAAATCAAAAAAAAAAAAATAAAAAAATATCCAAATAAAATGAATAAAAAATTAAAAACAAAAAATAATATAAATAATAAATAATAATAAAATAAAAATAAATTAATAAAAAAAAAAAAAAAATCCTAAAAAATAAATACTATAATATAACGTAAAAAAAAAATTAAAATAAAAATAAAAAAAAAAAACCAGATAAAAAAATAATTAATAAATATAATAATCCATATCCTTAAAAAATAATATATAAAAAAAAAAAAAAAAAATAAAAGATTCATATAAAAAAAAATTAAAAAAAATTATAAATAATAAAATATAATAATTATAAAAAATAAAAAATATCCTAAAATAACTAATAATCCAATATAAAAAAATATAAAAAAAAATCAAAATAAAAATA
Organism: Atrina japonica; assembly: GCA_030159075.1. Classification (NCBI taxonomy): domain Eukaryota; kingdom Metazoa; phylum Mollusca; class Bivalvia; order Pterioida; family Pinnidae; genus Atrina; species Atrina japonica. The sequence continues at coordinate 95,792 of BROG01000445.1, read as the reverse complement.
ATAATAAAAAAAAATCTAATAATTCACTAAATAAAATTAAATCAAAAATTAAAATTATAAACATTATAAAAAAAATATAAAAATTAAAAAAAAAAAAAAAAATATTCATAAATATTCCAAATAAAAAAAAAATATAATAAAAATTATAATTATAATATAATCAATAAAATTATATTAAAATAAAAATAAATATATTAAAAAAATTAAAATATAATATACATTAAAAATAAAATATCAATAAATATCTTAAAAAAAAATAAAATAAATATAATCAATTATAAATTAAAAAATAAAAAAATAAAAATAAAAAAAAAATTCAAAAATAAATAAAAATATAAAAAAATAAAAACAAAAATATAAAATATAGATTAAATAAAAATATAAAATATACTAAATAAAAATTCTATAAGAATTTAAATTCTAAAAGTCTATAAAAATAAATAAATATAAAAAAAAATAAATTATTATATAAAATAAAATTAAATAAAAAAAAAAATTCAAAAAAAAAATATATAAAAAAAATAAAAAATAAAAAAAAATATATCTCAAAAAAATCAAAAGTTATCAAAAAATAAATTTAAAAAAAAAATAAAATAAAAAAAAATATTCCAAATATTAAAAATAAATCAAAAAAATAAAAAAAAATAATTATAATAAATAAAAATCAAAAAAATAAAAAATTCCTATATAACATTTATAATCAATAAATCTTATAAAAACAATAAATCAAAAATATCAAAAAAAAAAAAAAATATTAAAAATCTAATTTATATAAAAAAATTATAAATTTTATAAAAAAAAAAAAAAAAAATGATCTATAATTATAAAAAATAAAAAAAAAATAATAAAATAAAAAAAATCTCAAATATAAATAATTAATAATAACATTATTAGACATAATTAAAAAAAAATAAAAAATAAAAAATAAATAAAATAAAAAATAATAAAAAAAAAATAAAAAAAAATTATAATAAATATTAAAAAAATCAATTTATAATAAATAAAAAAAAAAAAATAAATAGAAAATTATAAAAAGAAAAAAAAAAAATATAATATTAAATGAAAAAAAATAAAAATAAATAATATAAATTATAATATATTAAAATAAATTATAAAAAAAAATATAAAAGAAAAAAAAATTAAAATCAAAAATTAAATAATATAAATCTCAAAAATAAAATAAATAAAATATCTCAAATCTCAAAAATTAAAAACAAAAATAAAAAAATAAAATAAAATTAAATAATAAAAAAAATAAAATCAATAAATAATAAAAAAAAAATAAATAAATTATCTATATAAATAAAAAAAAAAATAAAAATCTAAAAAAAGATAAAAAAAAAAAAAAGATATCAATAAAAAAATACAAAAAAATTAACAAAATATCCTTATTATATTAATAAAAATAAAATCAAAAAAAAAATAATAAAATAAAAAAAATCTATAAAACAAAAAAAAATTAATAAATAAAAATAAATTATATAAAAATAAAAAAAAAAAATAAGTTTATCTTAAAAAATAGAAATAAAAATAATAAATTCAAGAAAATAATTAAAAAAATAAAAAATCAAAAATCTTAAAAAAAAATTCAAAAAAATACATCTAAAAAATCAAACAATTCAAAAAAATTTTAAAATATATAATAATCAAAAAAATTCATCATATATAAAAAAAAATAATTAAAAAAAAAAAAAAAAAAAAATAAAAAATATCAAAATTAAATATAAAAAAAAAAAAATAAAAAATATTAAATAAAATATTTAAAAATTCAATAAATTAATAAAAAAAAAGTCCGAGGTCCAGGACCTACATATTTTACTTTCGGACCCTGTCGTTTTCAGACCTAAAAATATTATAATTTTGTGTCTCCACATTTGATAATTGTTATATGTACTGATTAATCATATAAAAAATCTGACTTAGTTTATTGTAATTGGACCCACATGTTTGAGGACTGGACCCTGGCAATATTTAACGAAAAAAGTCCTGGACCCAAGCAGCTAAAAGAAAATTTTCAGCCCCTGATTTAAGCATAATATACTAACATATAACATATCACATACCAACTTGTATACATACACATTGAATAATTCTGATTTTTCACAAAGACAAGTGTATCATGTGCTTTGTATATATAGAATAATACCCCTTTCCCATTTATGGTTCAGAGCACAGTTTGCTAACCTCAAGGAACCACAAAAACACCACCAAATTATCTTAGTGCTTCAGCAAACTTCTCAGATTCCATTAGTGTCTGAGGGCACCACCAAAAAAAGAAATTATACATAATTTTTCCACCAAATTTCTGCAGATTCATGTAGCGCATAAGGAAACTGTGTGAACTGTGAAAGAACCGTACTGACCACCAACAAACCATGAATCTTTTGCGAGACAACCTTGCTTGCCAAAACAAGTAAAATAGGTGTATAATTATACCTGCATCATATCAAACTGGTAGAAAACCACACTATAAAACCACAGGCAAGTTAACCAAAACTGCAAAAGTGAGAAAGGGGTGTTAATCGCATACAGAGTCTAGTGATAGAGCATTTAATTGGCAAGCAAAGGTATGCGGTTCAAATTCCAGTTAAGACTAAGCCTTTTTGACACTGGTAGGGACTGCTGTACCACAACCAAGATTCAATATGGTTTATGGCTGACTAATATACTCTTCCCCTTGCTTCATACCACCACAGATCAAATATGCCTCAACTTACGCAAGATACAAACATCAAAATAATACCTACAGGCTTACAGAGATGACATTTCAAAAGTAAATACTTATAACGTTCAATCCATATTTTCAAAGCACAAATGAAAATCAATTTCCATCTGTGGGCAATTTTATAGTTTTTGTCAACAGATGATAATCGCATGCATCGAAGAACAATAGATTTGCATGCCAGTCCTAAAGGAGACGTTTTATATTTCCATCATCTGATCAATGGACGCTTGCTCAAACTTTGGAAACAGCTTTTCCTAAGCTATCATTCTAATACAACCAATTCTTAACATGTGTTGCCTGCTTTTGTAACAAAATCCTTAGATGAAGAATCACAATTTTGCAAGACAAAATTTTTTTCCAATAATCCATAAACTGAAATCGGACATTCTTGTGACATTTTAAATTATTGAATAAAACATGTTTTTAGCATGGAGAAAATAAGATGAAAAAACAAAAAATAAATTTATAGATATTCAGCATGATAAAAATGTGTGCAATTTTACAATCATTTTAAGATACATGTAATTCAAAATAATTAATGACTCTATCAAAAAGAAAAAAAAAAGAAAAATTTGAGAAAATGCATCAACAACCCACTTCTTAATTCTCAAACTTGCCAATTCTAAATTGTATGGATATTCTGATCCTAATTTCTAACAATCTATTTTGGTCTGATAAATAATAGGTTCATAATGGCTTAATCAAAGATCAAAGATTTCAGGGCTGGATTTCCAAAAAGTCGTAATCTGTAAGTTCTATGAAATAATTATCTTTACAATTTACAACTCTTTGTGAAAGACTCAAATTATGGCCCTGTCAGATATAAGTTTTTTTTCCTGCTCGGGCACATTTCCTGGCTCATCCAGAATAAGGCAGCCATTGTTTCATCCTGCACATGTTTAAATACAGGCTAGACCAGATAGAGTTTTTTTTGCCAAGCACTTAGCACTTAGCTTTAGAGGTCAAAGTCAGATGAAATTTTAGATTTTGTGTCACAGTAAGTATGACATGTCATATAGTAAGGAGACCACAATGCAGTGATATAACATAGCATCAACAGTACAAAAATGACCTTTTACACTCAGCTAATCTACATACATGTTTTAATTATATAGTGATTAACTAAAGTGAAATGATTTTATCAATGAAATATTTTTTTTATACTCGATATTTAATTAATTTTATACATTCATTACATCAACTGTAATATTTTCAGTGAAGGAATAGATTAAATTCACTTTTTTAACAGATGTCAGAGCATAAATAATTTCAACTGCAAAAAATTCAAGACTCAAGTTTTTTCAGCAGGGGTGCAGGTGGAGTTGGGGGGTGGGGTGTTCAAGTCGAGCCGAAGATTGATCCATCATTAAATTTTCATCCATGGAGATCCCTGCAATGCATTTACAATACATCAAAACTGATATTCTAGTTGTGTTTTCTTGTATTGTTTATCCATGTGTATGCACGAGTGCATATGCACAAACAAACACACACAAAACCAGAAAATCTATTATAACTAAAAAAAACTTTTTTTCTATATTATTCATGTATACCAATATTTTTGGTCCCATTAAACAAGTGTACATTTTTGTCACAAACTTTTAAGACTTGATTTAGTTTCAAATTTTATGAATTTAAAATATTTAAATAAAAGATATTTCTTCCTGGTTTTTTTTATATTTACGCGTACAAAGAATGTTGAAGAAAGAACCATATCAAATTTGTCACATTTCCTCCAGCAAAAGTACGGTAAATCAAGAACAGCACAAGCATTATGGAATCTTTCTGAAACATCACAGGCGTTTAATAAAAGCTTGCATAATTAAAGGTACACACCCAGAGAACAAAGACATTAAAGGCAAGAAACTTTACTTGATTGGGAGTTTAAATTCTACATCATTTTAAATTCTACACTTTGTTCACAAAAAATGGCGGAAGTTTATTTTACCATTATTGGTCACCAAACAGCAATTGTCAGTTTGTATGCGTGCAGAATCAATCTGTTCCGCATTTATTATGCACACGAAATAGAAGATCTGTGGCCATTATGTGGTTGTCTGTTTTGTTTGTTTTATAAGCATTTTTTGCCGTATTGAATGTTTCCGTCATATGGTGGCCGCCAGTTTTCTTATTAGTAAAGGAGAGAACCTGGTTACATTGTATCTTGGATGACACCACCAGCCTTCCCCAAGTAAACACAAAATCAGCTTAGGGTTCAGCTGCATTCGAGCCCACAGTAACAAGAGGTAAAAGACCTCATAATTCAAGGAGTGAATCTCTAGCCACAAATGCTGAAATACCTGTTTGCAGAATTTTGGTTTCCATCAATTAACTTGGATTTTTTCCTTGAGTTATAATGAAATTTAGGATTTTGGTTTATATCGAGAAGATTTAGGATCAGTTCTGATTTGGGATGACATTTTACAGAATTATGGGACTTTAAAATCGTCACAAATAGCTTAGTTCTAGGAGAATATTGTTTCTCAAATCCATTTTGTTATTCCTGTGGTTACAACTTTTGGTTACTCAATCGTATAGTGTTCAACGTGAAAGTCAAATAACTGGTTCAAATTCTGTTGTCTCAATCATAGGTTACCATGAAGGTGAAACTGTTCTGCTTGGTATTAAACATAAAAAAAAACCTAAAGTCTCATGGGATTTCTGGGGTCAGAAATTTTGTTAATTGGGAAAGAGTGTGTCAGTCTGGATAGTATGAGCATCAAGCTAGCATTTGGAAGATGCTGGGTTTGATTCCTTATCAGCCACACATTTTTTCCTCACCTGCCTTTTTTATTGAATCTTAAAGCTGTCCTTGTCACATAATCCGTGTATCAGATAAATTGCGATTGGCGAGGGATAACAAAGTGACCGGGTTGACCTAACAAGTGTGCAGTGCGACACGAGATTGCAATCACAAGACCTTTCACTTTTAAACACAAACACATGATAAGGAAGCAATTATCATCAATTTATAATTTCTATGTCTGACCCAGTCGTTTTCTTAAAAAAACGCCTTACTCATTCCTCACCATTCTAGTCTATTTATAACTAAAAATAAAAATATGGTATACCACAAGAGGAGGCATCTCTATATGAAACATAAGGATTCTTAAATTCTATTAAAACTTTTTATTAAAATATTAATAATATATAAAATATTAATTTCTCTATTAACAGTTTTACTTTTGCACATTCTGTCAATGTAAACAAATAGTGAAATTTTACATATAAAAAAAACTGTTTTTAGGTTGATGTTCTTATTTAATTTTTGTTTTCCTTTTATCTAGCACCCTGACATAGAATTACTAGAATTTTTAGTACAAGCTTCCACTTCTTTCAAAAGATAAATTACTTAGAAAAGCGAAGGAAAGTGTGTCACTTTTGCCATCAACTGGGCCATCTCTATTTCCTATCAAGTCTAGGAATACACTAGAAAATAAACTTACTGAAATTAAATTTTTTTCACTAGTACTGATACAATCTTTCTCAGTCTACTTTAAGTATTTTTTAACAACTATAATAAAGGACTGTTTTTCATTTTTTGAAAAAACATCAAATATACATGCAATGACTCCAGGAAAAATTTCAATGTGCACAGAATTTTTTCCCATGAGCCATTGCATGCATATTCCATGTTTTTAAAAATATGAAAAACAATCCATATATTTATATATATTACCATTTTCTGTGAATCTGTAGTCAACTGGATACGAAATTCATTCTATATAACTGACTTTTCGGGGGCTGGGGATGGGGGAATGGGGGGTGGGGATGGGGGGAAGGGGGTAGGTGGGGGTGGAGAAAGTTTTCATATGAAATAACAGCTGAATTGTGTGTCAAGCATTGCTTATAAATACAACTAGTCTGTATACTTGCAATGAAGGAAATAACAGTCGTTATGTAAATATTACAATTTTAATGCTGCCAAAAATCAAGGAAGAAAACATGACACATATTCAAGTATTATCCGCTATGAAAACTAATATAGATGTTCGAAAGATGATCTCTCAGTGTAATAAAGTATGGAAAAATTGAAAAGATTAAAATTGGAGTTAAAAATACACACATCTCAAATGTAAATTGTGCCACATTCCATGATAATGATATATCATGTGGGCATTTTCAGTTATTGTTTGTCTGAAGACAGTTTTATGATCAACAGGAATCTGTCACTTATATGGCAATACCATACAAAGTGGAACCTGGCCTAAAGGTCACCTCACTTAAGAGACCACCTTGCATTTCAGACCATAAGTTTTCAGTCTCTTGATAAATATTTAATGAGTACAGAACCTCACTTAAGAGACCACCTCACTAATCAGACCACTTTCAGTCAGTTGCTTAGGTAGCCTTAATAGCAAGGTTCCACTGTACACATGAAGAGCCAAACATTTGGCCTATGTTATTGACATGTATGGGTGTATTGAGGCTCCTTCAGTTTGTTTTGATGGTGTTATATGCTACACACAACAATTTTTCAGTTATGTGCTGGCCGCCTGTTTTGAATGGTGGAGGAGAGAAGCTGGTAACAATGTTCCCAGGAAGAGACCAATGGCCTTCAAAAAGTAAACTGGCAAACTTTCTCACAAAATCAGATTATCTTCCTTTAGTATACCTACAAAATGTCATTGAATTTACATCTCATCTGGAACCTAATGACTTTCCATTTATAATCACAGAGCATGTAGGCTATAGCGAATGTACAGAACTACCACAGCTAGTCTTAAACCTGAATAGCTCAAATGTTGAACCACAGACCTTACCACTGCAAGTCAGATGCCTTTTATTGATCCATCCAGGAATTTTCCTAGGTCCCTTTTGAGTCTGGTTACAGGACTCATTCACAATGCCAAAATGGCTTGTATTTTCCCCCAAAATAGGCCAAAATTCCAAATTTGGAATTTCAAAATAAAGAATAAAGTATTTTCAAACAAATGTCTTAAATTAAGTTTTTCCATTTTAATTAAATCAACATATATTTTCTAAATTTTTCAGAACCTGAACCAAAATTTTCAGAAAATCCTTGCCATCATGCATGGTAATCTTTTAATCAATTTTAACCATATATATTAAACTATATATAAACATTACAGTAACTGAAAATCAGGAAGTCTTATGCCTATATATACTGCTCCATACATACATACTGTAATAAGAGTAAACTTTTATCAAGTATAAAAGTTGGTCATATATAAACACACGCAACTAAATAACAAAATAATAAAACAATAATCATAGGTTGTTTAATTTACAATGGTACAGCTGTCGAAATTAAAATGTTCTCACAGATTCGTGAAACTTGTAACCTCAAAAAATTAAATTTTTAAGCAAAAAAGAAAGCAATTTTCAGAGTTACCAGAGATATGAACACATCCATAATTTTTACACTTAAAACTTAATGAATAGTCGTCCCATTTATATTTGAGAATTGACAGGTACTGTAGATCACCAAACAAGTTGAAACAAAATTTATTAATATATTTCAATAAAATTTATTGTTTTATAAAATCCTTGAATCTAAATTATTTACAGCCAGTTTGATCGGAATTGGTTCAGTGGTTTAGAGAAAAAGTGGAGAAATATGAAAAAAATCATTACATAACATCCAAACTGTTGACAGAAAATGGATTGGTATAAGTATAAAAAGTTCATGTTAGCAGCTTGCCTTAACTGAACTAAAGTGAACCATTAAGGGGAGATAACTGCTGGTTTTTGTCTTTGGAAAAAATGGTAAAACTCAATATTGATTTTTTTTATCAATCAGCACTTGTTCTATGGTGAAAGACCAATTTCTGAAAGCCACTTGTTTAATAATTCTGTAAATAAAACCTCTTTTGTAGGACTACCTGTCTTGAGAGACCACATTTCAGTGGCAGATGGGGTGGAAATCTTTGTGAATAAAGAAATGAGTGAAAATTAGCAAACTTAACCTCTATGCATGACAATTTACATTTCTTTACAGGAACAATACATTTGTGACTCTTCTGACTTCTTCATAAAAGGAGTTATAATAATTCTATCTGTTTCCATACAAATTACCTCACCCCCTCCATCCCATCCTCATGAAAATAGCCGCATTCACAGTAACCAAAACAATTCTATGATCAAATATGTTCTAAGGATAATAAAAGCTCATTTATTTATTTATTAAAAACTAAATACAGTGTAATCTCATTATGTCGAAAGTAGATGAGTCGTAATTCCGGTTATATCAAAACTGAGCAGCCAGACTGGATTTTTAAGGATAAAAAAAATGTATTAATTAAAAATTAACTCGCAATCTCGAATTTCAGATACATGTATCTCAAAGTAATAGTGATGGTGTGGTAAATTTCAAGAAAAGGAAATTCGACTGTACACTCAGACCAAGTTTGCATTCAACTGTCGTTGTTTCAGAGATCAACAACACAGAATGATGAGAGCTTGTCTTTCGACCTGGCGAGCTAAAACGTAATTTGACTATAAAAACATTAGACAATCAAATGGTTATGCACAATTCAATTTACAAATTTGTGACAAAGCTATTAACTTTTAAAAACTTTAAAAGCTTACTCGATATTGTAAAATTTACTATTCTTTATCTAAAACTTTGAAAACAATAACCAAAATTACAAGTCAAAAGTGAAATCTTAAAATCATAAAGCATTTGAAGTATTTAACATTTGACCCTTTTGTTGATGAACGTTAAGTCTGCGGTGCCAACTCAAGTGATCCTTACAGTCATAAACAAATTGCCAAAAATAAAAATTTCTAAATTACTCCATTCTGAAGCAAGGGATTATAACAGTGCCAAAAGCAAAGCAGTACGACATCCATATTTACAACCATTATGGAAACATAAATTTTTGGACTATAAACTTCCTTGATGGATAGAACATGGAAACCTTATGTCGTAAAACTGTACATTAGAAATGTGCACGAAGGTAAAACTTTGGGCATCTATAAATTTTATCTGCCTTTTAATACAAGATCTCCACTCTACAATGTAAGTTAATAATGGCTTTTTGATCAATATCTGTTACTTGTCACAGCACAAGATACAGGTAAGTTTCCTCGTCCAAATCCATCACAGACAGTGTCATCTCATGATACGTAGAGGAATGTCAACTGTTCGTACAATGAACTCCGTCAGTGAATTACAAACATTTAGCGATTCTTATACAAAAAGTTGATTTACCATGGTGTGACAAAAAAAGTTTTCGAATTAATAGTATTTTTTTCACAAAAATTTTGCAATTTCTAATGAACATGAGCACCACAGGCCATGTTTGATGCTTACTTATGGATTACAAAATATCTTGGATTTTTTTTAAATTAATTATTTACAAGAGGGTCAAGACATGAATGCTTATATATTAATGCAATGCTTAACATACTCAAAAGGTACCTAAAGGTCAAGATCAAAAGTAGACTCTCTCTCTCTCTCTCTCTCTCTCACACACACACCTTTGGATTTGATAAAGTTAACAATTAGTACTGCATATTCTACCTTTATTCTTATACATTCTCTCTCTCTCTCTCTCTCTCTCTCTCTCTCTCTCTCTTTCTCTCTCTTTCCACATGATCAATATTCCTACAAAAAACAGGTGAAAACTGGATACAACTTTATAGTTACGGTGAACATCAATACAGTACTAAGATAGATATAAAACTGCTGCTTTCAGATCAGGATGTCAGTGACACATCAATAAATTTAAAAGCATCTATATCCCAGATGACATACGCACAAAGGTACCACAAGCATCTGTGATTATTTCAGATTTGCAAATCATTTTTTTACCAACAAATAGTAAACAGGAGGATATCTGCTGATGTGTATTTCTTTAATTATTACTTTCCTACCACCAGAATGTAGTTCAGCTTCGCTGGTATTGTAACTTTCATAATTTAAAAAAAAAAACATTATAGGCAATGCGACAGAACATCACCTGCAACGCCGGTATATAACAGGTACAAGCTAGGTTTTATGATTGAAATCTGATTATCTTGCCAAAGAATATAAAGAAAGTTAAATTTTCTAAAGTGGGCCTACCAGTTTAAGTTAATCTTTAAATTTAGTCAGGCCAAATCTGCTTTATCAGGCAAAATACAATGTCAAAGATTTTACTTGCTGTACCTGTTGTGCTGACAGTCAGACATCAACACATTTTGTCAAAACAGCTCACCTGAGTCTTTGACTAATAATGTCTTTTGTATAACTCTTTGGTCTTATTCAGTGTCCTTGTCTCGTATGCTTTTTTTTACACTACTAGTAAGTGTAACCCTAGGTTTTAATGAACAGGATAGTAATTTCAGCAAAAATATTGAGTACAGGGAAACTTGTCTTGAAGGACACCCCATCTGCCACTGAATGTGGTCTCACAAGACAGGTGGTCTCTTAAAAGGGGTTTTATTTCTCAGAAGACCAGTGTTTTTTTGAGACAGGTTTGACTGAATTTTGTAATTATAGAAATAAATATTAATTACAAGGAATCAAGAAGCTTTGCACTGAAGTATCAAATATCATATGTTTACAGTATACAGGCAAGCCAAAAGTCTCGGGTTCAACACCTGATACCTTTTCTTACCTGAAACACCTGTTAAAAAGTGGCGATTGTTCCTTTTCCAAATACAGTTGCCTAAGAAATGAAAGTCACTGTTCTTTATGTTGAGACACAACAGACATGGAAGGCTAATGAACTTTCCTTTTAATGGCATGAGTCCATAGTAATAGTTTTTTCTTGGTCATTATTCACAAACACCCCTATGCCCTATTAATTGGGGACATTTCAATATATCAAGATATTAACATTTTGGACAATTAGGAAAATATATCTAATTGGGGTCTTTAATTCTACTTAAAACAAAGTAATCATAGATAACAAAGGTCACCTTATACAAACATATTTTATACACAATTTACCTGACCTCAACCAATCTTCTTAAGCAGTATGGAAAAGTCCAAAAAATGGTCATTTTTTTCATAAAAACGGGGCTAATCCTGCATCCTGCATAGCAAATTGTAAGAATCATAAGAATCATTAGATTTATATCCCATGCTGCTTTGCAAGTTGAGCTGGCCTGGCTCAGTTGGTAGTGTGCTCGACTCTTGATCCTGAGATTATGACTTCGAATCCAACTGTCAGCAGGTTGGTTTCTTGTGCTTCGAATGAGACAGTAAAAACCGAGGTCACAGTAGGTGTCGGAACGTTAAAGATCCCTCAATGCTCAATGGCCGTAAGTGCCGAGCATCGGCCAAAATTTGAAGCCCTTCACCGGCATTTGGTGACATCTCCATATGAATGAAAGATTCTTGAGTGGGAGATTAAACAACAATAAAGAAACAAAGAAACTGAAGCTTTGCAAGTTGAGTTGATGCATGAGCAGTATCAGCAGGTTACCCAAGCATAAATCTATGTTCTTAACCCTTCAACCCTACAGACCATAATAGACTGGTTTTAGGAAATAGAAGGAGCATGCCACTCAGAATATTTGGGGAGTTAAAGGGTTAACCAGATGCAGATGATGTGAGTTAATAACCACTGCACAACACAGGTCAGCCCTTGCGTCAATTTACCTAAATGCTGGTGGTGTGTATCAATGAAAAAAGATTCTTGACAGGATGTTTATGAAACTCTATGCCATTTTTAAAGATTTTAAAGTCCCATAACTCTGGCAAATATTGCTGAATGTTGGCCATAATCGAACGCTTTGTAGCTCTTGTTGATATATGGCAGAAAATTCAAATTTGGTTTTCATTTGAGGCAAAAAAAAAATTATTCAAACCAAAATGTTTCAAACTGACAAAAAGATGAACAAAATAGACAAGCAAATGACCAAATGGACAGAGGTACAATAAACTGATAAAAAATTAAATGACCCATGGCTTTATTTTTTTTTTATCTTGGGGTGACAAAAGTCAAGTGAGGGAAATAGACATCCATAAGAGGATTACAATCATTCTTATGCAGAAAATAATGGATGAATGGGAAGACACCAATTTCGGATATAAACTAGCAGTGTCCTTTCAAATAAGCCAATGACATTCAAATTCACCTTGGAAACTTTCCAACTCCAAAACTACTACCAAATCCTTCTTTACTGTCAGAAAGTATCAATGCTATGTATGTTTTGTTCTCATAACACATTTTCAAAACATTCATAATACAATTGAATAACTCCACTGCGAAACCAGTAATGTAAGAAGACTACAACCCAACACGCAAGTACGAAGAACCAACAAAAGATTCCATTTTTCATGTTTTAGTAAAATAATGATGTACTTTCCTATCATAAAATCACATAGTCACAAGATTAAAAGGAAAAATTCACAGATGGTTGCACATCATTCAACCACAGTTCTAACTTGTATACAATATGATCAGCTTTCAGAAACTTTTTACATCTCAAATAGCAGCCATGCAATGGCAAACAGTGCCAAAAGTCATCACGAAGGACACAGAGACGGCATGCCAGAAATTCTTTTCTTACAAACACAATCTTAATGGAGACAGAAGAATTATAAAAGAATAGATGTTTCCTTTTCACCCTGTCCCTTCTGTTTATTCTAACCTGTTTCCGTGGTGAAGACATGATTAAGCAGCCATTTATTGCAAGACATTTAAAATCTTGCTAAATTTCTACTTTACCTTTTAAAAAGTTCTATCTAAATGAAAAACAATGTCATGCTCGTAAAGAAATCGAAATACGTAAGGTAGAAATGATATACATATTTTTTCCCTACATACTGATAACATCCAAAGAGAAAGAACAGGTGTTTTGTAGGTGTATGTATCGCTGTATCAAGACCAAAGACACAGATTTATATGCTATGGTCTGAAAACTGTGTTACATTCTACAGCTATTCTTAATAATTCTGAAGAATGAAACTTAAATATGTAAATTTATCATAGAATATTTCTATTGAAAGACACGAAATGCCAAGTGGAATAAATTAAATCTTTTGTTAGAATATACATAAAATGATATGCAGCTATTTAACTTTGGAATTCCCAAATTTAGTCGCATGAAAATGATATCCTAAGTAACTGTATCACAACCCTGAAAGTTTTGACATTTTGAAATGTCTATTTGAATTTGTATCTATATAAGTTTTTTACTTTAACAATGTTTTCCACACTCAAAACATTTTTTCTGCTATACCATGGAAACTGTCTTGAGAGGCCATCCTACCTGCCACTGTAAGGTGGTTTCTCAAGACAGGTGGTCTTTCATACAAGGTTTCATTTAAAGAATTATGTAACCAAGAGGCTTTTCAAAATATGGTCTTAGAAGACAGGTGGTCTTTCACTTAAGACAGGTTCCACTGTACAGGGGCTGGTAGTTTTTGATGGTGGAGGAGAAAGTTTGATAATAGTGTACTTAGGAACCTAAGAAGAAACCACCAGCCTCCAGGAGGTACACAAGTAAATGTAGCAGTTAGCTTAGGCTGCAGTGGGACTTAGCCCTTTCAACACTACAGACAACAATAGACTGTTCTAGGACAATAAATAGAGCACACAATTTGGATACATAGGGGTGTCAGGAATAAACCATTCCTGACTAGAGATATTATACATTATGATTTTAAGTATGATGCCATTATATAAATGTAACATTCCTGAGAGGGTGGTAGTGGAAACTGTCACCCCTAGGAAATACATTGTCAACTGAGGCAAAGCCAAGGTTGACAATGATTTTCAAGGGGTGACAATTTCCACTAAATCTTCCGATTTTACAGAATGTAGATCTGTTGTTTCAATGATTTAGTATGAAAATTTTGCTTTCAAAACATTTTTGTAAAAATTAAACAGGAGCAAAAATTCCTAGGTATACATACTGTAGATTACTTTTATTTCACGTGAAATTTAATTTCGCATTTATCTGCGAGAGACTTCATGCACGAATTCAAATTCATCGCGTAATTTTATACAGAATAACTGCTTTATTTTCATGACTAAAATGTATACAGGCATGTATGTTGCTTCTACAGTGTACCTGTTTTAATTGTCCATTAGTCCTCCCCCATTCTTTTATCCATCCATGTCTTTGTTTTAGTTTCTTCCAATTTCACAGAATGTATTTGTTGATTAAATGATATTTCACTGGTATCACTATCCTTGAGGACGATGATTTACTTTGTTTCTTTTCTGCAGAGTCCATGCAGGATTGTAGATCTTATTTGCAGTGGTAGTCAATGCACATACCCGGATGTTTGTAAATGACTCTAACTGTATAACGGCTTTACAAGTAGATCTTACAACCCATGGACTTTTTAGAAAGAAACAAAGTAAATCATCATCCTCACAGACAATGACATTATAAATCACCTATCTATATATTAATTTGCCTAGGTATATCGCAAAACATTCAATGAAAAATAAAACAATGCAAACATCAAAGGGACATACAACAATTGCAAACATCGGAGGGGCATAGGTAGCATAGGTGGATTCTTATACACTGTACAACAGAACTTGTCTTGCAAGACTACCCCAGCTGCCACTGAAATATGGTCTCCCAAGACACGTGGTCTCTTAAAAGTTTTATTGGAAGTATTATTTTACCAAGTGGTCTCCTTAATGTGGTATCATAAGACAAGTGGTCTCTAACGACAGAATCCATTATATTTATGTCCTGGCCATTTCAAGTTGGGTGCATAGAATTAATGGTGATCTATGTCATAAACCTTCACAAAAATTCCTTCATTTGCTCAGTTTGTATGTACTGAACAAACTCCATAGGAAATTACAAGATTCACTACTTGGTACCTAAGTTATGCAACTCATTTTAATAATTATCCATGCATTTGATCTGAAGGTGACTAATTAATTCATTGGATGTAACAAGGATTTCTCTGTGCCGATCACTTGATCGAAAGTTGTGGTATGCATCACTGCTGCTTGATGAATTACCAGTGATATGTAACACCTACCTATTACCAGGTGATCTGTATCATCGTTAAAGAATATGCTTATTGAATGTTCAGTTTCCTGAAATTTTACATCCTTACTGAACCTTGCATTCAAATCTAGTAGAAATCTAGAAATGTTCCTGTACATTGCTGCATGCACAAAATGCACATCCCCAGACCAGGGTGTTACAGTACATAACTGGTCAGCGACAAATTCTCGCCAAGTACCAATTCTTGCCAGTTGTTTTTAACTGGTGTGGAATGTGCAAACACATGCATATTTCCACAGATTTTTTGTGTTTCCTGCACAAGACACCATTCTGATTGCCAAACGAAAAGAAAAAAATAATTTCTCCCAGAAACCAGAAAATATCAGGCAAAATAAAACGAGTTGGCAAGAATTGGTATCGATACTTGGTGAGAACTGGTCGCTGGCCAGTAGAAACAGTAGAGTTTCACATTGCTTCAGATGAAGCTCAGCAAATTTAGACCTGTCCACAGACATGAACAAATGCAATTTATATTTTTTCTGCTAAACTTTGTCATACATCTTAGATGTATTAATGGTGCATTCTGAACAAGCATTCTGAGAGTATTGATGAATTAATTACATGTCTCCCACCTGTGAAACCATCATTAAGTGAATGGTGAGTAATTACACACCTTTAACCAAAGCCTTACCTTGACAGAGAGATGGATGCACACAAGATCTATAGGCCCTTCCAGTTTCACTGATAGGGGGACAAAAAACAGCTCCTCTAAACCAATGTTGATTATTTTGGAATGTATGTCACTGATTTGGTGGTCTTTCCCCAAGAAAAATGATACTTTGTTTGGAACTTAACCTTGAGCCTGTCCTCCTGAAACTCACAATTCTTATTACCCTCAACACAGAGATACTATATACCAAATTTTACAAGAATTGGCCCTGTGTTTTTGAGAGGAGGTTTCAACATTTTCAAAATTTTTACACACAATGACAGATGACAAAAGACCACAGTGTGTGACCCAAGTCTACAAAGACTAACAGATAACAAATACTTACAAGGAAACAGAAAGCCATGTGAAAATATTATATATATACAATTTTATACAGCATTTAGTATCTACAATCTAAACCCAGGAGAATTTGTTCCTTGTGTGTGCCTACTTACAATCACAGGTCTTAGCAATTCTCCTCACACTTCAAACTTCTATGGCACAGAGGAACTTAGAAATGCACTGATAAGAAAAACTGAATTGGAAACTTCCTGATGACAGCAACGGGGACAATAGTTCATAAATTATCATGACTTTTTTTAAACTTCTCTCTTATCAAGTTACACCATTTTTCTCTTGTTATTTGTTGCTAAAGTAAATTCTTCTTTATTCCCCTTCCCTGAAAATTATGACTTCAATAGCTGATGTGTTAAATGTATGGTAAAATAAAAAATGTTTTTACACACTGTATAAAGGTGTTTGAAAAACAAGTTCACAAAAATTGAATGTAGATTTCCTAAATCAGGGTTATACCACAATCCTCCCTTTAAAATGATCCTTATTTGTCTTATCATAATATTGGACAAATTCTAAGATGGTGTTTTATGCCACACTCAGCAAGTTTTCTGGTATCTGGGGGCAACCTATTTTTAATGAAAGGGGAGAAACCCTTACTCAGGAAATAGACACCTGCTTTTCATAAGTAAATTGGCAAAACTTCCTCACACGATCAGTTTTGGTTCCTGTGGGCACTCGAACCCACCTTTGATGTTTATTCATCTAATCCTGAAAAAAACGTGGATCCTTCCCAAGATCTATGGCATTGGCCAGTCTCATGGCATCTTAAGGGATCAATGAGTTAAACTGAAGGAACATATGAAGTCAGTAGTGAGAAAATCTTAATGTTCATCAATATATCAAGAAACAACTTTCATCTAAATACTGTATACAGGGTTATTTTCGCCCTTCTACACTTGCAAATGGTTTCGTCCATTTTAAAGTTGCCTATACCCATTACAATTCTAATTCATGATATGACTTTATTTAAGTTTTGTTTTATTAAACAATTAATAAATGTGCATGTCTATTTTCTGTATGTTTACGTTAAAGTTTTTTGTTTTTTTTAAAAACTGTGTTGTTTGAAATTAAATATATAATGGATACTCTCTAAAGATATTGAAATAAACAATTTAACTGTTTTGAATTCACCCACTGAAAATCAAACTAGGTGAAAATTTTCCTGTACTTGTATACAATAATAAAAGCTGTCTATGAAGAAAAAAAGTCCATTGTGAAAGAGAGGAAATGACATGGAAAAAAGACCACAAAAAAGAAAGTTCCCAAATCTATGGCAGGAAGTCTAAAACATAAGTGAGAACTGGCAGAGGAAATACTATATACTGACATACTGGTGTGACAATAATATTGTACATCTCTCTGGTAAAGGAAATCTGACAATGAAGTTATTATGTGATCTGTAAGTGTAGCCATACTATCCGTAATTGAAACAAAAGTTACATGGTTCACCAAGGACATAAAGATTATACTGGTATACAGTATTAAGTGATGAATCTCATATACAGTGAAACCTGTATATAGGGGCCACCCAAGGGACCAGAAAATATTGACCTTTATGAGCAGGTGGCCCTTATACACAGGTTCAATTTAGTTGAAGTATGCAGTCAAGGGACTTGAAAAAACTGGCCATTATAGATGGGTAATCCTTATATAGAGGTGGCCACTATAGCAGGTTTTACTGTATATATATATATATATATATATATATATATATATATATATATATATATATATATGTTATGTTTTGTGTTTATGCCACACTCAACAATTTTTAGTTGTCATTTTTAATGGGGTTGAGGAGATACAGTGTGTTTGTGTACGTGCATGTGTGTCTGTGGAATTTTTTGGAATTTGAATGCTGATTTACACACTCTCAACAATTTTTCAGTCAAAATGGTGGCAACCAGTTTTTATTGGTGGAGGAAAGAACCCAATTACAATGTACCTGGGAAGAGACCACCAGCCTTCCAAAGGTAAACTGGCAAACTTTCTCACAAAAATCAGCTTAGGTTCCAATGGGACTCAAACCTGCACTGACCAGAAGTGAGATACTTCATGGTTCAACATGCGATGCTCTAAATACTCGGCCACAGGGGCCCCCATAAAACCTGTCACAAATATTGAGACCTGTCATATGATAAGAATACAGTAAAACTTGCTTTAGTGACAAGCTGTGTATAAAGACCACCTGGTCATACAGACTGTTCTCTGCTGTCCCCAATAGTACCATTCGTGTACAAACCAACCTCTGTATAAAGACCACCTCCCTATAAAGACTGGTTTTGTGGTGTCCGTAGGAGGTCCCTATATACAAGTTTCACTGTAATTTTATGTCCAACAATTTGAACCACTAATGATCAGTACACAACTCTTTGTGTTGCAATAGTATAACTCATCTTAAAATAGATTTCAGTAAAAGTCTGCAGGTTTTAATCTATGGCTGACTATGGTAGGGTATGAAGCATGAAAAGAAAACCAAGCATCCCTTTTACCTTTTCTTTCTTATCAAAAAGGATCATTACATTTCACAAACTGAACCCATTATTAAACTAAAAGCAACTAACGTACATGAACGAAACACCAACCACAACTAAATGCACTTACATTTCAAAAGTAAAGGTAAATTTACAAAAAATATATATATTCTGCTTGCATAATTACTTTACGACAAAAATTTACTTCAAAACAAGAACTGAAAGTTCTATTGGTTTTAGATTTTTCTATACATACTGAAAGTTCCTTTCATGTGCGATATTGTCAAATATGATTTTTTTTATCTTTTGGTGTTAGCTGTGAAATCGCTTTCCCATCTGTTTACCGATGAAACATTCTCCCATCAATTAAATTTCAATAGGAAGTGTGCTGTTGTTAATTGCTTACAACAGGTGGTCTTATCATATTGACAGTCACCTATTACATGTGCTAGCCACCCAAAGGAATCACATTTCCAACTTAAAACACTTCTAAATGAAATTTTTCAAACATATTGACAATTATATAACTGTAATATTTACTGGATAATAATTGATTTTCCAACTGTAAAATGATACTAAATAGTAGTCTTAACTAAAGGGAGTTAACTGCTACAAAATCAGCCACTGAATGTACAATGTATGCACATTTTAGTCTAATTAAAACGTGGAAGTCAGTCACTTTATTCAACCATCAAAACCTCAACAGAACAAAGAAATGAAAATTAAGAAAATAATATTACAGGAAACATGCGATTCTTTGACTCTGGCAATTTGCAGACTGATGTCTAAGTTGAAGCATGTGTGATCTACAAGAACACCTCGTTAGTAATTGATACTAATTTCTGCTACTCTTGCAGGACATTATGATTTGGCATAGTCAAAAACATGTATCTGGCACTTCATAAAGCAGCAATTCAATTGAAATTTTGCAAATTTTGGAAAACTTTTATTATATAATATGACCACTTGTTGTGGTCTCGTGTTAGAGTGTTGGCCTTACAAGCGGAAGGTCCCAGGTTTGATTTCTAGTACTGGGTCATACCAAAAACTTTTTTAAAATAAAAGTGATTGTTCCAAGATGCCAAACGTTTAGCATTCAAAGTGAAAGTCACTGGTCTTTCGGATGAGACTTAAAACCGATGTCTTGAGTCACGGCAGGTGTGGTACGCATTAGCATCAGTCCATAGTCCAAGTCAAAATTTATGGCACTTTACCCAAAGTTTGTGACATTTCAATATAAGAGGAAAATTCTTATAGGGATGTAAAAACAAGAATCAAACAAAAGAATTTCAAAATGTGTATATTCTTAATTATATTCTCATCACATTAATTCTATTGTTTGAAGCTTTTGGGTAAGGTGAGCTATTGCCATCAACTTAGCGTCTATCATCAATGTGTAAGACGTTTTTGCAAAGACAAATTTGGATTGGTCTAAGTCATTGATTAACAAATGAGTCCATTGTTTTTCAGGGGTTGATGAGTTTAATATATTCTCAGCAACAGATGAATCATTTGTTGCTAAACTTTGCAAGAATGATCAATAGGCTTAGCTGTATAGATTCTAATTTATGATTTTCGTACTAGCTAATCATCCAACATGGCTGCTATTACTATAAATAAAACATGTATACATGTAAGTCAGGTGAACAATGTAGTTGAGTCACAAATTTGTTTTTTATTTCAGTGTTGTTTTATGTTGTTGTTTTTTTATTTCAGTGTTGTTTTATGTTGTTTCTTATTTCAGTGTTGTCTGTTTTTCTTATTTCAATGTTGTTTCATGTTGTTTTTTATTTCAAATTTATTTCAGTGTTATTTTATGTTGTTTCTTATTTCAATGTTTTTTATGTTTTTTTCTTATTTCAGTGTTGTTTTATGTTGTTTTTTATTTCAAAGTTGTTTGATGTTGTTTTTTTATTTCAAATTTATTTCAGTGTTGTTTTATACTGTTTTTTGTTATTTCAGTGTTGTTTTATGGTTTTTTTTATTTCAGTGTTGTTTTATGTTGTTTTTTATTTCAGTGTTGCTTTATGTCTCATGAAGAAATTCAGTTACACCATCTGGTTATTTCTGAGGGAAGTGATGGCCTACAATTTGTGGCAAAAGTTAAAACTAATTTTTAAAAAAAATCTCTCCGCAGCGATGGAGGTAAAAATACATACAAAGTGTGTGTATCATCCAACCATCTTTTTTCATGCACATCAAAATTCATGCATTCTGGTTTTCCTGTTCACTGCATTTTTGTTATTTTCGGTGCTTATTAAACTAACCAAATTTTTAAAACAATCTTTAATGAATAAAAGTATAATGATAATTTTTTTGGTTTGGCAAGAACTCATAAAGTGCATGAAAAATGGTGTCTAAAAGATATAACACCTGTGAATGATCTTAAGCAGAAAAATTCAGATAAGCACCCAGCATTCATCTTTGGTGGCAATAGGAATAAAAATACATGACATCTGCTAGCCATTTGTGATAAAGACAAAAGGGAGAACCTGAATGTTCACTTGGCTTTTACCAGACTTGGGATGATCCATGATTTACATTACGCCAACTATCAGCACCAAGTCTTGTGCAGAAAGTTTTATTGTCTACAGGTTGTAACAGCCAATATAAAGAGCATTTGGCATTATTCGCTAACAATGAGTTCTTGAGGAAAAGCAGATCAGACAGGCAATTTGAGCAGAACTCCTTCAGAAAGACATCCAAGAAACATGTTCTTTCAAATTTAACAATCCTAAATGTCTGCAAACCTTTAAATGCAGTGACCGAGACCAGCTCTTATTAAACGAAATGGAATGGTTTTCGTTTTCTAGCAGAATCAGAAGTACAGTGACTGCCAATACATAATTCTATAATACCGATTAGTAGAGCAAAACCGAACACAGGAAATGAAACTGTTTTATGTCAAAAAATTTCTTTTGGCATATTCTTTAAGATGTAATTATCCAATTTAAAAATTCCTTGGTTCTACCTTCAAGGCTACAATATGATTAATGCAAATATCATCTTATTGTAAAAACAAGAGTGCCAGAAGAAGAGAGATTCTGTGCACTTAAAAACATAAAACAAACATTTAAAGCAAACAAAATCCCATGGATAAAATCAACTGTTAATGAAATTTTTTAGTTTAAGTTTGTAATTTTCATCTTTATTCATACCAATATGTTAAATTTTCAAACTTGAAATTCATTTACTGGTATTAAATTTTTTTCACTTTCTGGTATCTTAGTTTTTGTTTAGACAAATTTAGGAGAAAATGAGTGAAATTTTGATAAATTTTAATATCTTTTCATGAAAATTGAAATATTAAAGCAGAAAATAACTTTATTTGGAAACTACTTTGATAAACAGGACATGTGAATTTTGTTTATACATGTATATTGTTATATGAAAATATTTTTCTAATCTGAAAAATAATGAAAAATGAGAATATTTTATCCCTAGAAAGTATATATATCATTATTAATGTTTTTTCTGCATTAAGAAAAAAAATTCACATCCATACAACCCTCTAATCAAATAATATAAAATATATATAGTTTAAACCAATACCAATTTATTTCAATCATTTCTTATTATTCTTACCTGAAGGTTATTTCAAGGTTAAGATAAGTAAATAAGGGCACATCTCCGTTAGAATCGGTAAAATTCAAAAGATATAACTTGGCACTTGTTGATTCCACTTTAGCATCAGTAGGAATGATGCTACCGTAGAATGCCAGTTCTCAGACAAAATCAGTGCCAAGATGCTTTTGTAATCTACTACAACCAAAATACCAAAGTGAAGACGCTTTTCTGCCCGCTGCCAATACTACTGAAGAGCAATAATTTGATCCATACTTTTCAGAACCATAGAAAGAACAGTAAAAATACAGGCAATCAAATATGACAACGTCAAAGAAATGATAAAGTACTAATAAGTACATTACTATACAGAATGTGAAACAAGTCTTCTGTTGCAGAAACATTTACCATCAGAACTGAGCTTTTACTAGAGGCTAATATCAAAATTTTTCATCCACTTTATAGAGTATTTTATAGAGTATTTTATCTAACATGACACTAGGAATTTTCCTACCGACCATGGGGGACCAACATCAGGCCCTATTCCCAATGCAAAAAAAAATTTCCATTTTGCAGTCCAAAATTTCCCAACTAAAGTCAAAATCACTTAATTCTATGAGATTCTAGTATATTCAAGTTACATCTATTTTTCGATTTCTCAATTTCAATAAAATTTTGCTAAAATTTCCAATTTAAAAGGCTCAGGCCTCATTCCCAAAACAGTGCGAAGAACCCCTATACTTACCGGCATGCTTTATGTTTTTCTTTTATATACGTCATCATCAAAAATCCTAATGATGAATGGACACAAATTTTGACCTGTACAATGTATTACATCTATGCACTTTTGAAGACTAATTTTAACTTCTGAACACTTGCAATTGGCAAAGTAATAGTTGTTACCTATTTCAAGAGACACTCAGGTCTGACCCACAGACAGGAATTGAACCCAGGCCTTACTGACCGAGAGGTAATTTTTTTTACCATATTACCTATGGGAACAATTTCAATACAGGGAATTTCTTAAGCTATTTATGGACTCGGCTACAGGACCCATTCCAAATGCAAAATTGGCTTGTATTTCACTAAAAGATATGCAAAATTCCCATTTTGGAATTTAAAATTTGAGAGTATAGTATTTTAAAACAAATGTCTCAAATTAAGTCATTAGTAACTGTTTAAGTTTAAATGTTTATATACACTTTACCAAATTTCTGGACCTTGGACCCAGAATTTGAGAGGTAGTAAAGTCCCCCCAATAAAATATTCATTATCATTAGTATCCGCTATAGCTGGACTGATTGATTTCATGTTAAAGGTCTTAACCAGATGTGTAGGTTACACAAGGAAGAATTTACATACTAAAACTGGTATTTTGTTTATAATTCACCTGTGGTTTCCGGTAAAGAAAAGCAAGAACTAAATTTCCACAGTGTTTTTCATTTTTTATTCAATATAAATGAAATATTCTAATTACCACACTTAGAGTTAATATTATATAGAGTGGGAAAACAAAATAGACAGTTCATCCTAATATATTTATTTATATCAATCCAGTCAAGTGGACACTGAACCAAAATAACTGAATATGTTGAAAAATTATTTTTCTACTGCATCTGAGAGAGAGAGAGAGAGAGAGAGAGAGAGAGAGAGAGAGAGAGAGAGAGAGAGAGAGAGAGAGAGAGAGAGAGAGAGAGAGAGAGGGGGAGAGAGAGGGGAGAGAGAAAGAGAGAGAGAAGGGAGGGGAGGGAGGGAGAGAGAAGACAGAGCAAGAGAGAAGAGAGAGACAGAAATAAAGATAGAGAGAGATTGAAACAGAAATGTCATTAACTCATCAACCACTAAAAAACAATGGACTCTTCTATAAATCAAAGGTCAGTCCAAATGCATGGGTTAATGAAACAAAAGCTGTATTAACTGTATAAACATATTAGAAAATGAATGAGTGATGTGAGCCATTTAAATTTGGACAAAGCTAAAACTCTGAACAAATTTATCTGATGGCTTGTCTATAACTGATAATCTTATCATTGTTGTTTTACAAATCTCCTTTTTCCAGTGATTTCCAAACCATTCAAAGATTAAACACACAAGCATGTTATACTTGAGCACCATCTTCACAGAGAAAAGTTTTGATTCTTTGGCAGCCTGCAAGAACTCTACAATTAATTCTTTACACTTTTGTCTTATCTGCCAACACCCAAAAACTTTTAAACAGAAAAAAACATTGACCCTAATCCAGATCTGCAGAGATATGGAATGGTTTCCATCTGCAATCATTCCAACAAGCCAACCTGTTGCCAAGTTATAAGTTCCAAATGTAAGATATAGTACACTGGTATAATGCCGTATCACACCCGAATAATCAACAGTCAACCATCAACTAAATAATGAATTATCCCTTGATATGTTTTGGTCCCCAGAATTATTCAAAAATTTTAATAAATCATAAATACATGAAAATGAATCACACACCCAGGTGTGCAATTACAGGGAGATAACTCTTATACAATATTCTGACAACTGGTCATCCACACTCTCATTTTCCTCTTCTTTATCATAACTTTATTTCAAAATTCTTTCATTCATTTATTTGAATGTGTATCAACATTGAATTTCCATGTTAAGAGAATTTTTCAGTGACAATATGATAAAACAGCTCACACACACACACCAACACACAGACACACATTCAGTCTTGTTAATAAGTTGGAACTGTAAATGACTATGCATACATTTAATGTTTGATAAACAACAATCACACATAGTTGAATAAATAAGGTCTTCTATCATGTCATGACTGCTCCAAGACAACTGTTTTGGCCATTCTCTGGGTACAGGGGATTGGCTTTTATCAACTACAGGCAACACTGACAAATAAGTATTTATCTCTGAACAAATGAACATGTAGATCTATCCAATTTTGAAATGACAAGAAGAAATATTCACAGAAATCTCAAAAGTGTTTACAGAATTTATTTGTTCATGAATAAAATATTTAATTGGATCTGTTTCTGTACCCGTATCTTCAACAACAACAAAACAACAAAATACACATGTACTTGCGAAAACTTCTTCAGAGAGACAAATAGTTTCAATATACATGTATGTTACATGTAGAATTCAAAAATAATTTTGTATGTTTAAGTGTCTTTTTCCCCAGAAACACTTGATCATGGAGAACAATCTACACCTAAACATGAAACATTCATCACTTTCTCAAGTGCAGAGGACACTTCAAAAGTGAAACAGCAAAAAGAAAAGATCACATTCTTCTCATGTCGTATCTAAACATGGAAAAAAAATCAAACAGCTCCATAAATGTGTGTCCTAAAAGACCTCTCTATATTCATAACACAGTGTACCTTTTGAGAAAAAAGAACAACACACTTACCATAGTCCTTGATAATAAGTCAATGTGGGTACAAGTCGAGGTAATCAGTATCAACTAGGTTTTAGTATACAGTGATGGACCTTGATAAGAATTTCTCTGATACCAGCAAGTGACACACTTCCTCTATAACATCCTGCGTATAATCTTATCAACAGTCA
This sequence comes from Atrina japonica, assembly GCA_030159075.1. Classification (NCBI taxonomy): domain Eukaryota; kingdom Metazoa; phylum Mollusca; class Bivalvia; order Pterioida; family Pinnidae; genus Atrina; species Atrina japonica. The sequence continues at coordinate 69,529 of BROG01000445.1, read as the reverse complement.
ACATGCAAGAGACCAAATTCCTTCTCTAAGTAAACCCTTTTATCCCTTCGCTAGACTTCCCAAATTATAAGAATCACTTCAAGTGCTTGTTGCTACACTTTGAATATAGAGTTCTAGCCAGTGTGTGTAGTTATATACATTAAGAGAAACGGTGCTTTTACAGGAAACTTAAGATTTTTAACAAAATTGTTTCCTATTTACCTTAAGTATCATTAATCCTGCTTACTTTCATGATTAAGTCCAACAATAGACAAATCTGTATCTATACATGCATGTCTAACACTAACTAGCTTTGTTAGACTTAATTGTTGAAAAATAAGTGAAAGAAAATGAGGGGAAAAGATTAAACCATTTTTAAAAAAGCATCAATTTAATCACATGTCTTCTACACTCCTTAAAGATAAAATTAGCTGCCAACTTGAAAGTGCAAATCAAATATAGATAGCCGTTTAATATTTCTATAAACTGATCTATTTATTTATTCATCTATCTAATCCTTTTTTATCAAATGTAACTAAATATAAGACAAATGTCAGGTGTCTTTTCAAATGATATATGTACACTATATATAGTTGTTCTCCATGTATCAGTGCTTAAATTCATACTTCAAAATATTTCTTCCTGAATCTGATCAGCTTACATAATTATTATCATTATTATTATTATTATTATTATATATATATATATATATATATATATATATATATATATATATATATATATATATATATATATACACAAGTAAAACCTGCATATAGGAGTCAACCAAGGAACCAGAAGATATTGATGTGCAGATGACCCTTATACACAGGTTCAATTTAGTTGAAGTATGCAGTCAAGGGACTTTAAAAGAACTGAACTTTATAAACAGGTAATTCTTATATAGAGGTGATCACTATTGCAGGTTTTACTGTGTGTGTGTATGTGTACACACACACACACACACACACACACACACACACACACACACACACACACACACACACACACACACACACACACACACACACACACACACACACACACACACACATACACACAGGCACATGTATATTTTACTATACATGTGTACAGTGGGACCTATCTTGAAAGACCATTCTCATGAAAGACCACCTGCCTTATGGGACAACAGTAAAGAAACCACTCTTTTTAAGAACCCTTTCAATAAATATATATATAGTTAGTCAAACTTGCATTAAAGGCCACCTCAATATAAAGGGCACCTGCTTATAAGGTCATTCAAACAAAAGCTTTGTTAACTTTTTTTATAATTAATAAACCTCTTTACAAAAGCTACCTGTCTATATTGGCTACTTTTGCCTATTCCGCCCAGTGGCCTTTATAGACAAGTTTGACCGTATATATGCACTTGCACACATACACACAATACTTTTTATCAATGTCAGCAGGATGCAAATGAGAATGCTTGTCACAATAAATTTATTTTCAAGAAGTATCATTGAGTGACCTTTCACTACAAACCATAAACTTACATGTAAGTCCTCATGCATTTATTTTTACTTTCCCTTCTTGATGCATTATTTTGGTTTTTGTTGTTTTCATTTTTTATTTTTTTATTTCAAATGGTATTTTATGTCACACTCGACAATTTGTCATTGTAGGTATAGCTGGCAGCCAGTTTTTTTTTATAGTGAAAGAGAGTACCTTGTTACAATGTTACCAGAACTAGACCATATTCTACCCTAAAGTGAATGTGAAGCCTTTCTCACAGCAGCCTAGGTTCTACTGATGCCTTTTTTTTTTTTTTTTTTTTAGGGGGGGGGGGGGGGGGGGGGGGGGGGGGGGGGGGGGGTTAGCTGTTTTAATGCCAAATTCAATACATTTTTCAATCATATGGTGAGGACCAGTTTTCAATGGTGGAACAGAGAACTCGGAGCATACCTGGAAAGAAACCATCCACAAGTAAGCCGCCAATCTTTCTCATAAAATCAGCTTAAGTTCATGCGGAACTGACTAGAGGCAAGACACTTCATGGTTTAAAGTTTGACACTGTACTCTATCCACTCTGCCAAGGTGACTACTAGAGTGGCTATGACAGGTTAGTTTTGTGCACAAAAATATTGGAGCTACAGTAAAAGCATGGAATCAGAACAAGGCAAAATGTATTACATGTACATGCAGGACAGTAACACCAGTCTTGAGAGACCAATGTTATAAAAGACAACTTGTCTTTTGAGACTAATTTCGATACCTTCTCAGTTAAAGTCATAGTGCCAATCAAAATCTAATTTTTTTCATCATTGAAAACTTATGGGTATTAATGTAAAAAAAAAAAAAAAAAGGTGAAATGTTTTCATCTAACCCAAAAACGTATAAAAAAAAGACAATGACCTTGACTCATATCACTAGTGCTGAGGTACAGCGGTACTATAATAATACTGATGAAAATACCACTCCAGCGTGCAAACTAAATCATCCATGTATATATATATATATATATCATGCTTTTTGTTCCAGTTAGATACTACACCAGATCTATTCCTTTTTCTTGAAGAATCTGTATAAACTTGAAAAATGCAATTATCATAGTTCAGTTAGATACTACACCAGGGCCCGACACTTTACTCAATATCACATTATTTTTACTATAAAACTGGATTTTAGTGATACAGGAAACATATTATGATTTTTAATCATTTACATATAAATATAACACTAATGATTTTTCTTGATGAATAAATATGTTGAGTACGGTACTCCAGATTTGAGTACGCAAACATAAATATTTCTGAAGTCCATTCTTCAAATGAGCAATAATTTTTATCATTATTATATATATATCATATACAAACACGTCCAATTACAGAATAAAGTTTGCATGTTTTTATATTAAAATCGTGGAAATTTAGTTGAGCTTGAGTACTGAGTAAATTTGGTGACTTCGGGCCCCGATCTATTCCTTTAACTTGAAGAATCTGTATAAACTTGAAAAATGCAAGCAATAATATTAAAAAGGCATTCAGATGTCTAAATAATTAAACAAAACCAGGAAATCAATCAAAAGTTATAACATTAAAAAAAAAAGAAAAAAAGATAAATGACAACAAAATGTCGATAAAAACGTTGATTAAAAATCTCCAGTTTTAAGACGAAATCTCCAGCTAAAAAATAAAAAATTTCCAGTTGTGGCATAGCAGTTGACCTGACAATTTCGTCTCTGTTGACTTTTTTGTAGGTCTTTGCATGCTGAACATTTTTGGGCCAGGTAAGCTAACAATGATGACTGATGCTCAGAAAAGCTCATCTGAGTTATTAGCCCTTTCACTCCTAGCTACCTATATGGTATGTTCTTTTCTCTTGACTTAAACCAGTCTTCTATGCTTGGTATTGTTGAAAGTGATGCCAAAGATAAAATATTATAGTATCTATATATATATATCCTCTCTACATTTTGTAAGTACTGTTCTATGGAATGCCACACATTTTGACCAGTGATATGGGTCTAAGTCAATGTTGTGGTTTTTTTTAACACATTGCGTCTGCGGTCACATGGGACTAAGGTTTTTTTTAGTCTAATCCAAAATACCATATAAACTGGCAAAGTATTTACCAAAATACCTTACAATACATTTAATTCAAAGACTGGGTATATTTAGTATGACAAAATACTAGATCCTCCACAGCTTTGAATTATTGATACTGGGACACACAGTATACTATAGCTCCTTTGTTTCTCGGTACATGATTTTACTAAACAGGGAAAATCAGATTATTGCTGCAAAAAGACACCTAATAAATGTAATGGGCTTAAATTGGTTCGTGTGTAGCATCTGCAACATTATAGGTGAAGCAAATCGCCACATCAGTGTTGAATGTTTCTCATACAAACAAAATTTACACAGAGACAAATTGCTATGTTCCTGACAATTGATTCCAATTCAAGGAAATTTGCATTCACATTTATAATTTCTGTCAAAATTCCTGGACCATCTGTCCGAGTGACAGAGCTGTGTTCACAGACAAGGTCAAGCCTGAAGATTAATGTTGAATTCTAACTAATCTGGCTCACTGTTTAACTCACAATTCATTACCATATTTTATTCTAAATAACAAGATTTTATCCCAGAATTAAAGAATAAAATATTGCCTCTTTAAGAATTAAAAAATTATTAAGATAAAGATTTATTCAAACTAAATTAGCGGTAAAATGAATTTTAAAAGAAATATTGATTCTTCTGAAAAAGTTAAATTACTACACCAGACTATAATTCCTTGTGCAAACGGATCAACTGAATGAAATACAATCACTTCACAAGTAACAGAATAACCTTCAAAGCAACCTATTGACTGCATAAGAATTATCATTATCATTTCTTAATAAATGCCATATGTACATTTGTGTATCAAATGTCCTCCTCAATTACAAATTACTGTAGAAACAGACATTTTCATGGGGTTAAAATTTTGTTGTTTACAAATAAAACAAATTCGCTGACATTAAATTTTGTTGTTTAAAAATAAAACAAATTCACTGACATTAATTTTTGTTGATATAAATTTTATTTAAAAATAAAACAAATTCACTGACATTAAATTTTGTTGAAATAAAAAAACATGTTTGTAAAGGAACCTATAAGTGATTTTTTTATTATGATTTTTGTTTTGTGACACAGTCAATAATTTTTCAGTTATATGGTGACTGCCTGTTTTTAATTGTGGAGGAGAAAACCCGGTTGCCCAGGAAGAGACCATCAGCCTTCTGCAAGTAAACTAGAAAACTTTCTCACAGAAATCAGCTTAGTTTCCAGCGGGCCTTGGTCCGGTGCTAACCAGAAGTGAGAGACTTCATGGCGCAATATTTTTAACCACTTGTCCAGAGAGGCCTCAACCTATTAGTATTACTTAGTGTAATTTGTGTAAAATTACGTCAGGCTTTTGATTTTGTTGATAAATGAAAAGAATGAAGTAAACGAAATTAAAACCACAACAAAGATGTCTGTTTCTACAATACAGTCAAACTCGTCTATACCGACCACTCAAGGAAACTGACTAAAGTGACTGTTATAAACAAGTGTCCTTTATAAAGAGGTTTATTCATTATAAAAAGTTAATAAAGGTTATATATGAATGACTTTTATAGGCAGGTGCCCTTTCTATACAGACAGGTGGTCTTTAATGAAAATTTTGACTGTAAAACAAATACAGAAAACTTTAACTCATCAACCCCTGAGAAACAATGAACTCTTCTATAAATCAATGACTTAGGCAAGTCTAAATGTGTCTTTAGGGGTAAATGAGTTAAAAAATAAGAAAATCTGAAATACCTTACAGAATATTTGGTTTAATTATTGTTCTACATCCCAGCAAGAAAACATCACTCATATGGAGATGTCACCAACTCTAAGTGAAGTTTTATCAATTTTGACCTGTGCTATGGACTGATGCCGATGCAGTACGGGTTCTTTTACATGCCATGCCTGCCATGACATGGGCAGGGTGTAAAATAAGAATTCAAAACTCACTTGCCCGAGGGGGGGGGGGAGGGCAACTCATTTGAGAAATTTGGTTGTTCTCAACCGAATTCACTTGTCCCTCCCAAAAAGAAGGAAAATTGATAAAATCATAAAGAAAATAACAATTAATAAAATGATATTTAATCTATTGTAAACAAAGTTCATTTAGTTTACACCTCAGGGGTTGCACTGGTTGAAGAATATGTGGCACCAAACAAGCAAAAACAAAATCCCCAGTTTTCAAAATCTGTCACCAGTTTCAAATTTTTGGAGACAGATTCAAAGTCAATGAAAAAAATATTGAAGTTACAAAAATGTGTTAACTGTCATTACTGTCAATTTATTTAAAATAAATTCAGTGAGTTACAAGAAGACATTATTGTCTGTGTTCAAAATATTATGTAATTTGAATAAAACATCGTTTTTATACTGAAATCATCACAATTTTAAGATGCATCAATAACACTGTATTAATGTATAGGTTATGGTGTGAAGTACGGATGTTGCAGAAGACACCACGATTTCGCTGCGATATTTCTCAGTTAAAATTTTTAAGTAAAATAATTGAGGATTGATAAACAATCTGCATGAAATTAATCTAACATTAACAAGGGCTAATTGTAACAGGGTTCTGTTACATGATGTCCCCCAAACTTTAGAACAAGTCGTGTTGATATCAACAAGCATTTATTACATACAAAACTACAATTGTTCTTCACTGGTTTTGAGGAATAAAAGCCATCAGGCTGAAATCGCTATCGCTGATACCAGTAAATTTCAAATTTCATCAAAATCAGACAATGTTGACATTTTGATCAATCAGAAGGCCCAGTTTGCCATAGACGGCAACAAAGCCAATACCATTGAAATTGCAATCCCTTGATACCCATAAATTCCATAAAAATCGGACGTTTAAATTTCAACCAATCAGAAGCCTCGGTTTGCCATAGATGGCAACGAAACTCATACGATTCAAATTGCAATCCCTTGATACCTAAAAATTCCAAATTTCATCAAAATCAGACAATTTTAAAATTTCAACCAATCAGAAGCCTCGGTTTGCCATAGACAACCAAGAAACCCATACAATTGAAATCGCAATCCCTTGATACCTATAAATTCCAAATTTCATCAAAATCAGACAATTTTGAAATTTCAACCTTGGAATTAGAAGCCTCGATTTGTCATAGACAGCAAAGAAACTCATACAATTGAAATCACAATCCCTCAAAACCAATAAATTCCATATTTCATCAAAATCTGGCAATGTAAAAAGTTCAACCAATTAGAAGGCACAGTTTGCCATAGACGGCAACGAAACCCATATGATTGAAATCGCAATCCTTTCATACCTATGAATTACAAATTTCACCAAAATCAGACAATTTTGAAACTTCCACCAATCAGAAGCCTAAGTTTTTTCGAAAAACGAACAGTCAGATACACTTCAACTGACCCTCTGTAATATCCATGTGAAGTGTGGTAAGGATCATTCGAGCGGTTCTTAAGATATTTACAAGCTTGACAAATCAGAAGCCACAATTTAGTCATGTGACTTTTATTCGTAAAATGGGCAGTCAGTTACACTATCAGTGACCCTCAGTAATATCCATGTGAAGTTTGGTAAGGATTAGTCAAGCAGTTTTAAAGTTATTTATGTTTAAGTGTTGGACCAATCAGGAGCCACCATTCGGTCATGTGAATTTTTCTCTGAAAACGAAAGGTCAGGTATACTACATCTCACCCTCAGTAATATCCCTGTGAAGTTTGGTAAGGATTGATCAGAAAAGTTTGTGGAAGAAGAAGAAGAAGAAGGAAGAAGAAGAATAATAAGAAGAAACGGAGTAAACACATAATCCCCCCCCCCCCCTCATTTCGTTTGGGGAACATAATAATAATGAGAAGAAATGAAGTAAACATATGTCTCCCCCCCGCCCCCCCCACTTCGTTTGGGGGACATAATGATGTTAATCTTTTATGTCTGTATATAGGACAGAACATTATGTATAATTATTATAGGTGTTGAGGTTTAAATATACAGGTAATCAATCTGTATAGGTACCTGACCACAGTATAGGTCATTGTGGAATTACCCTCAGCACACGACCGATAATTACACCCCTGTATGGTCTAATGACATTAATTAATTAACAGGCTTATTAGACCATGTTTCTGATGACTTTTTGGAAGATATAACTGACTTATGTATCCTAGATTGCTTAATACTTCGATATAATGGAGACGCCACAATTATTGCCATAAGTTATTTTTATCGCCAGTTAAAATAAAAAAAAATCACAATTTGCGACATTGGAAAAGCCTAGCACAACCTCTACACTATATTCGATATGTACGGTCGTTTTATAATAAAAATTTACCAAGCCACTTACCCTGAAAATTACGACTATTTTTTTTTTTTTTTTTATGTTGACAAAACAACTTGCCAAGTTCTTGTCCCGGTACAGGCAATTGAACTGGTGGTTATTTCAAACCCTGCATGGAAACTTGGATCTCTTCCAAAAAACCTGTGACTTTCATTCATATGCAGACCACCTGGCAAAGGAACAGTCACTACCATTTTTCAATAAGTTTTTGGAATGACCTAGTAAATTTCAAATTGCCGATTCTGTGATTACCTTTGTTTTTCCATGATAATGGAAAAGCATTGGCCCTTGGGTTTCATGGGCCCTCTTTCACAGCATAAATTTTCATGAATATATATATATATATATATATCTCAAAATCCAGCATTTTTGAGATAGCATGTACTCAGAATTATAAGATATTTGTATGCCATGCAGGTTTGGTTGATGTATAAGCAATAATAATGACTACATGTAGACTAGGCATCAAAGTTGGAGTCTCCCATTTGCAAGGCAAAATACTCTTGATACACGTATGGCATAACTTTGTGCTCAGTACCAGAAAATTAAAACAGCAAAAAAAACAAAGTTAATAGGTCTGAAAGTTGACAGATTAAAAGATCGCAAAGAATGCCAACTTTCCACAGGTGTAAATGTTCTTAAACACTTAATGTCAGACGAAATTCTTTGCCCGACACAGCCACACTCCTTGATAATATTCGGTAATGGAGAATTTGAGTAATGCAGACATAACTCTGGTATGTCACATACCTTTTATATAGTTTTACATTTTACATGTGTTGGATATATTTTGTAAAGTCGTACCTGTTGGGTTATTTGATCTGACTGTATATTCACAGACTCATTTGCTGCATTTCTCAATGTGCCATCGTGCATCGGTTCATACTGTGCAGTTGACATCTGCAAGACAAACAAAATATATCTTAAATGGCTTCCTGCTGAAAATGTGTATTATTTTACCATAATTTATACATGCATATGTAAATAAGTCTCTAGAATCTATTTGGCTCTTTTTTCATAGAATTTTATAAAAATATATTCATTATTTTACTTCATCCTAGAACTTACTGACAGAAGAACAATTCTCATTCATCACTTTTTTTTAGGAACTATGTTGCCAATTAAGAGGACCCTAATGGGTTATTTTCGTTCTTTATCTCTTTATTTGTTGAGAACTGTGATGATGATTTTTTTATTTTCTGTGACCTGTGATCATCACATTCCCCATCCTTAGTGATTTGCCAAATTTATTTGCATTAATATAAACGTCCTTAGTAAGCGTTCTTGTGACGAAAATTGTGACTGGAACTTCGGAGATGCGTCAATTACCTTACCCGTGACCAATATCATCATATGCCCGATATGGTTGTGTTCTGGTCCCTGCTACCAGTACACTTAATTGATCTCTACTGTTTTATCTGCACTTCGCTAGAGCACTTATATAATGTAAGATTGAGGTTCATATTGTGTCCCAAATCAAGCCCTACCCTTTTTCAGTCTTCCTTATTTTTTGTGAATTGTAAATTAGAAAAATTATTTTTTGTGATCTGTGAATTAGAAAAATTATTTTCTTTGACCCCCTGTTAAGGCCCTCAATTAAGATACAGGGGGCTCTTTACTAGCATGAAAGTCCAAGATTTAACTTTTTGTAACTTTTACCTTTTGCAAAATAGAATACAAGGGCGGCATAGCCTCTAAGATGTTTGGTGACCTTCCAACTCATAAATATAAACTACATAGACCTATGCAAAACAAGAGGCCCAATGGGCATGTGTGATGCACCTGGTTCAATTTAGTTTAGTATTTTCACAGGACAAATTTAATATGACAATGTTACATACAGTAAAACCTGTATATAGGGGCCACCCAAGGGACCAGAAAATATTGGCCTTTATGTGCAGGTGACCCTTATACACAGGTTTAATTTAGTTGAATTATGCGGTCATGGTACTTTTCAAAACTGGCCTTTATAGACAGGCAATCCTTATATAGAGGTGGACACTATGGCAGGTTTTACTGTATTTTAAAAGCCTCAAGCCTTTGATACCTTTCTAATCAAAGATTTCATCAATACATTTCTGTAGAAAATACTGTCACTACTATATAATAAATAAATGTTTTAAATTTAATTAAGAAATTTAATGCATCATAATTGGAAAACTTGGGAAAATAAAATTCAAATTTATTTTGACACTTAGAAAATAAAATTTAAATTCAAGCCTCTATACCATTTATCCAAAAGAAGAAGTTGGTCAAGGATTCTACCATATACAACTAAACTGGCCAATAAAGATCTCTCAAAGTGGATACAGATGGTATCTATATATGTAGATTCATCCAGTTTAATAATTTGTTGGCAAAGAATAAAACTTGACTAGATTTATAATCTTATATATATATATATATATATATATATATATATATATATATATATATATATATATATATATATATATATATCGGTAGGTTTGAAATTTGATCAGTTATATAAATGGGTAAAAAAGAAACACATAAACATGTAAGTATTTAGTATGTCTTTCTTTTGATTTGAGCTTGAAAACCATACAAAGGTCAACAAGTGATGATGATGATGATGATCTTAAGTACCCCCTGTGGCCATTAACTATTTTTGTCTCTGTCACAAAGAATAAGAGCTATGTTAAAGAAGTTAATGGAGAAACAAATCAAAAGAAACTCAGCAAATGGAATTTCACATTCATTTTAACTTCCTGGTTTTAGTTGAATCCATCGTTTCATATCTCTATCAATACACTTCAATATATATCTTTTGAATTATGACCCAGGCAGCAGACCTCAAAATAGTGACCATAAGTAAGGTCTTATGTCTGAATTTTGCTGCTTTTAGTCCGAATTATATGGAATATCAGAATAATTAGGACAAAAACAGTTCAATTAGGAAAGTATATACATGTATTAGATATCGGAATAAACCTGTTATATTGGGATATTCTTTATCTGTTGTAAATGATCCATTCACTGCTTATGTGTAATGTAAATAAATATATTACTGCATATCTTTTGCTGTCATTTTTTAACTGATAATTATATTTCGAAATTAATGTGTCGTGTTATATCAACAGTGTGTGTCTTTCATCTGAGTATTTTTTAAACACCAAATTTCATTCTCCAATACACTGGCATAGAATATTGTAAATTTGCTCGAGTGAAATAATCTTGTATTTGAATGTTCATTCACGTCACACTCAACAATTTTTCGGTCATATGGTGGCAACTAGTTTTTACTGTTGGAGGAGTCAGAACCTGTTTACAATGTACCCAGGAAGAGACCACAAGCCTTCTGCAAGTAAACTGACAAAATCAGCCTAGGTTCCAATGGGACTTGAACTCCCCCTGATTACATTGATAAACTTCACGATTTAAAACATGATGCTTTAACCACTCTACCACGGAGGACCCATTGGAATAATTACCAAATCTTCTAGGCAGTTAATGATTCTGCACAAAATAGATTTAGATTAGGACTACAAAAATTTTTTTTGCCACTGATGGATTGATTACGATTGCATTTCTTTAATTTCATGTAGCTTTAATCTGTCACCTTGAATTTCAATAATTTGACCTTGATGTGATGAAAAATTTAAACACATTCATCTTTAAGCAAGTCATTTGTAATTATTTTCAAGTGTGCAAAGAAATCTAAAGAATAACTACAATGAACAGCAAATTTTACAAAATTTATTCTTGATAGGGCAAAAAAGGGAAATTGAAATGATATCTATAGGGAGTGAAGCATTAAATGGTTTACAAAAATATCCAAAATAGATATCAACGCTGATATATAAAGAAGCACTTGTCTACTCCTAAGAGAAGCCTCTCTACAGACTGGTAATACAGCCCTTTGATCTTGAAGTATACTGAAGGACAAAATATATGAAAAAACAAAAAACTAATTGTAATTTTCCCAAGTAAATTTCACTGATGTCTTATCATAATGTGAACACTTCCACGAAAGGAAAACCATATCCTGTTTTGCGCAGATTCGTCATTGTCTAAACCAAAAAGTTAAAAATCCTGATTCAGTAGATAAAGACGTATTGATCTGAGTCTCCGTTTTGTTTCCTATATATCAACCAGAAGCTTCTAATCGAAAATCAACACTTAAAACTGTGTACAAGTTTGATTAGTCAGCAAAGTTTCAGACTTAGCCAACCATAAGATATTCATCCACTGATTACAGAGTTAGGATTTCAAGTGTTTGTGTAAACAAGGATTGTTTTCTTTATATATCTACTAAAAATAACAATGTTATTGACAATTATATACAATTCCTTTGCAAATCTTTCATAATCAATAATCAATTAGCTCAAACCTGTTATCAATATTCTTTGAACATTAAATTCCCATTAAAATTTTCAGACATTTTGTAAACCTTCAAAATTCTGATGACAATTTACTTTCACTAAATTAAAATATACATCAGTTAAAAGAGCTAATTCACAGGTATTTATTTTCACACAAGATAGGTTGCGAATTGTCTTCTGACTTCATCAATTTATAGTATTATATTCACAGGTATTTAATTTCGCAGGATTATCTTTAATCACGAATATAGCGAAATTAATTCCCCTGCGAATAAAAGCAACTATACAGTAATCAACTACTTCTTTAAAATGTATCTCTATGAGGAGGATCTCAAGCTACTATAAGCTAATCTGCATAGACCTAACTCTTTTTAAAAATTTCAATAATTTTCAGATATTTGACTATTTCTATTTCTATTTCAAAGGTTCAACTAAGCACCTTTCCCAAGTTAACCCTTGGTGAGTGGCCAAGATATCCAACATCTCACACCATAACCATTAGTTACACCCATATACATGTACATGTAAGTACATAATTGGGTACTGTCTGTACAGCATGTTAAACATAACAAAATTACTCTACCAAAAGAGTGCACCATGGTCATTTACAAGATGTCATTGCACCAGTTGTCTCACCTTGGGTGAGATAAGGAAATCTCAACTTAGTAATGATATGTTAAACCAATGCACATCAACATGAGAAAAGGTGATCATTTTCTCACTGAAGTTAAACAGTTAAAGCATAGCCTGTCAAGATTTTGTAACACTATCAACACAGCTCTTGTTTTAAAAGTGATTGCAATTTGTCCTTGATGTCAGATAACTAAAAATCTGTACAAAATCAAGACACTATAAAGTAACATCCTCACTTAAGTTTCATCACAGTGGTAGTGTGTGTCTCTCTAAGTGACAATTAATTAGCATCAATTAGTCTTAATATTGTATCTACCACAAGTAGAAAACGTAACCACCTAATGACCAATTACCATCTAAATTATGTTGCATCTTTTTATGACCTATTCCTATCTGCCATAAGAGCTGTGGAAAACGTGTGATAAAAACAAACTCAAGTTAAAATAGCAATTTCCTGGACACTAAACATGAAGTTGAAAATGATACAAATGTGACAAATCTTGAATCCAAATTTGATGATATCCCTGAATTACATCAATTGATCTCTAGGTTCAATACGATTGTACTCAGGTGAAGTGTCTATAGTGACAGGTGGATAAGAGGGACTTGCATGATCAATTAACATGATACATGTAATCTCTCTCTATCTTTTATATAAATATATATATATATATATATATATATATATATATATATATATATATATATATATATATATATATATAATATACATAAATGTAGGAACCGGGGGACTAAGCCCCCCCCCTTTTTTTCACACACAAATTTTATTTTATATTAGCACCATGTCTGGAATCCAGAAAAAGGCTTCCCAGAGCTTTTAAATTAGGCCTACCAAAATTTTCACACCTCACTACACTTGGTGAAAACAATTATATACTCTTTCTTTCCTCTAACTCAAAAATCCTTGATCCAACCAGGCTTTGTCTGTATATCTTGGATTTTATGGACTTGGACTACTGACCTTGTCAGAGCATCGTGCTTTAAATCAAGAAGTCTCTAACTTCCTGTCCGCCCGCTAGAACCTAAGCTTATTTTTGTGAGAACGTTTCCCAGTTTACTTGCAGAAGGCTGGTGATCTCTTCCTGGGTACACTGTAACCGGGTTCTCTCGCTTGTACAGGCTCCCAAATGAGGAAAAAAAAAATTTTTTTATTAGATGCATAAAACACGACCCCTAATGAATATTGCCTGACAATTAATCCAACAATTAAAATCATGTGAAGTAACCAGGGAGACCATGTCCCTAAAATTTATAAAATAGTTGTGAAACTCTTAATTTTCTATAAAAAGTCGGAAATGCATGCATTGCATCACAATTAAGTATAATTTTATGTCACCAGTCTAAATACACCCACCTTTTAAATTTTTTCTACATCCACCACTGTTGTACGTATTAATTGCATAATCAAAAGGCACATGACATTTTTTTTCTGGGAAAACCATTTTCAAAAAAAAAAAAAAAAATTGCCCCCACCTACTTTTCATTTGCTTCTTACACCACTGATATATATATATATATATATATATATATATATATATATATATATAATATATATATATATATATATATATATATATATATATATATATATATATATATACAGTAAAACCTGCTATAGTGGCCATCTCTATATAAGGATCACCTGTCTATAAAGGCCAGATCTGAAAAGTCCCTTGACTGCATACTTCAACTAAATTGAACCTGTGTATAAGGGTCACCTGCACATAAAGGTCAATATTCTCTGGTCCCTTGGGTGGCCCCTATATACAGGTTTTACTGTATATGTGTGTATATATATATATATATATATATATGGTATATACATAAATACAGTACTTTCCAACTCTCCTGATTTCCATGGGAGATCCCTAATTTTGACCTGTTTCCTGACCTCCCATTCATTCTTTAAAGAAATGTTGTTTTTCTTGATTTTTTTCATTAATTCCTCCCAAAAATGACTGTAAGTTTACCAATGATACAAGACTGACACCCCAGATTTAACAAAAGTTTTTTTAAAAACTAATCGGAGCCTGGTTGTTACTCCTTGTCACCGTGACTGAAGAAATTTGAATTTGTTTTGTTAAATTTGCTGAATTTTGAAAAATAAAAAGTTGCATCAATTTTGGCACGTTACTATATCAAATATATGTGTCTGTTTCTCTTACTAAATTTGTGTGTATGTGTATTAAGAGGAACCACAGAATTCAGACCACCTAATTGACTGGCTCAAACTGATCTAATTAGTGAGGTGGTCTCACTCTTTTAAGTGAGGTTCTGTACTTATTAAATATTTATCAAGAGACTGGAAATTTATGGTCTGAAATGTGAGGTGGTCTGCTAAGCGAGGTGGTCTTTAGGGGAGTTTCCACTCTATTTGTTCCTGTATTATGTAGGTATATATAAAAAAACTGAGTGATAAAAAAGTTTGTAACGTTTCAATTGCTTTCATGTTTCAGAGAAAATGACAAAGGCAGATTAACATGCACAAACAAGGGGAGAACGTGGAGAAGAGAAAAACAACAGAAAAATAAATGGCAAAGATTGACAGATTTCCATAAGCCTTTAACAGAAATCATTTTTATGGGTGATAATTAATGTTCATTGTATCTAGGACCTTATTTTTTCTTTTTTGAATAAATGTGACCCAACTTTAACTACATGTACATGTATATTATTTCTGTGATTGTACAGGCAGATGTGATCCCATGACAAATGTTTGAGTCAGAATAGCAAGTACTTTTGAATTCAGAATTTCCTGTACCAGGGTATACAACCATTTAAAGTAGTATTCCGTTGCTAAACATCTCAGATTTAGAAGTGGATTAAATCCAGAATATCCTGTAACAGCATTTCTGTTGATGAATGTACAAGTAGAAAGTGTTGTAATACCACAAGGGTCCTGCAGACTAAATAGGAAACTCTCCATTAATGATACGCCTAATGTACTTACAATCCACACATCACCTCATAGGAAAACTTGGAAGCACATGTCACATATTTTATAAGGAATACAAAGATCATTTAGCTCGTTATTCAATTCTTTAAAATATTAACTTCCTCCTTTCTGTCATGAACATCTGTTATGAAGACTCAAGGATGTGTATTGTAGAGGGTCCAAAAATATATCACTGGATTTTGAACCCAATATTATCCAACTATTAGCAATAGTGAACACAAGATACAGAAAAATATGGATTTGTGTGCTTTAAATGGCATATAACATAGCAACAGATTTTTAATTACACAGTGACAGCCAATTTTCAATGGTGGAGAGAAAACCCAATCGCTCAGAAAAAGACCACTAACCATCCACAACAAGCAAACTTTCTCCCATAATCACCTTAGGTTCCAGTGGGGCTGAAACCTGGGCTGACTGGAGGTTAGAGACTGTGATTTAAAATAAAATATCAATGAGAGGCCCAATGGACCTTACCAGGGTATTGGTCATGGTACTCACCCGAGTAAAGGATGATTATGGTGAGAATAGGCTAATCATTGGTTCATGATAGTTTAAAGTTGTACAAACTTTTGCCCCACTTTATATGTAGCTATGGGAATATACTTCCTGCCAAGTTTGAATAAAACTGACACACTGGTTTTTGAGAAGTCAAAAATGTATAGAAATTCGATGGAAAAATATATTAGGTGCCTATGACCTTGAAACTTTGTCACAATTATCCATAGATAATTCCTAAAACTTTGTCATATATCTTTGTGTACAATGAAGTCATCAGTTTTGAGTTAATAAGCCATTCGTATAAAACTGTACCCTATGTTATAGAAGACCCCCTAGTATCTCGTTTACGAACAGACATCATTTTCATTTGCAAACTTTGTAGATGTCAACTTAACATTTTTGCATACAAAATTTGAAATTCATCTTATCATTGTTTTTTGTCCCCTTTTGGGACCACCCTTTTCATTTACAAACTTTATGCAGCTTCACATGGGGGATATTTGGTAAATATTGGCCCACTAGTTTTTGAGGAGAAGTTGAAAATGTCAAGAAGTTAAAGCAGCATTAGCAGCAGCTAGGGTGTGATTTTTTTCTTTAATTGATAATATATTCTTATATAAAGATACAAATTTCTCATTAATTACACTTGCACATATTGGCTTGTTTAAAAGTATTACAAATGTGAAAATAATAAACAAGAGGCCCAATGGACCTTAATGGTCACCTGAGAAAAATTTTAAGTCAGGTTTGGCTGAACTTAGTCCACTGGTTCTTGAGAAAATTCGAAAATGTCTCAAATTTGACAAAAAACTTATACTTTTTGTCAAAAACACAAAAAATCCACTAAAAGAGGAAATAACTCTGACTTTTTTATAGATCTTTGCTTACTGAAATTTCTGCTTATTCACTTTTATTCTACCTATTATACTTTTCAAGATAATGTCAAAAAACATCCAAAAACATGAAAAATCCACTTAAAAGGAGAAATAACTCCCAAAAGGGGTGATCTGACAATTTCTGTCCTTTTGACTTTTTTGTAGATCTTTGCAAGCTGAACATTTTTGCTTCTTTCACTTTTACTCTTTTCAAGATAATGTCAAAAAACATCCAAAAACATGACAAATCAACTTAAAAGGATAAATAACTCCCATAAAGGGCAATCTGACAATTTCTGCCCTATTTACATTTTTGTAGATTTTTGCATGCTGAACATTTTTGCTCTTTCACTGTCTAACTATCCATTATACTTTTCAAGATAATAGGAAAAAACTGTCAAAAACATGAAAAATCCATTAAAAAGGGAAATAACTCTCATAAGGGGCGACCTGACAATTTCGGCCTTTTTTACTCTTTTGTAGATCTTTGCATTCTGAACATTTTTGCTTCTTTCACTTTTATTTTGCCTTGTATTCTTTTCAAGATAATGTCAATAAACATCAAAAAAACATCAAAAATACACTTAAAAGGGGAAATAACTCCCATAAGGGCCAACCCGACAATTTCAGCCCTATTGACTTTTTTGTAGATCTTTGCATGCTGAACATTTTTGTTTCTTTAACTTTTACACTACCTATTATACGTTTCAAGATAATATCAAAAAACATCCAAAAACATGAAAAATTCACAAAAAAGGGAAAATAACTCCCATAAGGAGCAACCTGAGAATTTCAGCCCTCTGACTTTTTAGTAGATCTTTGTGAGCTGAACATTTTTGCTTCTTTCACTTTCACTCTTCCTATTATACTTTTCAAGATAATGTCAAAAACATAAAAAATTCACAAAAAATGGGAAAAAACTCGCATAAGTGTCGACCAGACAATTTCCACCATAGTGAAATAATTGTAGATTTTTGCAAGCTGCTCATTTTAAGGTAATAGTTTTTTCTCTAGCTTTCATAATTTTGGAGATACATGTATAAAATCAAAAATATCTGCTGACTCATTCATTCTATTTATAGCCATGACAGCCATGTTTAGCCCTAGCCCCTTTTCATCCACAAACTTTATGGGGCTTTACATGGTTATACTTCCTGTCAAGTTTGGTTCAAATTGGTACAATGGTTCTGGAGAAGTAGTCAAAAATGTTGAAAATTTTACACAAAAAAATTATAGACTTAGGTGCCTGTAACCTTGACCTTTGACCCCATGACCTTGAAATTTGGTCAAAATGATCCTTAGATAATTCTTAACAACTTTCTCATATCTTTGTATACAGAAAGTCGATCAGTTTTGAGTTATTAAGCAATTTGTAATACCATTGTACCCTGTGTTACTGAAGTGCCCCCTAGTGGATTGTGTATGGACAGATTTCATTTTTGTTTGCAAACTTTGTAGATATTGACTTAACAATCATGCACACAAAATTTGAAAATCATCTGATCATTGGTTCATGAGAAGAAGATTTTTAAAGATGTACCAAGTTTTAGTCCTTTTTGGCCCCTTTTGAGCCCCCCATATGTCCTAGCCCCTTTCCATTTGCAAACTTTATGCAGCTTCACATGGGGATGCTATATGCCCAGTTTGGTTAAAATTGGCCCACTGGTTCTTGAGAAGAAGTCGAAAATGTGTGCAACGGACTACGACAGACTAAAGACGATCACAATAGGTCACCCTGAGCCTTTAGCTCAAGGTGACCTAAATATATTAGTGGGCATGTATAAAAAAAAAATATGGTATTGTGGGCAATTTTCACTGCGACCTCAAATCGGAAAATTTGTAGACAAGCGTAGTCTTTTTCATTCTAACGGGGTAAAATGCATTTCTAGTGAATCCAATCTACCCGAATTTAGTGATTTTATTTATCGGGAGAAAACACAAAATAAAATGCTAAAATAGTCCAATTACTTCGGTGTCTAATTATAGTATTGCTGGTCAACTCGTAACCAAGTCAAATTGGCACCAACTGATTTCGGCCCTTCGGAAATATGGAAATCAGCACTTAGTGTGGTTGAATTGAATTGGAAATAATCATTATGGCATGTGTTCATATCAATTCGAAACTTGAAAATATTCATAACAGCACCCATGAAAATTCATCTCAGTGGGTTCTCAAAAGTAATTTTTATGAGAAAATCAAATAATTTAAGTAAAAAATTTGCATTACTGAATTAACTTACATTCCAAAAATTTTTTCTTGAAGTTTAAGCTATTATTGCTATCAAAATATTATTTTAGCCAAGCAGGCTTTCAGGCAATTAAAGGAACTAAAAGGGAGCTAATGATTTTGTAATTACAGTGATAATGACGAAAATGTGGTTTTGTGAGGCCCTATCCTCATTCATTCTACCTGGAGGGAATTAAAAAAAAAACTATATGAACAAATCTATATACATATATATTTATATCATAAATTAAATATGATACCTGTGTTAAAACATTTTAGTCGACTACTAGAAGATTCATATACTACACAATGCAGAATTTATATATATGTGATCATAGTGTCAATGATAAAATTACTTGGAATCAATTGCCCAAAACACTTGCACGTTCAGAAATTACTTGATATAAAAACACTGTAAAAGAAAATTTTGTTTTATAGTACCGATGTCACTAGGTGCAGGGGCAGAATCAGGATTTTTTTAAAGGGGAGGGGGTTGAGTATTAACTTCTACAATAGCAGAAAATTACATATAGTACGTACAGTAATGCACAAAACTATGCATGCGATCGGCTTTCATTGTTATCATATGCTTTTTGATTATGCAATAAATATTTACAACAGTGGGTGATACTTAAGGTGATGTAACCATCAAAAGCCGACTGAAGATTTAAAGTTTGAGTGGATGTAAATTAAATAATTATATGCCGAGTGGAGTGAGGCACGAACATTTTGGGAAATTTGTTTTTAATTTTCCAACCTTTTATAGACAAATTAAAGGTTTCACACCTATTTTATGAACTTTAGGGGCACACTCTCCCTGGTAACTGCACATAATTTTAAGTATTTGATTAATTGTAAGGCAATATTTCATTAGGGGGTCATGCTTTATGCATCAAATAAAAACAATATTCTTTTTAATTTGGAAACCCGTAGAAGCATTTTTCTGCATCCAGATGCAAAAATGCGCTTAGTAATCCGCTAGTAAATCACATTGGTTACCGTTTTCAAAAAGAAGTTTAGATCAAAATTTTCTGATCTTTAGCTGATAATAACACAGGGGAATATCGTATACATTTTGATCCAATGCAAATTTTGTTTACAAATAAATTGTCATATTCATACATACTAAAATAAACCGTAAACATCTTTACCGATATGTAGGGCAAACACAACCCCATAATACATTTGTACAAAGCCGGTAGTCCAAATCCATAAAATCTAAAATGTACAATATGCATAATCTCACCGAGGTGCTGAAGTCACTATTGTCCATGCAGCTCACATCAAAAACAGGGAAACCTAACTTAAATTTTAAACTTTCAATTGAATCTTTGGGCTGAATAAAGGTCTAATATCTTATTGGAGTTGTTGAATAACCTTTTTAAAATAATCTTTTATTTAAGACTACATAATACAAATTCCATGGAGATTGGCGTTTGTAATGTTGAAAATGTATATTTCAGAAAGAAAATAGTGGTATCATACAACTAGCGAAATTATAAACCTAAATGTATTGCCAAATTTATCTAAGAGTACCCACTCTAAAAAAAAATGACAATCTTCTGAGAAATTTAGAATTTAAATAGAACAATCCCGGCAAAATATCACTCTAGTAAAAAAAAAAAAACTAAATATGATGCAAGGATATTTTTATTTTTATATAACTACTGCATACACATCCTTCACATTTTTATCATAGAATGCCACCAATAGTATGACGTCATTGTTTTAAACATAAATGATAGTATCTTGACATATGTAATCTAATATGTGATATCAAAATATGGTAATACAAAAGTATTCTTCTATCAATTGTTAGGCAAAGTTTGTCACTTAGTTGGTCTAGGTCTTTGACTTGGTACGATTCGTCTTGGGTGCTAGTTATTCTTGTAACTTCAATCAACCAGCAAATCTCGTAGACATCTATCTACGGAGATGATCAGAAAGTAATCAGACGCCATATCTTGTTTCAGTTTCCATGTAAGCACAAAAATATTTTAAGATTTTTTGGCATCTGCACTCTGTTTTCGACGGTAAATTGTATTGTCGGGTGATTTTTTATGGTATACAATCATTTCATGATTATTACACACTTTCTGAAAAAAAATTCCTAACTTAGCTAATGCTGCTTTAACAACAGACGATGGACAACAGACAAAAGTAGATCACAATAGGTCACACTGAGCCTTTGGTTCAGGTGACCTAAAAACAGAGACATGATCTTTTTAAAAAAAAAAATTATTTGTATGTTAGCATAACATAATGATAAAGAAACAATTGTGTCTCACACAATCTGTATCCTGGCCTCAAACTTACTTAAGGTTGTCACCTGGGCCCGAAGTCACCAAATTTACTCAGTACTCAAGCTCAACTAACTTTTAGCGATTTTAAGGTAAAAACATGCAATTTTTTTTCTGTAATTGGACATGTTTGTATATTGATGGCACACAATTGTAAGTAATGATAAAAAATATTGCCCATTTGAAGAAAATTTCAGAAATATTAAAAAAATGTTTGAGTACGTACTCAAACTTTGAGTACCGTACTCAACGTATTTATTCGTTTTTTAAAAGGAAAATCATAAATGTGACGCAAAAATTTACATGTAAATGATTAAAAATCATAATATGTTTCCTAATCACTAACATCCAAAAGTTTTATAAACAATTTTATAGTCAAAATAATGAAACAAAAGTTGAGCTTGAGTATTGAGTAAATCTGGTGATTTCGGGCCCTGAACTATAAACTATTCTTAATTTGCATATACTGTACAAATATACATGTATACCACAGGCACTGGTTTCATGCAATTCCCCCTAGTATCACCCTACTACCACTGGTCTAGGGGTGTTAATGGTACAGGGTGGGGTTGCATGAAACAATGGCCTGTGATGTTTACTGGATAAAGAATCAACTGTCTCTCACAAAGTTTGTATGCTGTATCTCATGTTTTTGTGACAGTCTAACGAGAGTTAGACAAACATGATAATCAACTTACACAAGCTGTTGAATCTGTTTCTACCATAAATGAAAACATTGGTAACATGGATTATTAGCCTACATCATGTCATGGATTCTCCTGAACGCGTCAAACTCATTTTTTGTGTACGTCACATCAATATGTCAAAGGTAGGAAACCCCACATCGTTAGAGACGTCAATAACGGACCCCTTTTCCTCCAATTACAGTAAAACTTTAATATAACAAACTCGGTTTTTCGAATTCATACACATAACGAAACATTTAATATTACCTGACTGCACCTTGATATATTCTTAGTTGAAAAACAATTTTACAACAAACTTGATATAACAAATTTTTGCTCATAACTAACTAATTTCTGTATCCCTTGATGCCTAAACCATCATCTTTTATAGAATTATAACAAAATGATCAATATTCACACGAAAGTCAATTCTTAACTTTTTGCCAAGCAAAATTTAATAACTTGTGTAAATAAAAAGTAACAAAAACCTTTCTGTTTACTTTTGACTTCCCAGAAAGTTCCCATTTAGCCTAGATTTAGAGTGAAATATTTTTTAACAAATTTTATTTTAACCATTCAGCCCATTTTGCTATAACCAGGGGTCGAATTTAGCAGTTATGTCCCACTAGTCAATGGGACTAGTTGGAAAGAAAATTTACTAGTCCTATGACAAATTTACCAGTTCAAAAGTGTTACGATGAATTACCAAATTGGCACGTACTTACTGAATCGGAACTATTTTGTGTTTTAATATTATCATAAGTCAAAACAACTATGATTATATGTGAGTTAAGAGAAAAATTAAGGCACTAGTTACTAATTTTAAAAATGATTTTTGCGTACAAAACATAAACCTTCAATTGCAGATGGTAACTCCGAGATAACAAGTGACAATTTTGCAATATTTCAATACTTCAGACCAGTAAAATACTTTGAGATAAGCGAAATTTTGAAATATCCGGAATAAAATTAGTATAAATATATAGTAAAATAATCGGTACCGGCCGTTCGACTTTCGACATAATCGAAATTTCAACTCATCCGATATTGACATAACGAGATTCCACTGTATATCATTTTACATAAAGACCTTTGACTTTCACTTCTGGAGCACGTCACAAGTCAATGTATGTGTTTGTTGTCTCGGGTATGACCAAAAACAACTCTGCAAATTTTGTTTATTGTCTATAAGTTTACCTTGACTTCAAACTCACTAAGGTTGTCAACTAAACTTAACAAGCCAATATGCTAAATTTGTCATGGAGGAAAACTGAAGTTACACTATGGAAACCAAATGTGAAATATGTGTAGCAGACTGACAGAAGGAATGACAAACCAAATGTCTGACAGAAAAATTAATCTCAAATTCTGCTATGGGCAGAGGACAAAAAGAAGTTCAAATTTGATTCAACATACCCTTTCTATCACTCATGCTAAGTTCATCATAAATGATTCAGCAATGTCTGAGAAGATTTTTGAAAATGTCCAACAGATGTACAACTAATGGAGACTGACGACAATATTGTCCGATTCACATAACTTGGCAGTGCAGAGAAACCATTTGATTATCAAATCAGTTGGTTCAATTTTCAATTATGACAGGCTTCACAGGAATTGCATTTTATCACCAACTGAATAACCATAGGAATGACAACAAGTAGGAACTAAATCTTTTGCCAGTGTAATTTTAATGTTGTTATGCTTTATTACCTAAAATTTAAACTCGTCCAGGTCAAGGGAGGGTTCACGAAAGTGTCACTCCACCCTGCCAGATTATATGGATTTTACTATAGTTCACCTGACCTGAGCTAAAAATATGACAGATAAAACGGTCACTGTATCTAAATTTTTCATCCCCTCCTTTATATTTTATGATCAATATCAGGAAGAATTTTCCAGGCAGAAAATAATGCTAGTGTTGTATAGAATAAACAGGTGCTTGATGACAAGACTAAAGTCTGTTTACACATTGACCCATTTCCAATTTCGAGTTTCCTGTTTTTCCCAGTAGCACTTACAAGTTCCAAGGGTTTGATCACAGGATTAAACTACACTCATTATAATCCTTTCCAAAGCAGGAACTCATGCTTTGGAAATAAATTCTTTAGACAATGCAATCTTATTTTCACAACAACAAAATTTCTGTGTTGGATGACGGAAGTTTTTAAAGACAAACCTGCTAAACAGTTACAGTATTTGAATAATGGCTGAAGATTTCAAAATGTTTACTTAGAAGGAAGTAAAGGAATGAGTAAATTTTGACACGATCATCGAATGAATACATTTAAATATGCACTAGAATTTCATACATAATTTTTATTAATTGTTCACTGAAAAATATCAATCACTGCACTGTTTTTTAAATTACAAACTCATTTTACAGGTATGGGAATAGAAGAGATTTTAATAACCATATAAGAAGCACCTACCATATAAACAATATAAAACATGTTATAAAACTTGTACAGAATTAAAAAGGTAAAATTAAACATGTTGGCCAAAAACGTTAGTTTTTGGTGAAAAATCAATTTTTGACCATACAGACAACACAGCCTGCGAAAGAACACCTTTAACTTATCACACCCTATAAAACTATGGACTGTTCTATACATCAATGACTTAGACCAGTACAAATGTGTCTTTAAGGGTGAATGGCGTAATACATTCCAGCTGATTTGAAATATCCCCCGGTATATTGTATACCCTGGTCAACCAAGTTAAATTGGCACATGTTTACAAACACAATGAGTCTAAATTAAATCATAACAAGGGTGACAGAGCAACTGTAATACATAGAGTCAGGTTTTACCTGTGTATTTTTTTTTATTTTTTTTTTTAAAATAGACCAATTGTGTTGATCCTGGATGTGTCACTTTACTTTGGTAGACCTATACCCATGTTCTCTCATCATTTAATGATTTTTAAACAGGCTACCATCATATAACTAACAAATATTGAGTGTGGTGAAAACACCATTCAAATCAATTCAAATTTGAATAATCAAGATGCCATGATATTGTACCAATATGAGTGTCTCTGATCATTATATTAGATGAAACCTATGCCAAAAAGCGGTATGGCTGAATTGCAAAGCATTGTATTTTTCACAATAGAGACAACACAACAGATAAAACCAAATTTTGGATGCAGACAGACATCATATCATAGATCAGTATGTACAATGTACATGTACATGTATATCATACTTATACGCATACATACAAAAACACTGATATACAATCAAACTTTAAAAAATACAATATTTTCTGTTGCCTATCAGTTACATTTTTTGTACAAGTAATACAACCAATAGTGAGTAAAGCGGCATTAACATCTCTCTCTCTCTCTCTCTCTGCGGTACATGAGCATGTGTTTGTGTGTGTATGTTAGTGTGTGTGTGTGTGTGTGTGTGTGTGTGTGTGTGTGACAGGGAGAGACTAATGTTTGTTTAATTTTGCTGTTTGTGTATACTTGTGAATGCATTAAAACTCTAAACATATTATTTCTCTTTGTTTTAACTTGCTCTATATAGAGATGTCACCAGTATGAGATGAAATAACTAAACCATGGACTTTCCTCTGGAGTAATAGGTTTTTCACATACTGTGTCTATCATTACATATATGAGGTTATCCTTTTCAATATCTTGTAAGATTTTTGTTTGTTTATTGTTGTTTAACACACAAGAATCTTTCACTCATATGGAGACGTCACCAAATGCCGGTGAAGGGCTTCAAATTTTGGCCTATGCTTCGGCACTTACGGCCATTGAGCAGTGAGGGTTCTTTAACGTGCCGACACCTACTGTGACACAGGACCTCGGTTTTTACTGCCTCATCCGAAGGACAGGAAGCCGACCTGCCGCTGGCTGGAGTTGAACTCACCTCATGATCACGAGTCGAGTATGCTACCTACTAAGCCAGGTCGGCTCTTAAAATCTTGTAAGAAAGTAATTCAATAGAATTGATTTATAATTTCATCATGAATATTTACAATGAATTTTAAAAACAAAGTAATCAAAGATTACAAAGCTCACATAAAAAAAATACTGTTATCCCCCACCCTGCCCCCAAAAATTGATCTGACCTCAACCAATCTTCACAACATTGAAAACAGGCCAAGTCCAAGTCCAATACAGGGTCTTTTTTGCAAAACAGGTAAAAAAATAGACTGGACTAATCTAACATCTTAAAGCATAGCATGTGCTAAGATTCCTATGACCTATATGTCATTTAAGTTTAGTTGCTATGTGAGGAGTAAGTAGAAGATAAGTTTCACCTTAACCAGGGGTGGAAATAAAAAAAAATCATCAGGAGCCAAGCGTGCTCCTAAGATTTAAATTCTGGGAGCCTAGATTTAAACATAGGGGCTCCGTCATATTTACTTGAATAAATTTTAACCAGTTCGTGACCTTAACATTTTTAACAACTTGCTCTGCCAGGCAAGTGCTTTACTGATGTGCTTGCCCTCCATGAAAATTTGGTTGCTCACAAAGAAAAACCAAGAGGCCCAAGAGGGCCTAAATTGC
The DNA here is from genome assembly GCA_030159075.1 of Atrina japonica. NCBI lineage: Eukaryota > Metazoa > Mollusca > Bivalvia > Pterioida > Pinnidae > Atrina > Atrina japonica. The sequence goes on along the minus strand of BROG01000445.1, from coordinate 42,602 downwards.
TCACCTGAGAACCATCTACAAATGTGAAAAGAAGACCAAGAAGAATGTGTAGATGTAGGCTGATCTGGCTGTTTTAAGAAATTCATAAAAAATTAAAGAAATCAAATTTCTGCAAAATTCTTGCACAAAAACATTTTTTCAACTATATACAAGTAAAACAAACTATAATGCATCATAGTGAATGCTAGGGGAGATAATTGAGGAAATCATGCAAAAATTAATGAAAATGACAAAGTCTGAAAAGACCTCAAAAACGTGTGGAAAATTAATATTCTGATTTCTATGAAAAATACAAACTTGAATCATACATCCATCTTGATCAATCAGAATCAATCCGTTTTTCAATTCATGTAGTGGTTCTGAAGAGGCCCATGAGCCACATCACTCACCTGAACTGTGTTGGTATCTTACAAATATTGGAATCTCAAATTTACAAATTATTTTAACACTCCTTAGGAGTGGAGGAGACTTAAAAATGAATGAAAATGACAAAGCTTTGAAAGATGTCCAAAACATGTCAAAAATCAGTTTTCTAATTTATTCCAAAAACAGGAAATTGAATCATGCATCCACAAAAATCACTGAGATGCAATTAGTTTTTCAATCCATGCACGCATCAAAAATTAATATTCCGATTTCTATGCAAAAAAGAAACTTGAATCATACATCCATGTAGATCACTCAGAAACAATCTGTTTTTTCAATTCATGTAGTGGTTCTGGAGAAGAAGATTTTCAAAGAGGGTACGTTTTGGGACCTATTTTGCCCCGACCTGGATTTACCCCTGGCCAATCTGGCTGAAAACTACAAACTTGGTAAAGGACCTTGAGCACTTGCTTCCTATAAAGTGTTGTCCAAATTCCTTCAGTAGTTTTAAAACAAAAGCTGATAGTGTGAAAAAATGCACCCCCTCCCCCCCTTATATTTTTTGCAGTCTTAAAAAATACATAAAAATTCTAGAAATTAAATTTCTGCAAAATTCTTGCACAAAAACATTTTTTCACCTAATTACAAGTAAACACATTAAATGAATATATCAAAGTGAATACAAAGGGAGATAATTGAGGAAATAAATGCAAAAATCAATGAAAATGATGAAGTGTGAAAAGACCTCAAAAACACGTCAAAGATTAATATTCCGATTTCTATGAAAAATACAAACTTGAATCATACATCCATGTAGATCACTCAGAAACAATTCATTTTTTAATTCATGCAGTGGTTCTGAAGAAGAAGATTTTTAAAGAGGGTACACATATACCTTTTCGGACCTATTTTGCCTTGCCCTGGATCCACCCCTGGGCCAATCTGGCTGAAAACTATAAACTTGGTAAAGGACCTTGAGCACTTGCTTCCTATAAAGTTTTGTCCAAATTCCTTCAGTAGTTTTAAAACAAAAGCTGATAGTGTGGAAAATGCACCTCCTACCCCCACCCCTTATATTTTTTGCAGTCTTAAAAAATTCATAAACAATTCTAGAAATTAAATTTCTGCAAAATTCTTGCACAAAAAGATTTCTTCACCTAATTACAAGTAAACACATTAAATGAATGCAACAAAGTGAATGCAAGGGGAGATAATTGAAGAAATCATGCAAAAATTAATGAAAATGACAAAGTCTGAAAAGACCTAAAAAATATGTCAAAAATTAATATTCCGATTTCTATGAAAAATACAAACATGAATCATACATCCATGTAGATCACTCAGAAACAATCTGTTTTTCAATTCATGTAGTGGTTCTGAAGAAGATGATTTTTAAAGAGGGGTACCTTTTGGGACCTATTCTGCCCCGTCCTGGATCCACCCCTGGGCCAATCTGGCTGAAAACTACAAACTTGGTAAAGGACCTTGAGCACTTGCTTCCTATTAAGTTTCGTCAAAATCCCTTCAGTGGTTTCAGAAAGAAGTCGAAAATACAAAAAGTTTACGGACGGACAGGGAGTGATCACAATACCTCACTTGAGCCTTCAGCATAGGTGAGCTAAAAATATTTGAGTCAACTTTGTGTTTTATTAATTTATTGTTATTTTAATAGATATATACAATGTAAATTGTCTCTGAATGATATATTTGCAAGTAAATTAATTGTAAATGCATCTGTATTATCATTTATATCAATCATTAAAGTGATATAGGCTGATTATTTTTGTCCCCTGACATATAGTCGAGAATATTATAAAATGTGTGTTCATTATCAAACACGTAAAATGTTGTAAAATATCTTCTTTTCAGAGTTATTTGTTTTATTAGAATTTAGGTTTTCCCGTACCTTAAAAAATCCAGCTGTATTTCTGTATGCAATGACCTTTCAGATAAACTCTTTCGCCATATCAAATATACTTCGTAATTCGGTCAGGGGATATCGGTCCTTTACGCGCTCGGACTATGTTAAAGTCGGTCAAATTTTTTGTTTTTTATATTTACTTTTAAAATGCAGGACGTGATTTTTAATGGAAAGCGCATATATTATGTAAATATATGCTTTTCATCACTATTTTAAATACCTGACGAAAATCGGATGAATATATGAAAAAATATATCAGGTCACTAAAAGAAATTTTTCTGATCTTCAATGTTATCCTGAATGCTGACATTGACAAAATCAAAATAATATAACTGTGAAAAGTATGCGTACTATATGTTTTACAATCATGCCGCCATGTCCGGTGGTCAGTTAGGCAGTCCATGATCATATGTGTCAAGAATGATAAAGCCAAGAATGCAACAGGACGAGTTAAAAATGGGTTGAGATCACCCGATATACCCAGCTCATGGACAATTTCAGAAACAAATGTTTTGTAACGACGAAAAAGACCAACTTTGCTTGATTTAGGTATGAAATAATGATGTACGAAAATAAACACAAAGGGTAATAAGAATAGAATGTATATTAACTGCAAATAACACGTGTTTATTGGACACTCGGTAATCTTCGTAAAAATTAAGGAAAGTTAATCTGCAATGCTCAAAGTAATGGCGGACAAACTATAACTGATAATACAGGTTACGTTTGTCATGATTGATGCAATTTTACACTTGCATTTGTTATTCTAACCACAAGATGGTCTCTTTGGAATATATATGAGATAAGATATTACATAAAAAGGGCAAGTAAAATTTTTAACCTGTGACAGCTCATATCTCTTTAATATTACTATTATACAATGTAACTACTGTGTGTTTAAATCGATACAAATTACAAAAGTTTTTATTTTTTAAAACAATATCTATCCATTTTATGTACGGTATTTCATTACAACTTTTACTCACAACAACTAGTTTTCCTTTTATCATTCACCTACATTTAATTAAGATTTTATAACTTTTATACAATGTTTAGTATTACATGTACATGTATTTAACACATCCTGAAATTCAGTTCTGTTCGGTATCGGTATCGGTTCTTTTATTACACACACCCACTAATGTGTTTACTTGTCAATAAAATAATAATTTTAGTTATTTGGTTTTAATTAAGAGTTGATGGACCATCAACGCAGTTATGTTATGCTAAGATGTTTATTGGGAACAAGTCAAAGCACATTTTTCAAGTATTGGGTTAATAACACATTACCGATATATTGATGCAAAATTACACATGTATGTGCATTTCAGTAACATAAATTCAACTTCAAGATTGAAATTTCCAAATCACACTTTTGCTTTTTAAAATGGCGAAAATATAGTAACAATTTGCTGAAAAATATAAGACTTGTTGAAATATATGCTTTTAAAGGTCAGTTCGGCGTCCTTTATGAATTTTAAGATATAATAAATTTGCTTTAGTATGTTACTTTTCAATTATTTTTTACCATTATACTCTTGTGATAGAATTGACATTAAAAGCGACAGACTAGACTGTTAACAATTCTTGCGCAGGATTAATATGCAAATGAGTTTTGGTCAAGTTTCCCTTACTGGGTATTGGCAAGATCTGTCTGTGAAGTTGGACAAAGAAGTTGCGTCATTCCTCATTCATGTGATCTTAACTGATGAAAAACTCATGACAGTCTTTGAAGTTGAGAAAATGTTTTACATGCACACTATTGACCTACAGATTTAAAGCTACTGATGGGAAGTATAGCGTAAGGGTACAATACTGCCCTGTCACATAGAAATTTAATATCGATGAAACGATGTTTATAAGCACAAGATTTTATAATCATATCACTGATCTATGTAGTTTGTTGCATAATAAATAAGCCATCAGTACTCATGTTAGTCCAAATGTCTGACCCGATTTTTAGTTACTTTTTTTACAAAACCTAACTTTACCAAATTAAAAAGTATTCAGTATACTGAGTGTATTATACCTCATTAAAACTTACGATTGCCATCAACTCGTATCAATACTTTCAGTACTTTGATTGGTTTTTAGTACCGGTAATGCATTTTGAACAACAAACAGAAGGAAATGGATCAGTTTCGAAACTTACCTTTTTGAAATGACAAATGGTTGTACTTCTACTTTCATTTTGATAAAAGCGGATATGTCAAAATTTTAGCTTCATCAGATTGGGAATTTTAAGGACCAAAATTGGGAAAAAACAGATACTATTTCCGACTGGGAATGGGGCCAAATAATGGCCTCAAAAAGTGGCAAAAAATCCCTGAAATCAATTTGCTGAACGGGTGACTTCATATGTAAAACGATTTGCCCGATCGTAAATTCGGTCACCTGGGGCGAATGGGCAACCGTTAATTTCAACCCCTGTTAACCAGTTATAAATGGATGATGATGCTCATAGGCAATGAATGACATAAGCTCTCCCCAATGTTGAGATCAGCTAAAAAGAATTCCTCATGAAGTACAAACAAAAATTTAAATCACTAACACAACTACCATTATGGGCCATGTATACTCCGCATTTATGTATTATCCGCACCCCCATTTCAGCATCAGATCTCGGAGAAAAAAAGGTGTTCATGCTTTAAGGCCTAACCCGCATCTGGGTTTTATACATGGCCATTACTGGGGCATTAGTATGACCGAAAATCAGACTAATTTTAAATATCAATCCTAAGATCGGTATTTGACAGAAATAAAGAAATATTTATTAAATAAAAGAAAATATGATACTATGAGATTTGTAATAAATGTAAAACTACAAAATGGGAATCTGAAGTATTAAACTACAAGATACTACATATGCTGTTCCATTTAACTCCCTTATTTACAGTTACAGTATGGCGGTTCACTTTGTCATCTACAAGCGTGAAATAATCACTAGAATTCAAGTTAAGACTGTTCATATTTTCAATAATAGCATAAAACTCTACGAGGAAGGTTAACAGGACACACAGGTGCTGTACTATTCTGTTTCCCATGGATATTCTATGATTAAAGCCATGCCTGGTTACCAATCGGCAATCGGAGAGTGTGACAGTCTGAGTGTCACTCGCTGACCAACTTTGCAATGAGCTATATATTGGTGATTTGTAAACTGAAATACACACACTGAAGACCAGATTCATTTATCAAACATTTATTCACCATCACCAGTAGACAATATACACATACAGAAAGCAATGGAGAAATGAATTGACTCGAACATCATGATTACGATACGAAAAAACTTGGCCAAATAAAGGCAAGTTTATCATCCAACGTCAAATCTTTTGCACTTCTTTTTTACTATAGTCCCATGAAAAAAAAAATGCCCGAAGAACCTGTTGTACTGTATTATCCGCACCCCCATCCCTGAGACAAATTTTAGAGTGAAAAGAGTGCAGATTATACACAGCTGATTACGGTAATGTGATAAAAATCCAAGCTCAACATGTATAAAGGGAGACAACTCCTATAGTTTGCTTGTAGGTTTTGGCATAACAAAAATAAACACATGAACTTGTGTATCTATTTCTATTTCAACAGGTACCTATATCACTATAACATTTTATAAAGTATAAGTTGTATCTACAGTACCTGTATGTCTACATAAAAATATTATAAAATTCTGAAAAAGCATACCTGCAGAAACTATTGAGAACCTGTCATGGTGGTTTTTAAAAAATTCAAATCATCATTAACTCATCTACCCCTGAAAACAATGGACTCCTCTGTAAATTATTCACTTAGATGAGTCCAAATGTGTCTTTACAGGTGAATGGGTTAATATTTGATACACAAGCTTGGAAAAAAAGGAATGAGATGCAGCCAAGACATAAAGTAGTATACAGTATGAAGGTGCATTAGATAATTTTACTTATCAGATGTACAAGAAAGTGACAGGTAAATTGCAGGTAACATCAATTTAGATTATGTAAAAATGTTATTCCTAAAAAAATATTTGAAAGAATGCAAATGAAGTGATAATATACATTTACTTTCTTAAGAAAATTGTCAGAAATTTTTTTAAAAAAAAGTTTTTTAACAGACAAAATTACATTTACAAGATGACAGCTAACAAACTCTTGTTAGCCATTTCAATTAAAAGCTGTGTAAATTGTGGGCTAATTCTCTTTAATTCAAACAAAAATGGTTGATTTCTACCTAAACACAAAGTTCAGCTATAACGTTTTTACAAGATACATTACATAATTTGTCCCCAACACTGAAACGTCTGGTTTCTCTCAATGATATATGTAACCTAGCTTACACCCAAGACCTGTGTAAAAGACAGAATTTAATTTCACAGTGCTGTATGGGAATCAATTTCACATTGTTTTCTCACAAAATATTTCTTTAATACCTGTGTTGTCAGTTTCTGTTACATAAGATTGTATAGGTCAAGTTTTAGCTTCTGGCAATCAAAAATTAATATTCTATAATCTTGTGAAAATATGAAAAAATTAAATGTTCATAAACATGTGTAAAATAACAATCAAGGCTCCTAATTTGAAAGTACTGATGGAAGTAAATTTCTAAAATGTATGAATATTCATCACCATATCAAGACATCAGTTGTCTCCCTTGGTGTGCTATACCAGTAAATACACCATACTACACAGTAATACATTGTATAGAAAACCTTAAACAGAATAAGAGGCCCATGGGCCACATCACTCACCTGAACTGTGTTGGTATCTTACAAATATGGGAATCTCTAATTTACAAATTATTTTAACACTCCTTAAGAGTGGAGGAGACTTAAAAATGAATGAAAATGACAAAGCTTTGAAAGATGTCCAAAACATGTCAAAAATCAGTTTTCTAATTTATTCCAAAAACAGGAAATTGAATCATGCATCCACAAAAATCACTCAGATGCAATTAGTTTGTCAATGCATGCACGCATCAAAAATTAATATTCCGATTTCTATGCAAAAAAAGAAACTTGAATCATACATCCATGTAGATCACTCAGAAACAATCCGTTTTTTCAATTCATGTAGTGGTTCTGGAGAAGAAGATTTTCAAAGAGGGTACGTTTTGGGACCTATTCTGCCCCGACCTGGATCTACCCCTAGGCCAATCTGGCTGAAAACTACAAACTTGGTAGAGGACCTTGAGCACTTGCTTCCTGTAAGGTTTCGTCAAAATTCCTTCAGTCGTTTTGAAACAAAGCTGATCGTGTGAAAAATGCAACCCCCTTTTTTGCAGTCTTAAGAAATTCATAAAAAATTCTAGAAATTAAATTTCTGCAAAATTCTTGCACAAAAACATTTCTTCACCTAATTACAAGTAAAACGCATTAAATGAATGCAAGGGGAGATAATTGAGGAAATCATGCAAAAATTAATGAAAATGACAAAGGCAGAAAAGACCCCACATCAAAAATTAATATTCCAATTTCTATGAAAAATACAAACTTGAATCATACATCCATGTAGATCACTCAGAAACAATCTGTTTTTCAATTCATGTAGTGGTTCTGGAGAAGAAGATTTTTAAAGAGGGTACCTTTTGGGACCTATTCTGCAATGCCCTGGGCCAATCTGACTGAAAACTACAAACTACAACTTAGTTCTTGTGGGCCCCATCATTTCAAAATTGCCAACATATTTTTCTTCTCTTTCCTAATCAAACTGATAAGAAATAATAATTCATTTATCTCGCCAAGTGTACATAAGATATTCCAAGACAGAAAATCAAATCTATCTGCAGCGCCCATAACAGAGTATGGATTACAAGAAATTAACGAAGGTATATTTGATCAGCTGCATTATTTGCAAAGCAATTAGTCGCAACACACCACTGCCTGTTCCAACTCCATCCTGTTTTACAGTATTTACAAAGCTACATTAACATATTTGAAATTGAATATCAAAATGTTTACAGCAATATAATATACAGGTAAATTGATATACAGGGTATTTGCATTTCACTATTTCTTAAAAAAATAAAGTATTACGATATCCAGATTAATTTCTTAATATACTGATAATTACCTTTATTTTTGATATACTGATAACTACGGTACCTTTATTTTTTTGTATATCTAATAAATGAATCATTTCATGAAAATCAGGTGCTAAAAATGTATATGGACAAAAATAAATCATTCATAATACAAGGTGCACTGTACCCCCCTCTCCCTCTCTCTCTCTCTCTCATTTTCCACAAAAAAGACACCTTTGAAAACAGGAGGCCCATGGGCCACATCGCTCACCTGAACTGTGTTGGTATCTTACAAATATGGGAATCTCAAATTTACAAATTATTTTAACACTCCTTAGGAGTGGAGTAGAATTAAAAATGAATGAAAATGACAAAGCTGGGAAAGATGTCAAAAACATGTCAAAAATCAGTTTTGCAATTTATTCCAAAAACAGGAAATTGAATCAAGCATCCATAAAAATCACTCAAAAAAACTCAATTAGTTTTTCAATCTATGCAGCAGTTCTGGAGAAGATTTTTAAAGTGGGATATCCCCCGAGGCCTCTTTTGCCCCACCTTGGATCCACCCCTGGGTCGATCTGGCCGAAATTGACATAGTTGGTAGAGGACCTTGGGTACTTACTTCCTATAAAGTTTTATTGAAATCCCTTCAGTGGTTTTGGAGAAGAAGTTGAAAATGTGGAAAATTACACACACACACACACACCCCTTCATTTTTGCAGTCTTAAAAAATTTAAAAAATTAAATTTCAGCAAATTTCTTTCAGGAAAGCATTTACCTACCATACCACAGGTAAAACACATAAAATAAATGCATCATAATGAATAATAGGGGAGAAAATCAAAGAAATCATACAAAAATAAATGAAAATTATTAAGTCTAATAAGAAGTCAAAAACGCTTCAAAAATCTATTTTCCAATTTCAACGAAATTATCAAACTTGAATTATACATCTATGTAAATTACTCAGATACAGTTAGTTTTTCAATTCATGCAGCAGATTTTTAAAGAGGGGTACCCCCTGGAGCCTCTATTGCCCCACTCTGGATCTACTCCTTGAGTACTTGCTTCCTATGAAGTTTCATCAAATCCCTTCAGCGGTTTTGGAGAAGAAATTGAAAATGTGGAATATTACCCCATCCCCTTCATTTTTGCAGTCTTAAAAAAATCATAAAAAAATTAAATTTCAGCAAAATTCTTTCAGGAAAGCATTTATCTACCAAACCACAGGTAAAACACATCAAATAAATGCATCATAATGAATAATTGGGGAGAAAATCAAAGAAATCATACAAAAATTAATGAAAATTACAAAATCTAAAAAGACGTCAAAAACACATCAAAATTTATATTCCGATTTCCCTGGGCCGGTAGAGGTAGAGGACCTTGAGTACTTGCTTCCTATAAAGTTTCATCAAAATCCCTTCAGCAGTTTTGGCGGAGAAGTCGAATATGTAAAAAGCTTACGACCAGACAGACAACGGACAAAAGGCAATCAGAAAAGCTCACTTGAATTTTCGGTTCGGGTGAGCTAAAAAAAGAAGACAAAACACTGTGATATGAAAATTTAAATGGACTGAGAAAAGTTGCAAGAAGAAATTGATTAGCACACAGATTTATAGGTTCAGAGGAACCTGTCTTGGAAGACAACTCTCATGAAAGATCACCTGTCTTCTGAGACCACACTCTGAAAACCACTTAGATACATTATTCTTTAGATAAAAGCTCTTTTCAGAGATCACCTGTCTTGAGGGACCACATTCCAATAGCAGATGGGGTGGTCTCTCAAGACAGATTCCACTGTACACTTTTCAACAGCAGATGGCAGCTGATATATAGGTCTACCATGGTAAATTGGAACATGTTTACAAACACAACGTGTCTAAATCAAATTATAACAGGGGTGACAAGTTACTTGTCATCACAGAAGTAATAGAGATTCAGTAATGCATGGAGTCCGTGCAAGGTGATATGTTTTACCTGTACAACCTATTTTTGGAAAGTAGACCGTATTGTTTTGGTTTCTGACTAAACCAGGATGTGCCACTTTACCTCGGTAGACCTATACTTTACTAACTATAGATAGACCACCATCTATCTAGAAACTGTTTATCCTTACCTGCCAAAGATGATGGGCTCAAAGGACATTTACCTCAAACAAAAAAAGGAATTGCTTCATACCCCTGCAGTATCTTAAAAATTTATTACTGTAACCAAGAACTCTGAAAACATAAGAGACTCAATCTCACCACTGGTCAGCATGGGTCAGAGCCCCACTGGACCCTAAGCTGAATTTGTGAGAAAGTTTGGAAGTTTACTTATGGAAGGGCAGTTGTCTCCTCCACTGCATCCACCACTGATATTCACAATGTATAGTTGCTTTTAGTCATGGGGGATTTAATTTCGCTATATTTGTGGTCAAAGAAAATTCCACGAAATTAAATACCTGTGAATAAATGGTATTACACTTATTAAGTATCAGAAAGATAATTTGTAACAAATCTTGCGCAAAATTTAATATCCATGAATAAGTTCCATTCAGAAAAATGCGAAATTGTCTTCCCATGAAATTAAACATCTATACAGTAACTTGTACATTGTGCATATGTGTATGTATGAAAGTTTCAATTGCAACAATGTGTTACAAAGTATTATTGGCAAAGGTATTTTGTTTTTTTAATGTGAAACATTTTCATTTACTCCTCCATGGCACCTGATCCCACCTCTTGGTTTCCAGAGGTCCGTGTTTGTCCATTTTTACCGGATTTGTATCTATGTCCTGGACATTCTATTGATTTATACTTTGGTATCTGAAATTTTTATATTTCATACATTGTGTAAAATTTCCTCCAAATAGAACCACTGTTTAGAAATACACATTAGACAAATGAACTAATGGACTTTAACAATCTAATTAAAAATTGATCTCTCGTGGCCCCCGTTTTCTGTCATGTAGAGGATCTAACGAAACCCGCTATGGGGTGACATGTGAGTGACCTCCCATAGGTTTGTAACTGTTCAACCAATGAAAATACAACTTAACATGTACAAGATCTTGAAAGTTCACTGAAGGTAATGAGATGTAAATCATTTTTATAACGAACAAATTGTCAGTTAGCAGAATTCATTTGGAGCATATTTGTGGCTCTATCCATGTAAATGAGAGCAATTTTCCACTTCCAAATTTTGTGTGTTCAGTGTTGTTTATAATGTTTACATCCCTTTACCATCCAATAAACTTTCAAGATTGCGTAAGCTGCATTTACTTTAATCAAACAAGACACACATCTATAGGAAAAACACCTGCTTTGTTTACAACATGGGCGCAGACATTTTGGACACCCAAAGTTGTGCGGAGGGTAAAATGAGCCCAGAGATCTGATTGGTCATTAAATGAAAAAATTGGTTTTGCCATTAATAAGTGAAATTAAGGTGATAAAAAAGATACATGAATATTGGTAGTACTTTGGAAATTATAAGGGTTGACGGTTGAAAATTGAAAGGGAGGGGTCATATGAGAATAGATATTTTCCTTTGGTGCGGAATACTACGAGTTGTAAACAAGTGAAAATTTGAAGTAGAAATGCAACGGCAACCTATACTTTTGATTGCATATTTTGTTATCAAAAATATTGATCTTTCAGCACAGGGTACTTATTTGACCCAGATTTAATAAACATGGGAGTGACAGTGACCTGAAGTTTTGTAAATTAGCATTGAGGCCTATGGGAAAATATTTGGTGGTGTCTGTCCTATAGTAAAATCCATATATGGTGGGTGGAGTCTTATGAACCCTTTCTTGACCTCGACAAGTTTAAATTTTAGGTAATACATAAAATATCATAACATTAAAATTACATGGACTAGAGTAATCGTTCCTACTTGTCACCATAGATAAGAGAGTATCCAGTGAGGAATAAAGCATTATTCCCATGCAGCTTGTAATACATGTACATGTAACTGAAAAGTGTGTAGAATCATCCATATGAAAATCAAAAGGTTACTCCGACCTGCCATGTGAATCAGACAATACAAGGTAACTCACATGTGACCCCATAAAGGGTTTCGTTTGATCCTCTATGTGACATATCAGAAAACAGGAGTAATGAAAGATAGGTAGGCTTTACGGACTTGTGGTACTCAATGTATCACAGAAGTGGGTTGCTTTCTATCTAGCCACATGGGCAACAATTGGATACCTGTAAGCTGCATGACATATCAGGAGTTCTTTCTTCTGTATGGGAACTGATCTTACATTAAGCAGATTTAAAATTTTGGATCATTTAGGAGACATACATGTAAAATCCATATTCAGATGTTTGTTCATTGTTTTACATTCCACCAAGAATTGTTCACAAGGGCTGCAAACGATACACTGTAATGACGATACGATACGTATTGCCATTCGTACCTGATGATATGATACATTTACGATACACAGGAATAAAACAACTAAGTTGGAAATTCAATAATGACATCATTACATTTCTGTGCACTTACTTTTAAAAATAAAGTTTTTGTTTCACATATCCTGTTTATTCTGTTTTGTTTACTTTTAATGTCAACTAAATGAGATATATCCTGTTAAATAAATTAGTGACTACATTTATGGAGAAAAATATTCAAGAAGGAACATCATATTTTGGCTCTAAAATGTTAATCTATTTTCTGAAACCATCAGTTTCCACCTAACTGAAAGGTCGTAACTGAGCTATTGCTTTTGAAATAGCCTTGGCCCTCGGCGAATTGATTGACAACTTAGTGTTCATTGTTTGTTGCAAACTATGTTGGCCCTGCGAATCTATGACTTATTTCAATCTTAGGCTTCAATTCATAATTCATAATTTACGTTTGGATGATGCCGTTTGATGTCAAATGACACGTTTGTGATTTTATCAGTTTTGTAAGGTATATCCATGTTAAAAAGACGACAAGTGGTGCAAGTTTTTCAAACTTATGTTGAGCCTCCTGGCATTTATAGCTTTTTGAACCAAAAGTGAGCCCATATCAGCGACTTGTATGACAACGGTGCCATGCGGTCCTAAGTGCTTTTTTTTTCCTCGTGGGTGAACGACTTTTAACCATGTTTTTGGTTTACGGGTAAACCGGAAATGAATAAACAGAGTCTAAAACCGGAAACAGATAAATCTGGAAAATATCATAGGTGTATCTTGGCATAAAATCAACATAACATGTATGGTACCGAAGGTAAAATACCGCGATATATCGTAGTTCAGTATATCGTTGCACTATTTTTCACTTAAATGGCAATGTCACCAGCTTTCGGTGAAGTGCTACAAATTCTGACCTGTGCTAAGGATGATGCCAATGCATTGAGGGTTCTTTTACATGCCATGCCTGCCATGACATGTGATCCTTGGTTTCAAAGGGGCATTAGCTGTGTTTATCAAACAAAATTATTTCAGTTTGTTTTTCTTTTATTTCTTGTACTTAATGTACAATAACAAATAAAAGCTATACGCAGGCATAAAAAAAATCTTACATTCCTACATATTTTGTGAAAATAAGGTCAGGTCCAGTGGAGTATTCATATATAAATGGTAAGGATGAGTTAATCAGTTGCAAGTGAAAAGGTGCCAAACCTGGGTTTCTCAAGCAATTTTCACAAAATACACTAGCGGAAAAAAGAAACTGTAGTTTTGCAATTTCATTTATAGATTCATATACAAGATATTATGTTGCATTATTTGATACAATGCATTGTCTTTCAAACATCAAATCACGGATTATGTCCATTATGGTTGATACGAACAGCCACTGAAAGTAAGGGGGTGCAAAAGAGTTTCACAAGTTTTATAGTGTGTATGCCTGCCATTTGCACCGATGCATTCTTCACACCTACAACACACTGAACGACTCAGGTAATGCAGAAATGCCTGGGAATGTTTCACCACACGCGCAATAAAGAACGACGCAAAGCGTCCAACATAGCAGAAGGGTTTGGCTCATCATTCCATTTCATCCCAAACATTTCTACAGGCAATAAATCCGGTGACAATGCAGGCCAGGGTAGCACATTAATGTTTTGCATGCGGTCATGCATAGTCCTGCTGCAGAATGATGTTACACTGGTTGCTGTGAATGAATGGAATCATAGCATATGCCAGTTAAATTGCCTTCCACTATCACCAAAGGGGGTCCTTCTATGTGTTGTAATTCCATCCCTGACCATACATTTCCTCTGCCGAATTGGCGGCACTGAATAACGCAGGCATCAATGTAACGTTCACCGGCACTACTGAAAGCCAAAACACAACCATCACTGCTGTCTCATCCATAAACAGAAATTCCATCCAATCTCTATTATTGAGACAACGATGCCTCCTACACCACACTAACCTCACAACACAGTGACATCGCAGCAGAACAGTTGAAGACGGATGTTGGCCTCTCGCAATATGTTCCTTACGGTACAAGGACTTATCCATCGATGACCATGGATGCTTCTAGTGGTCAAAGAAGCCGATTGGAATCGATCACGCAAATGTGACATGCATATATATGTATGTTGCCGACATGACGTCACACACGAGTGTCCTTATCGTGGGCGATCCGGAACAGTGCCAAGTTTGCTGATGTCGTCTTCATAAAGCATTTAGAGTTAATATGAACTCCATACTGCCTTGCCACATTGCCTTAAGACATCCCAGCTTCCAGCATCCCAAGAGCATACAAATGATCATTTTCATCATGAGAGGCATCTTTCAATCAAAATTTTATTCCAAAAACCAATGTTTTTCTGTTTCAACACATTCAATACTGTCAATGAATGCAAGAAATTCTAATCGATTACTAACCAATTGTTGCTTAAGCTCGAAACTCAAGAAAAGCGTGCTGTGGACATCAAGGCGAATTGAACGCCATATTTAACAAATTGAGAACTCAAACACACGTTTAGTATATTAAACTATGTCTTTAAGAATAAAGAGTGATCAAAGAATACTTTTTATGTTTTTATTTAACTTTTAAGTCTACAGTTTCTTTTTTCTGCTAGTATATACAGCGCTCTACAATGCGACCAAATCACTCGCAAATGCGACCATTTTTTAGATTTTGGCAAGTGTTTATCCTCATTCAGTCGCCACATTGCAACCAGCTTTTTCCCCGAGCGGGAAATCAAAAGTTTGTCCGTTTTCACTGTGAAATTACATTATCGAAATCATGGCCTGTTATGCGCTTTACAACAACCAATTTGGTTAATCAGTTTCGATAAACTAGAGCATCTAACTCACGTGGATTACTGTATAAAAACACATTGTATCGCTCTCATGTTTTCGACTTGAAAATTTCCTAACAGCACACGATGACATTTTCTTTTCTGGGTCGATTTCAACAGAAGCATCATTAGACAGTACTTGGTTAAAGGGATACTGGAACAGAGTTCTGGCTAGTGTTTGACTACGCCGAACTTTCTGCCCCAATTTCGATTTTAATTTAAGCGATTTTTAAGTGGTAAAATCGGGGCAGAAAGCGGGCCTAGTGTCCGACGAGGAGGGCAGGCAGACCACAGCCTAATTCCTTTGGGGATTCTATCGTGGCCGTTTTATCGTGGGGCAACACAATAAAACGTCTGCTACAGAATCCTCAAAGGGATTAACCACAGTCGGAACTGGAAATTTTATCTGTAAATTAAAATCGAGAGTCAAACATCCGATTGACGGACAAACACCTATAAATTAAAGAACTTTATAGGTGTTTGTCTGACGATCAGGTCACGGGTGTTGGACTCTAGATTTTAACTTACAGACAAAATTTACAATTCTTGTGGGTAGTCTGTTTTGTAAATTCTGTCGAAAAGAAACTGGCGCTAAAAAAATAAAAAAAAAGTTTAAGGTTGCCTCAATATTAGAGCAACAAAAATATAGGCATATAAACACTCCTGGATTGAAAAAAAATGCACAAAAAGGTCAACATGCAGTTAATAACCTTGTTTTAAATGGATTGAAACAATAAAATATTACATCAACTTAGAAAATTAATATTTTATTTCATTTCCGTATTTTCATCCAGTGGATTTTTTAAGAACACATGAACACACACCACACATATTATATATATATATATATATATATATATATGTATATATATATATATATATATATATATATATATATATATATTGGCGAGTAAAAGTTCCTGGCTGGCTAGTAAAATTTCTGGTTCACTGGCCAAATGAAGAGTGAATTTTTGTAGTGTTGTAGAGCCCTGATATATAAAGATTTAAGAATATCTATGCCTGTGCATGTCTCTTATTTGTAACTGTACACCAATTAAAAGAGTAAAAAGGAAGAAATAAGTTTTGAAAAAAAAAAAATAGCTAATGCCCTTTTAAGTCTCATCCAAAAGACCTGTGACTTTCACTCTGTATACCGAGGGCATAGGAACAGTCACTACCACTTTTAAAGTCTTTGGTACAAAATGTATGACCCAGAACCAGAAACTGAACTTTGTACATAAATCTGCTTTCTAATCAAATGCTCAACCATTAGACCATCACGAGCAGTATATATTATGCAGGTGTTAAAGGATATCTTTATCTAGATGTAAAAAGATGACCATCATGAAGTCAGAGTCAACAAAATTGTTGTGTTCTCTAGTGGGGAAATAAAATTTCATCAATGCCTGTTTCTAGTAAAATGCTCAACTATGATGTGCTTGATTTTGTAATATCAAGCCTTTTTCAGTCAATTTTGGGAAAATGACATTGGCAACACAATTAGGAATTTTAATGTGAATTAGTGTCATATTGGGAAAAATTGTGTGCACACATGGAAATCTAAATTTGCATTTCCCCTTACATTAAATTTTTTTTTTTTACGGTCATGAGCTCAACATCAAATTGGGATTTTTTTTCATCAAAGTGGGAAAAAATACATGCATTTTGCATTGGGAATGGGAGCCAAATTTGATACTATAGAAAAAGCCCCAAATATCTTGAATTTTTGGTTCCCTGAATAAAATTTTCTAAGGACTTCTTATTCCAAACAAACTTCAAATACTGCCTTCCATTCACAACTTTAAGTACCACTCAATCAAAACTTACATGTCTTCAAATGAAAACCTTGTTGTCAGTTAAATAAAAGAAGTTGGATGAATGATTTTGTATGTCTTTTTTGTTTTGAGTTAAATAACCATAGTTAACTTTTTCCCAATTTACCCCATTTGGACATAAATACCATGCTGTAAGGGCACACAACCCTGTAAGATAAAGGACCTATTAACAAGCCTTTTTCTGTCAAATTTGGGGAAATGTCATTGTCAATACAATTTGGAATTTTAACATGAATTTGTTTCATACTGGGAAAAATTGTGTGCACACATGGAAATCTAAGTGCACTTTTAAATGCATTTCACCTTACATTATTATTTTTTTCATTATGGTCAATGAGCTCAAAATCAAATTGGGGATTCTTTCAATTTTACATTGGGAATGGGGCTGAAATTTGGCCCCATGGATACTATAGAAAAAGCCCCTATTAACCTTAGAAAAAGCCCTGATTAACCTTTGTAGATCTCATTGAATGTTATAATTTATACATTATAGATTTATAATAACTAGAAATCTCCAGATAAACAAATGTTGCTAAAGGGAATAAATTACTTTATTGCTAATTAAATATCAGGAAATATTCCTATTTAAAATCTCTAATATATATGTTGACTCAGTTGGAACAGAAACATTGAGTGTAGCAACAGGTGCCTTTTTCTAACCTTGTTCAAATATTCATGCCACTGCATTATTGTATAACTGTATTGTTACAATACCACGGCAACAATAATTATATAAATTATGAAAATTTGACCCTTTAAGTAATGAAATTTTGAAAAAAAGAATATTAAACAAAAAGTTGAAGCAAAAAAATGAAATTTATATGCTATAATGTACAATATGTATCCTATATATTTACTATATGTGCAAGTTTACGCTACTCTTACAGCTTGAAATAAATTCCACATGTACTTTAAGGCCTTGATAAAAAGTAATATCTATGCTATAAAATCATTTTAATCACTGCAGAAGAAAACCACAATGCTACAAAAGCTTGAATCTTGACGAGTAGTTGCTTTCATGGGAATTGGTTTTAATGGATCTATTGTATGTAAAATGGTAATCATAAGTATGGATATACATATCAGTTCCAATCAGAAATACTGTAGTAGTAAAGTAGTCCATTACACAATGAAACAAGTACATTGTACATGTATTTGTGTTAAAAAATTACATATTCAAATACTGTGAACAATTCATGAAGTTATTAGTCATTCAAAAAAATCTTTAGTACCAGTAGAAAAATTTTGCATATACGACAAGATTGCCATTACAACTTTTAAGTTTTCTTTGATATAAGATACCTTTTTATTCATGAAAACAAATTACTTTACATCCATAAAAGCCAGATGTGAAAAACAAGAGGCCCAAGGGACCATATAAATGCCCTGCTGGACATTTGCCCTACATGATTTGTTAGACAAGACATATTCATAAAAAATATAATTTTAAGAAAAACAATTCTAAAATGAATCTTTTTTCAATCACATCATCACAATGTTGACTTAAAATAAAGTGTAGGTCAAATTTTTCAAATTATTAAAATCTCTCATTTAATATATATATATATATATATATATATATATATATATATATATATATATATATATATATATATATATATATATATATATATATATATACAGATGACATGCACTGTTATAAAGATAAGTGACATTTGCATTTAGACAAGAAGATATCCTGAATACTTGCCCTGCAGGACAAGTTAAAACTTTGTTGATTGTTGACCTCTACTGGGGTCATTGCAGTAAAACTTAAAGCAACATGAGCCGTCGTCAATGGAAATTTTACATAGATTTCATGCAATATTTCATCTTTTATATAATTAGAAATTTATCTCCTGGTGGTTAAAAGAACATATCATTATGCAAGCATATTATTAGAATAATATTGATAAACATAACCCATAACACCATCACAAATTAACTTTCAGAAAACCGAGTGTCATGGATGCATGTGCAATTGAAAGACAGAATCTGATGTTTGTATTGATCTCATATTCATGCAAAAAAGAATTTTTTTAAATAATAATGGCGGTGTTTTCCAAAACTGATTCACTTTCAACGATTGCTTAAACATGAATGGTAAACGTCCTCAGAGTGTTGAACCTATAATAGGTCACTAACTTGCATATAATGTATTCATTACAATTACATCAGAGAATTACTATATTGCAATAGAGTATTTATTTATTTATTTAAGTCTGGAAAAACTGTTTACAGGTTGAAATCACAATACATACACGTATTTGTACGTGCTCAGTGATATTTTTAAATGTATTAAAGTTATAAGAAAATTTCCAAACAATTGCCGTTGGTGACAGCTCATACTGCTTTAAGAACATTCATCATCAATAATGTTTTCAAAACTACGCAATGAAAGGCATACAGGCTGACATTTTCATATATTACCAATGCAAAAATGGCTTGTATTTTCCCAAAATTATGCAACATTCCCATTGCTAAAATTCAGAGTAAAAAATGAAGTATTTTCAAACAAATGTATCAAATTATTTGTTTCTATTTTAGTAAAAATGTCATATTTTTTTCCCAATTTTCTGGACACCGGACCCAGAGTTTTGGAGGTAGGAAAATCCCTGATATATATTATAAGACTAATAAGTCCTAAACTTTGATTAAAATAAAATGAAATCATATATCCCCATGGAATTTATTCACATTCAATCTTTATTATAGAAATATGGTAATCACTGTTCAAAATATTAAAAGTTTTTTCAACCTGGGATATTTTAAAAACATTTTATTTGTATAAAACATTGAATATTTTAAACTTTTAATACAAACAAACAAAAATCCATTTTGACAGCTTGTATGCATTTAATAGAAATACCAGTACTTATACTTCACAATAATATAAGGTTCAATCAAATTTTATACAAACATCTTTTTTGCATTCAGCAGGCTTCCAAAATGTGTTTATGATCACTAAATACAATAATAAAACATAATCTTGCTTTCCGTCTTCATGCTGAACTGGTCAACACGTCTGTCAAAAAAATGCATTAATATAAATATTCTACTTAATAGACAGTTCTAAAGTTTGATTTAAATCAGCAGTCAGGATAACAAACAATATTTTAATGTTAAAACCTAGAAAATTATATATTCATGTGTATTCAGCCATTTTCTTTTGAAACAGGAAGTCTGAAGATTTATGGGAGACACTTGTCAAGACTGGAGTATTCAACAGAACAGAATTCAAACAGGTGTGATCTATAGAATATACTTCACAACTAAATGATCACATGGTTATGCTTAGGTTGTGATTTTAAATTAAAATATACCCAACTTTAGGTCTACCAAGATAAAATGTCACATGTTCACCATCACAGGGCGACAAAAAAACAAATTGAAAAATCATTCATCCTATGGCACGTGTGATTTTGAAAACTGCTTGTCCCTTGACACCTTTGGCTTGTCCCAATTTTATATAAACTTTTATGGACTATATGGGACTAATTATAATTAATTAAAATGACAGTAAAGGATTTTAAAAGCATTGTGGTCATGAAAATTTTCGAGGCTAAAAAGTAATAGATCTAGGAGAAAAATTACTCATCACCGGTGACAAATATCCAATCCTCATTACTTGTCCCGAAGCCATTTTCACTCATCGAGGACGAGTACATTTCTCTCGCCCTGCTACACCACAAGCCTAAATTAGGCCATAACAGGGATCACAGGCTAGATTTCAGCACAAAAATATTACAGCTGCAGAGCAAAGCAAAGGCAAAATATTTTACCTGTACATCCTTATTTTTTGGAAATTTGACAATATTGATTTTGGTTACAGACAGAATCCCAATTCTTCCTCAATCATCAATGTTGGCACGCAACGCAAAAAGAAATTTGAAAAAAAAAATGTATTTTAAAGGACTCGATTCCAGAAGCCATTATCACAACAAACAAATAAGTTTTTTATCACATGACTTTGCAACTTACAATAGCAGCACTGACATCTTTACATACATGTTTGCATTCTATCATAATTTTTTTTTTTATATTTAATTTGACAAACACAGCTGCCATCTACTGACATCTGTAAAGAAAGACCCTAAAATTGCTTAATTTCCCCAGAATAACTAAATAACTGAAAGATCTACAACGGAGTGAAGACTGGGCATGTAATAACACTCTCACACTTACCTGTTTGAAGCCATTATTTACATAAATATATATGGCCACACTATAAACACACATGTACATGCATACAGAAACATGTCAGTTATACCCGAAACACTTTCACAGATAAGTACTTTATTTAAACCAAACAACACCTGGGAAACCTAGCAGGAATTTTAAATGGAACTTTTGTCTACATGCATATGTTTGGGGACTCTCTCTCTCTATCTCTGATAAAAATGATGATAAATTTTTCTCCCTTCCTATGGTTCAGATGATCACGTGGGCGTACCTGTGGAGTCCAACAGATTTTAATCCCCTTTAACTAATGCATGCTAAATAATTTATATTGATTTGGTCGGGAAATATAGAAGATGACATCAAAGTTCGGTTTGCCTTGAAATTCTATAAAAAAACATCTGTTGTCGTCGAAACAGACGATGTATGCATATAAATACAATTTACCGACAACTACCTGTGCGTGTATATTACTTTCCTGTCGCATATATCTATGTTACTGGGGTAAATCACCTGAGATGAATGTTATCAAACCAAACTTTGGCACCGGTAAAAATCCTATAACATGGACGACCTTCCGAGGAGAATTAACTTTAGTTTTTGTATGAGTTGGAATACTTCACACGTCTGGGGTGATAGCGATGGATTTGGGGTGTATTTATATTTACGCACAGTAAGACTACTGTAGTATTAATAAAAATCAGGAAATATATGAGCGTAAATCGCTTGGCTGAATAATTTTAGTCTCATGTCCTGATTCAGGCGGTTTTATACACAGCGACCTGAGATGTGCAGTGCTGTGGTCGACCAAGTAGAACTCCGGGCGAATGACACTTGTTGCTGATTCGACTCTCTCAACTTTCAAATAAAACCATTTCTATTTCAGATGCTAAAAGTGATATAACTTTGGTAAAATTAAAACTTATACTTACCAAACCCTTTCATGTACTTTTTATTGACTTTTCGCGCTGATACGAGTCGTCTGCTAACCACTCATTCAATGTACTTGTGTAGTTTGATATCGTTGACAAATCTTCCCTTCCTGCTACAGGCAAAATTCCTGTTCTGAGCTGTAATACGTTGATATATGAATGTCAGCAGACGATAGGGGGCGCTTAAAATCCAATTGTCTGACAAATATTTACCAAAAGTTGGTAAAACTGTAAAATTAGCTTATAACTGGTTTCCAAGGCAGAGATGGAATTGGTGAAACAAAGGCAAATGTGGCCTATGTCATGTGATGTTAATATTTTGTCACAATGTCTAATGTCTAACTTGCAGACTGTCACGCGCGGGGAAAGATTGGCACCAATTTACTATTTATAGTTCCGCATAATTGCATTCTTACCATTACCGCGTGGAACCCATTTAACGACCATTGTTTGTCGTATCGTTTGGTAATTGTTATATTACAGATAAAAACGGCCAGCGAATCAACTGAGTTACATAGAGAGCGAGAGTGGCTTAACAGACATTTATTTTATAGTAGGCTTTGAGTTTTTATTACGTCGGCTGAAGTCTGTTGTAGACAGGGTTTGGGGATATTATACAGGGGTGGATTCCAGCGTGGGCACAGCGCCCCTAAAGTTTGTAAAACGTATATAAAACATATTTTTTTATGTAGAAATTTAATAAAAAATTCTGACCATAGTTTTCGCGCCTCGCTACGCTCAGCGGAGATCTCTAACTTGAAATCCTGGATCCGACCCGTATATAGCATTCAATGTGCATTGCTATTCCATATAGTTATAAGATTGGGTATTTATGTTGCACCTTTATCTGAAAACTAACCCTGAATAATCAGAAGTGTATGGCAAACCTTCTTAGAATTTATTCCTTATGTTCAAATATTAAAAAATCAGCATGTAGGAGTAAAATCCACAACGGCTTTGCGGGGACTTATTAAAAACTTATCTTTTGATACCATAATATACAATGTAGGTCCTATTTTTTATTTCAGGACTGAATGATTTTCTAATATTGAAAACAGGCAATAAAATCCCCAACAGCTTGCATCGAATATTTGCTTTAAATAACAACAACAACAACAATTTTAACAGCTTGTATGCCTTTAAATAATGCACTGAATGATATTTTAAATTAAAAGACCGGCATATCTTATTTAGAAAAATAATGACATCAAATTTTCTTAAATTCGTTGGGCATGTCACGCTTAATGTTTGGTCAAAATTAGATTCCTACATAATGAGACCCTTTTCAGGTACTAAACCCCAATTTACACGTCTGAAAAACAAGTTCATGAAATGATTCAATTTATGCGCGTATGCGTGATGCACGGAAATAATAACACTTCTGCGAGCTTTACCCAGCATTGCGTATACCGGAAGTTGAGGAATAAAAGTTACAAAGAGTTTTTTTTAAACAAGAGTCCATAGAATTTTAAGTATAAACAAAAATTAATTTTGCATATTTAGGCGCGAAAACACTGACAAACATGGGACATGATTTCAAAGTTGATCGAATTTTCTTCAGAGAAATATTTTTAATTCAACACTGCGACCTCCCGAAAAGAAACGATTCGTACCCTACAAATATTACAGGCATTAGGTTAGGCCTACATGGAAACAGCGCAAACGCATCACGCAATACGCGGTATGGAGTACGCTATGCTTACACGCTCGCGACACATTAAGTCCTGATGTCCCGTGACACATTTCAAATATAAAATAAAGTATTTAAATATGCACGTAGTCATAATGCATATTTAAATATTTTATTTGATATTTGAAATATGTCATAGGACACTAAACTAACGCGGATAAAGCGTGTCACTGTACACTCCTGGTGTATGTGGTGATACGGGAGTATGGGGAGTATGAGAGATTTGGAGGTTGAGAGTGCGAGGTTTGTTTAGAACCTTTACATATCTTGAACACACCTCTGGTTTTTTTTTTAACTTAGTCAGTCCGGAACAAAAAAGCAGTCAGTAGAGCGCTAGATCCTTGGTTCGATCCCCGATCGTGCCGGATTTCCAGAGGTGAGTTTTCACCTCCTGTCCGCACAGCTCTATATTGTGGCAATGGCTTTTTGTAGTCACGCCGTTAGTGAAATAAAACCATAGCAACCAGGTTAATCAGTCTAATTTGTTTCATATCTAAAATATAGTATATATAGATACATGTATATAGATAAACAAAACTGCCAATGTTTGAAAATAGATAAATGATTTTTTTACCAGATTTCTGTATGATTTTTAAGTTTATTAACCAAACTATTATTTTTATCCATCTGCCAACAGTAGTCCTACTTCAGACTATATGTAGATCCAATTAGACGCACCGACCTTGCAATTTGTTATGCCGCAAAGTTTTTATGGTGAATAGAAAACTGGATATTTAGGTCTATGTATTAAAATTGCATTGCATAGAAAAGTCTAGTCCTATAATGTAAGCCTTCGTTGGTCAAAATCGTTCGCTTTCAACTTTTTTTTTATCGGATGATGCTTACGTGGCTCATCACTGAGAGTAAAAAATATCCAATAAAAACGTAGGCCGAATTTTCTGCCTCGATTTTAAGCGATTTTTTTTGGTGGTAAAATTACCACCAAATAATCGCTTAAAATCGGGACAGAAAGTTCGGCCTAATAAAAACGTTAAAAGTAAACGATTTGAACCAACGAAGGCTTATATTATTGGACTAAGAAAAGCCCAGATGACGGAAGTTTGAGAGGCGTGGCTCTCTGCGGTATTGACTTTCGAACTACATCTAGTGATCATTGACATCATTAAATCTTGGGGCCAGCTATAGACTAATCACAATAAAGTCACAGAACCTTCGGGTCCATAGACCTTCGTGCGTGTGGACCTTCGGGATAGCGGTACTACTGATAGTAGTGAAACTTCGGACTAGCGGACCCTTGGGCATGGGTACCTTGGGACAATGGACTCGTGTATACCATTGTACTATTAAAAATTTGGGAGCCGATCTGTCTCAGTCGGTAGCGCGTTCGGCTCTTGATCGTGAGGTCGTGAATTCGAGTCCAGCCGGCGGCAAGTTGGTTTCTTGTCCTTCGGATGAGACAGTGAAAACCGAGGTCACCTATCACAGTAGGTGTCGGCACGTTAAAGAACCCTCACTGCTCAATGGCCGTAAGTGCCGAGCATAGGCCAAAGTTTGAAGCCCTTCACCGGCATTTGCTGACGTCTCCATATGAGTGAAAGATTCTTTAGTGGGACGTTAAACAACAATAAACAAACAAACAATTGAAAATTTGGACTAGTTAACACTGGGAGGAGATGAGTGTATTCTATTCAAATTATTGTGCAAGGGTAACTTTTTAAGGTGAAGTTGAGAATAGCTGAGAAATGGGCTAAAACCTTAAGATGAGTGGTAGACATTTTCAGTGCCCCACACCATACGCACTTGCTGGTGATAAATTCTATTATTCGCACATTTTGACTTGTCCGAGATTTCTAAATGTTATGAGTATGACGTCATGTTAACCAACCATAGTGTTAAACGTTTTTGATAGACACAATTTTAGTTGCAAAGTAAAGATTCAAGATTTTTATTGATTTAAACTGCATACAGTTGATAATTTACAATATAAATGATTGGCTCACATCACGGCTTGCCTTTAGTCTGTTATACACTTCATCAGCGTCGGAAGCAAATTGAAAGTTGGGGGGGGGGGCTAAAAATACACACGTCAGAAACGTCTGGGGGCTAAGCCCCAATTTTCAACACCTATGTCTATCTTTGCAAACCCCCCCCCCCCCCCCGGTTCCGACGCCTATGCACTTCATATATCCAAAGTATGCAGCCGGCCACAGGTTGGTTTCCTGTCTTTCGGATGGGACAGTGAAAACTGGAGGTCCCGTGTCACAGTAGGTGTCGGCACGTCAAAGAACCTTCACTGCTCAATGGCCGTAAGTGCCGAGCATAGGCCAAAATTTGAAGCACTTCGCCGGCATTTGGTGACGTCTCCATATGAGTGGAATATTCTTGAGTGGGCTGTTAAACAACAATAAACAAACAAACAAACTTTTCCGCGAAGTGACATAAGCAATATTATTTCATATACAATGTGAGTAAAAAATGACCAACGGTTGTTTTATATGATGTGGAATGAAGACATCTCAAAATCACATTGGATTAGAATTTAAGCTGTGGACGGCACCAACAATCTTATAAGAATTTACTTTGAACATCTGAGAATAAACTGATTTTGTTGTTGTTGTTGTTGTTGGTACCCAGACAATAAATACACTAGAAGGTGCTAGAGTTGTGTCGCTCCAGGATCACCTCCTTACATAATGAGTGTCCGGTTTTATTAAAATATTGATGCACATGTATAGTTTGGGCACTGGTACATGCAATATACCCATTGTTGGATACCTTTTTTATAACATGTGTAAAAGACGAGACAAGACTGATACATCCACTCTCAGCACTCTCCTTTTACACTAATTTGCAGCTTTATCATACATATTGAAATATCGTTTATCTACATACAATATTCATACACACACGCACTCGCGCGTGGCTGTGTTTTCAACTTCATAGTTATTTATATAAACTATACAGAGTAATAAAACTACTACGGATGTTGGAAAACATCATTTTAAATAAGTCTTTGTGCGGAGCACTTGTAAGTACTATTTTATGGACTGTCAACAAATATATTTTCCAATAAAGCCCACCTCCTATTAAATATATCCATTTCTCCTTTGATTTTATACATATATTGTTCTATTTTATAGTATGACAATAAGTGAAATTTTATTTCATCAAACACCAAAACCTTTTTAAAAAATCTTTTCTTATAAATATATAACATAGGTGTCGGAACCGGGGGGTGGGGTGTGGTGGGGTGGGGGTAAAAATCTTTTTTTTTTGCAAAGATAGACATAGGTGTTGAAAATTGGGGCTTAGCCCCAGACGTTTCTGGCGTGTGTGTGTTTTAAGCTGGTTTAGCCCCCCACTTTCAGTTTGCTTCTGACGCCAATGTATAATGTTTAATCAGCATCATGAGCCGACCTGGCTCAGTCGGTAGCGCGCTCGACTCTTGGTCGTGAGATCGAGTCTAGCCGACGACAGGTTGGTTTCCCGTCTTTCGGATGAGACAGTAAAAACCGAGGTCCCGTGTCACAGTAGGTGTCGGCACGTTAAAGAACCCTCAGTGCTCAATGGCCGTAAGTGCCGAGCATAGGCCAAAATTTGAAGCCCTTCACCGGCATTTGATTCTTAAGTGGGACGTTAAACAACTATAAAAAAACAAACAATTTGTACCAATGACTTATTTCTTTTTAATTATATTAATTTTACTTTCAAAATTTAGTCTTTCAATGTCATTTAGGTTAACATAAAATTGAATTCCCAATATATTACAAGGCTCGGGACCCCATTTTAGATTGTATTCTGGGCAAAGTATTTCATTATTATTTATTTTAGATTCTGCTTTTGTTTTATCGATATTTGGTTTTAACCCTGAGAATTTTTGCAAACTGATATAGAAGGTCCAAGGTGGATTTAAGATTTTTCTATGTTCCATCAAGATAAATAGTTGTGTCATCTGCATACTGAAGCAAGGGGTATTCTTTATTATGTATCTAATTATGTAATATCTATATTTTTCCTTATTAAAATTGCCATCATTTCTACACATAGATTGAAGATAGGTTGAAGATATACGGAGATGCCGGATCACCCTGTCTACAGCCACGCTCTATATTAAAGAAATTTGAAAAAAACAACATTTAGTATAACACATAAATTTACATTGGTGTTAAGAGTGTGTATCCATTTCCTAAATTCTGGCCCAAACTTAAAATATTCTAAAACATTGTACATATATCACCAGGAAATGGAATCAAATGCTTTTTCAAAGTCAATAATTAGTAGCATACCTGGAATATTATTTTGTTTTACTGTGTGTAGAATATCATAAACTAACCTAGTGTTTTTCCAATGTATCTCCTGATAAAAAAAACCTATATCCTTTTTTGATTCTGATGAATTAAATATGGTAGAACTAATTTTCGAATATCTAATTGCTATACAGCTTGGTAATGTTTTATAGGAGACAATAAGTAATGATACTGGTCGCTAACTTTTCAAATATTCTCTTGGTTTATTTGATTTAGATAAAAACAGTTATAATTCCTTGTTTCTGTGAAATTGGTACTTCTTTCTTTTCTTTCTTTTTTTTTTTTTTTTTTTTTTTTTTTTTTTTTTTTTTGAAAGCCAACAATTAAGTGATCTTACTAAGAATGTGCCTATATCCTTCCAAAAAAATCTACTGTATACCCCCCCCCATACCTGTCCCTGGACTTTTATTTCGGTATAATTTATCTTCCCCTCAAGTTTTTTTTTTTTTTTTTTTTTGCCATTTCATTGTCTAGTTTTAGTTTATCTTGATAGTTTAATAAGATTTCAATACCCTCTCCCCCCCCCGGTTACAATATCTACATTTTCTAGGGAGCTATCTTTTGAAGAATAAAAGGGAAGTATAATAATTCTTAATCTCCAGTAATATTTCACTCTGATTTTTAATTATTTTATTGTTTTCAACATTCATTACTTTAGTTATAGTTTTATTTACATAATTTCTTTTTCCAATGCACAGAAGTATTAAGCCGCCCCCCCCCCCCCCCGCCCCCCCCTCCCCCCCCCCCCCGGCACCCCCCCCCCCCCCCATGCTTTTTCAAAGTCAATAATTAGTAGCATACCTGGAATATTATTTTGTTTTACTGTGTGTAGAATATCATAAACTAACCTAGTGTTTTCTCCAATGTATCTCCTGATAAAAAAAAACCTTTTTTGATTCTGATGAATTAAATATGGTAGAACTAATTTTTATCTAATTGCTATACAGCTTGGTAATGTTTTATAGGAGACAATAAGTAATGATACTGGTCGCTAACTTTTCAAATATTCTCTTGGTTTATTTGATTTAGATAAAACAGTTATAATTCCTTGTTTCTGTGAAATTGGTACTTCTTTCTTTTCTTTCTTTTTTTTTTTTTTTTTTTTTTTTTTTTTTTTTTTTTTTTGAAAGCCACAATTAAGTGATCTTACTAAGAATGTGCCTATATCCTTCCAAAAAAATCTACTGTATACCCATCTGTCCCTGGACTTTTATTTCGGTATAATTTATCTTCCCCTCAAGTTTTTTTTTTTTTTTTTTTTTTTTTGCCATTTCATTGTCTAGTTTTAGTTTATCTTGATAGTTTAATAAGATTTCAATATTTCAATATCTACATTTTCTAGGGAGCTATCTTTTGAAGAATAAAAGGAAGTATAATAATTCTTAATCTCCAGTAATATTTCACTCTGATTTTTAATTATTTTATTGTTTTCATTCATTACTTTAGTTATAGTTTTATTTACATAATTTCTTTTTCCAATGCACAGAAGTATTAAGCCGCCCCCTCCCCCCCCCCACACACTCTAGCCACTTAACCTTTTGCTCTTATCAAACTTCCCCTCATTTTTTCCTTTCTAAGTTCTTCTGATTCATCTTTTAATTCAAAAAAATTATTGTTAATACTATTATTATTGTTCAACACTTCTATTTCATTTTCTTACGAGACACTCTAGATAAATCTTTTATTTTTTGTTTTCGTTCTTTTTGCTGAAGAGTGTGAACTTGTGTATCCACCATGACTGATAGAAAGAAGTGGCTGTTTAAAAAATGTTGATCGTCTATCATGAAGCATATTTCTTCATTTAAAATATTTTCAATATTATGATGTCAACATGGTGGTACCGCATATTGCAACTTGAGTTCTAGAATAGCATTTCTAACATTTTTTTTATATAGTCCTTATCTTTTAACAAGTTATTATTAAATTTCCAAAAGCCCCTTCCTTTTTCAAAGTTTGAAAATTTTAAATTTATTTCAACAATGGAATGCTCACTCCTGTAACTAGGTTTAATATTTGTGTTATTAATAACATTGATAAGTTCAGAAGAAGTGATAAGAAAATCTAATCTAGCTTTTTTAATTTGGTTTTACAGTACCATACACTGAAATAGACCTACTCAGCCAGTTAGACTTCCAACCTAAGATGGGTCATCTTTCCAAGTCAGGGTTTTCTGTATGAGAAACAACGTGGATCAGAAAACTTTGACTTGGGAAGGTAAAGTTGGGCATTTTTTTAAGACTTAAGTAATTCTTGTACTCTGTAGTGTCTAGTTCTGGTTAACGCAAGTCTCGCGCCGGGAAATTAATTGATTAAATCTCTCTCTCTCTCTCTCTCTCTCTCTCTCTCTCTCTCTCTCTCTCTCTCTCTCTCTCTCTCTCTCTCTCTCTCTCTCTCACATACACACACACAAGAACACTTATCACATCCTCTTCACTGATCCGCAAAACTGCATTTTGCGATTTAGCGGTTCCGGTTATATAGACATATCAATTAAAACAAGGCGATGTAAGAGATCATGGAAAATTTCCATCGTTTTTATTCTGATTATTGCTATGACAACTGATGCATTTTTTATTATTAATATCACTTATAAATCTGTTCTCATGTCATGTGTGATATTGTTCGTAACAAGCTATAATGCCAACATATGATTTTTAAATTCGTATAACGTGAAAATCTAACAATAATAATACATACTGATAAAAGACAAAAATCACCATCTTAGTTTATTTGACTGTCGTAATGTAAAAAAATGACACTGCGAAAGATGGAATCATCTCTTCTATTATAAAGTATGAGGGAGTTGATCAAAGTTCTGAGTCCAAAGTCCAAAGTCTCCATATTTAAACAGTATTCTATCTCAACTAACTTTTCATAATTTTAAGATAAAAACACATACAGTTTATGCTGCAACTGGACATGTTCATATATTGATGCCATACATTTGGATGAAAACTATTGCTCATTCGAAGAAAACTTCATTAGATTATCTATGCTAGACGTGTTATACGATTGACTACGTTAGATGTGTTATGAGATTATCTTTGCTAGACGTGTTATAAGATTGACCACGTTAGATTTATAGATTATCTATGCTAGACGTGTTTCTACGGTATATGTGTTATTAGATTATCTATGCTAGACGTGTTATAAGATTGACTACAGATGTGTCATTAGATATATATGCTAGACGTGTTTGACTACGTTAGATGTGTTATTAGATTATCTATGCTAACGTGTTATAAGATTGACTACGTTAGATGTGTCATTAGATTATCTATGCTAGACGTGTTATAAGATTGACTACGTTAGATGTGTCATTAGATTATCTATGCTAGACGTGTTATGAGATTGGCCACGTTAGATGTGTCATTAGATTATCTATGCTAGACCATGACTACGTTAGATGTGTTATGAGATTATCTTTGCTAGACGTGTTATAAGATTGACCACGTTAGATGTGTTATGAGATTATCTTTGCTAGACGTGTTTGACTACGTTAGATGTGTTATGAGATTATCTTTGCTAGACGTGTTTGACTACGTTAGATATTAGATTATCTATGCTAGAGTTGACTACGTTAGAAGTTCTTAGATTATCTATGCTAGACGTGTTATAAGATCCTACGTTAATGTGTCTCCTATGCTAGACGTGTTAAAAGATTGACTACGTTAGATGTGTCTTAGATTATCTATGCTAGACATGATATAAGATTGACTACGTTAGATGTGTCATTAGATTATACATGCTAGACATGATATAAGATTGACTACGTTAGATGTGTCATTAGATTATCTATGCTAGACGTGTTATAAGATTGACCACATTAGAGGGGTCTCTGTGGTCGTGTGGTCTCTCTCTCTCTCTCTCTCTCTCTCTCTCTCTCTCTCTCTCTCTCTCTCTCTCTCTCTCTCACATACACACACACAAGAACACTTATCACATCCTCTTCACTGATCCGCAAAACTGCATTTTGCGATTTAGCGGTTCCGGTTATATAGACATATCAATTAAAACAAGATGTAAGAGATCATGGAAAATTTCCATCGTTTTTATTCGATTATTGCTATGAAACTGATGCATTATATTAATATCACTTATAAATCTGTTCTCATGTCATGTGTGATATTGTTCGTAACAAGCTATAATGCCAACATATGATTTTTAAATTCGTATAACGTGAAAATCTAACAATAATAATACATACTGATAAAAGACAAAAATCACCATCTTAGTTATTTGACTGTCGTAATGTAAAAAAATGACACTGCGAAAGATGGAATCATCTCTTCTATTATAAAGTATGAGGGAGTTGATCAAAGTTCTGAGTCCAAAGTCCAAAGTCTCCATATTTAAACAGTATTCTATCTCAACTAACTTTTCATAATTTTAAGATAAAAACACATACAGTTTATGCTGCAACTGGACATGTTCATATGTTGATGCCATACATTTGTAAATAATGATGAAAACTATTGCTCATTCGAAGAAAACTTCATTAGATTATCTATGCTAGACGTGTTATACGATTGACTACGTTAGATGTGTTATGAGATTATCTTTGCTAGACGTGTTATAAGATTGACCACGTTAGATGTGTTATGAGATTATCTATGCTAGACGTGTTTGACTACGGTAGATGTGTTATTAGATTATCTATGCTAGACGTGTTATAAGATTGACTACGTTAGATGTGTCATTAGATTATATATGCTAGACGTGTTTGACTACGTTAGATGTGTTATTAGATTATCTTTGCTAGACGTGTTATAAGATTGACCACGTTAGATGTGTTATGAGATTATCTATGCTAGACGTGTTTGACTACGGTAGATGTGTTATTAGATTATCTATGCTAGACGTGTTATAAGATTGACTACGTTAGATGTGTCATTAGATTATATATGCTAGACGTGTTTGACTACGTTAGATGTGTTATTAGATTATCTATGCTAGACGTGTTATAAGATTGACTACGTTAGATGTGTCATTAGATTATCTATGCTAGACGTGTTATAAGATTGACTACGTTAGATGTGTCATTAGATTATCTATGCTAGACGTGTTATGAGATTGGCCACGTTAGATGTGTCATTAGATTATCTATGCTAGACGTGTTTGACTACGTTAGATGTGTTATGAGATTATCTTTGCTAGACGTGTTATAAGATTGACCACGTTAGATGTGTTATGAGATTATCTTTGCTAGACGTGTTTGACTACGTTAGATGTGTTATGAGATTATCTTTGCTAGACGTGTTTGACTACGTTAGATGTGTTATTAGATTATCTATGCTAGACGTGTTTGACTACGTTAGATGTGTTATTAGATTATCTATGCTAGACGTGTTATAAGATTGACTACGTTAGATGTGTCATTAGATTATCTATGCTAGACGTGTTATAAGATTGACTACGTTAGATGTGTCATTAGATTATCTATGCTAGACATGATATAAGATTGACTACGTTAGATGTGTCATTAGATTATACATGCTAGACATGATATAAGATTGACTACGTTAGATGTGTCATTAGATTATCTATGCTAGACGTGTTATAAGATTGACCACATTAGAGGGGTCTCTGTGGTCGTGTGGTTAGAGCATCGCGCTTTAAATCATGTCTCTCACTGCTGGTCAGGACAAGCTCGAGTCCCGCTGGAACTCAAGCTGATTTTTGTGTTTTGCCAGTTTACTCGCGGAATGCCGGTGGTCTCTTCCCGGGTACATTGTAACCAGATTCCCTCTTCCACCATTAAAAACTAGCTGCAACCACACAATTGATAAATTGTTTGGTGTAGCGTAATACACTAGTATCGAAATTAAAACACACACACACACACACACATTAGAAGAGTTATAAGATTATCCACGCTAGACGCGTTATAATATCGGCTGTGTCAAATTTATTATAAGATTCTCCACGCTAGACGTGTTATGAGATTGACCATATAAGATACTTTATAAAATTTACCAATTTTTTCAAGGGATACCCCAAGGAAAATTGTCCGTTCATCTACTCTGAAACAATTGTAATAAATTCCCAGAATGGGGAATTGGGAGTTCTTCTTTTGACCCTGTTGTTTACTTATTTCCAATTCTATTTAATTTTAAAATGGGTAAAAAAGACTACAGACTTTCTGTTTCTCCCACCACGTTCAATTCCTTGCAAATGAGATATCAGTTTTTGATAAAACCTTGTCCAATCAAAGAGTGCTATCGTATTATCATTACCAGGGGCGGATCCAGGGATTCTGTGTAAAGAATTTCATCGATTAGATAAAACAAACGAAAATTTAAAAAGAAACACGTATTTTCAAAAGCCATAAAATCGAAAATTTACAGACAAAACCAGAATGGATTCAGGATTAAAAGTTAGAGGGAGGGAGGGAGGGAAGTGTATATGATGATTGATTCTGATTTTTTTTTTAAATATATTTTATTACCATATTTTTAACAAAGATTTCATTCATCACTGCCTATGTTTCATGGCTTTTAACATATATACAAAAAACAAATACATACACTCTATCATTCGCACTCTCACACACCTACTGGTTTGTATATATCAGACAGACAATAAGGTATGCACACACTGATTCAAATTAGAGTTAAGGAATTCCATCTTACTTCAAAATGATTTATTTTTCCCTTATTAACAAAAACTGTTTTTGTATTTTTGGTAATATTTCAAATATTGAATAAATCTATTGAAAATTGGTATGGTTGTTGATATATATAAAATTTTAGAAGAATGATAATGAGGTTCTGTAAATTAGATATATTCACATTGCCAAAGATAATGTCTCTGTGAGTAATAACCGGAATTTGTTGTGACTTCTCACTCATCCACTTTTTCAAATTCAACCAAAAGGTTACTTGAAAGTCTACAACCCCCAAAAAGATGTAAAATAGTTTCTTTTTCTTGCCTACAGAAAGTACACAAATCTGATTCAATATATTTAATTTTATTGAAGTGGAAGTTTGTTGCTAGTATTCTGTTTATTAATCTATATTGTAACCAATGTAATTTTGAGTCCTTAGTCACTTTAAATGGAATAATGTAAGTGTTTTTCTAGATATCCTATCCACCTTAGAGTTCCATATACACTTAAAGAACATTGTATTTATTACAGTCTACATTTAGGTTCAGAATATTTTCCCATTTAGTTTCATGTTTTGGTGTTTCTTTTGCTACAGAAATAAAGTGACTATATATTTTTTGACAACCTTTAGTCTTTGACAAAATGACATTTAGGTATTTTGGAATTATAGGCCCTTGAACAAAATTGTAATCCTGAATA
The DNA here is from genome assembly GCA_030159075.1 of Atrina japonica. Lineage (NCBI taxonomy): Eukaryota > Metazoa > Mollusca > Bivalvia > Pterioida > Pinnidae > Atrina > Atrina japonica. The sequence continues at coordinate 6,871 of BROG01000445.1, read as the reverse complement.
GTTTCGGAATTATTTTTCATGAAACATTTTATTTGTCTAATAATGCTTGCATAGGTAAGGACATCAATATTTAAATCAAATTTTTCATTAAAACTTTCAACACTTAAAAGTTTTTTTTTCATTTTGGAAATCATTTATGGCAATGAAAATTTCCTTTCTATCAAATTTCAGAAAATCATCATACCAAATAGGAGTAACTAAAATGTTTTCCTTTACAGTAAAGATTCAAAAACATCCTTCCAAAAAGGATTCATGTATTTTAAATTTCTCTTAATGTAATTACAACCCAAGATATGATAAAATGAGAATGAATCTGGAAGAGTATGGTTTAATAAGTTTTTCCACGAAGAATTGGTAGTTTCAAATCTTCTGATCTATGTAATTTTTAGACTTTTAATGCAAATATTCAAATTGACCATTTTTAAGCCTCCATTACAATACTCTCTAGTTATATATTTTCTAGATATCCTATCCACCTTAGAGTTCCATATACACTTAAAGAACATTGTATTTATTTCAGAAATTATTTTTGGATCAGGGTTTGGTAATGCCATAAACAAATGTATCAATTTTGGTAAACATAGAGTTTTAAGTAGATATATTTCTTTTAGACCAACCAACAATCAGTTTTCTTAAAGAATCTTCTTTGTTTTTATAATTTATAAAAATTATATTTTCTAAATCTACAGAGAAAGTAATTCCAAGAAAAGTAAAAAGATCTCGTGACCATACAATATCATACTTGGAGGCATATTCAAGATTTATCTCTTATAGCATACCTATTTTGATGCATCTAGTTTTGTCATAATTTGGTTTTAATCCGGAAAATTTTGCATATTGATCTACTAGAGAGAGTGAAGAATGAAGAGACTTTTCAGAACCATCCAAAAGAGTTGTGTCGTCTGCATACTGAATAAGCTTATATTCCTTATCAAATAAACTAATTCCTATAATATATTTATTCTTTCTAATCATGAGAGCCATAATTTCAACCAATAAAAGAAAAATATATGGTGATGCTGGGTCACCTTGCCTGCATCCGCGCCCAATTTTAAAAAATTCTGAAAAGATACCATATTGTATTACACATAATTTTATGTCTGATAGAATTACCTTAACAAGGTTTATGAAATATTCTCCAAAATCAAAAAACGTTAATACTTTTAGAATGAATTTCCAAGATATTGAATCAAAAGCCTTTTCAAAGTCAAGGAGAATTATCATACCTGGCTGCTTCAAAATTTCTGTTTGGTATATAATATCATATATTAGTCATGTGTTTTCTCCTTTATATCTACCAGAGAGAAAGCCCTTTTGATTTTCATGTATAAGATTATTCAGGACCGACTTCAGTCGATTTGCAATAATACCAGAGAAAATTTTATATGTTGTATTTAAGAGGGATATTGGTCGCCAGTTCTGTAGAAAGTCACGGGGTTTGCTTCCTTTTGGCAAGATAGAAATTATACCTAATTTTTGTGATGAGGATAGTTCCCCTTTCCTAATACTACAATTATAAGATCTAACAATAAAATCACCAAAGTCTATCCAAAAGAATTTGAAAAAATTAGCTTGAAAGCCTTTCATATCTGGGGTTTTATCATTTTTTAAAAATTTTAAGCTTTGAAAAACATCTGATGCAGTAACAGGTGAATCAAGTTTTTGTTTCTGATCTTTTGTAAGTTTAGGTACCACAAAATCACTGAATAAAGCAAAAAGATCAACATCTTCTAGTGTATTATCTTGACATTTGTATAAATTATTATAAAAACCCTTTATTTCATTTAGTATATCATATTGATTTATAATTTTTTCATTATCATTATTTCTCAGACTTGTAATATTTTTATTTACAAAATTTCTTTTTTCAAATGCACAAAAGTATTGACTAGGTTTTTTTCCCTGCTATATCCATTTTGCCTTAGTTCTTAGAATGAGACCATCCATTTTATATTTTCTGTATTTCTCAAAATCTTTGTTTAAATCTTCTAAAATATCTCCAACTACTTCATTTTTTATTCCTCAAATAAATTTTTAACTACATTTATTTGGTCTATAAAACAATTTGTTTCCCTGTCCCTAAGTCTACTTGAATATTGTGTTGTTATTTCCCTTATTTTCATTAAAAGTACTTCCAAATATAAATCATCATCTATTTTCAACTGAACATCTTCATTCAATGTATTATATACAAGTATTTCTGAGTTTGCTGAATATTCTGTTTTTACATTGAAAATTATTTCTTTCACCTTATTTACATATGTTTTATCTCCTAATAATGAAGTATTAAATTTCCAGAAACCTGCACCCAAATTAAAATCTGAAATTCTGATTCACAATTGTACTATTGAATGATCTGGGCCCAAAGTCACCAAATTTACTCAGTACTCAAGCTCAACTAACTTTTAGCGATTTTAAGATAAAAACATGCAAACTTTATTCTGTAATTGGACATGTTTGTATATTGATGGCATACAAATGTAAGTAATGATAAAACTTTTTGCCCATTTAAAGAAAACTTCAGAAATATTAAAAATATGCTTGAGTACGTACTCAAATCTTGAGTACCGTACTCAACGTATTTATTCGTTTTTTAAATGAAAATCATAAGTGTGACGCAAAAATGTATATGTAAATGATTAAAAATAATAATATGTTTCCTAATCAATAAAATCCAAAAGTTTTATAAACAATTTTATAGTCAAAATAATGAAATAAAAGTTGAGCTTTAGTATTGAGTAAATTTGGTGACTTCGGGCCCTGTTCTATTTCCATTTAATACATATACATGTTCAACATTAGACAGTAATTCTTCAGATATAAGATAAAAATCAAGTTGTGCCATTTTCCGAGGAATTTTCCTATGCCAAGTGTATGTTTTTGTATTTGGGTTATAACTTCTCCAAGGATCTATCATTTATAAGTTTCAAAACTGTTTCTCTATTTCTAGAATTATTAACACCATTATAATTATAATAATCTAGTTCTGGATCTAGAACTAGGTTCCAATCCCCACATATTAATACAAAATCTGATATGAATTTATCAATAGTTTCTCTAATGTGGTTAAAGAAGTCAGGAAAATCATTATTAGGACTATATATGTTTATAACAGAGATAGTGATCTGTTTTTCTAGATTAATCTTTAATGCTAAAAAATGCCTAAGTTATCTTTACAGGAATCCATAATTTTTAATTCAAAGTTATTACTTAATAAAGTTGACACCCCCCTTGCATTAGATCTACCTGGAGGGAAAAAGTGTTCAGCCCCCCCCCCCGCCCCATTTCCGAAATATTTTGGTGATTTATTTTTTTTCCAGCTTTTATTAAAAAAAATATATAGGTTTTAAACATTTGTTGTCAACTTCTTGTCATTTGAACTAATTTTGACAGTACATACATCTATATTTTTGGCGTCCAAAGGGAGATAACGCCATTTAACCCCCCCCCCCCAACCCCACCAACTGAATCCGCCACTGATTACTGGATACTAAACATCAATTATGATCGACTGGTAAACATGACCGCTGTATTCTGCTTTGACCTTATCCAGGGATAGTGTTCTCCGAATTCTCAAGGATGAAAGTATTTGTTTAAAAAAATATTTGGGTGTGCATGTAGTTTTCCCTGGCAAAATAATCATATGCATAGGCGTCGGAGCGGGGACATCCCGATAGTCCGACGGTTCGATAGTCCGACGGTCCGATAGTCCGATGGTTTGATACTTTTGGTACATTTTTTACCTTTTGACCTTGACCTTTGACCTTTTTTCAGTTCATTATAGAACAATTTGACCAATTTAATGGAGAAAAGATGGGTTTGAACCCAATAAGATGGCTTTTAAAAAGTTATTACAAATTGCGTGGTGACAAAGCAGACACTGCGTCAAATATTTAAGTGACTTTTTGTTCTGTTTAATCCTCTTGATAGCCATGAGATTTAACTGTCGGACTATCGGACCGTCGGACTATCGGACCGTCGGACTATCGACATGTCACCGTCGGAGCCGGGGGTGGGGAGGTGGGGGGCTACGGGGGGGGGGGGGTTTACCCCCACTTACCCCCCCCCCCCACTTTTTTTTTTGCAAAGATAGGCATAGGTGTTGAAAATTGGGCTTTAGCCCCCAAGACGTTTCTGGCTTGTGTGTGTTTTAAGTTGGTTTAGCCCCCCCCCCCCCCACTTCTGGCGTGTGTGTGTTTTAAGTTGGTTTAGCCCCCCCACTTTCAATTTGCTTCCGACGCCTGTGATATGAAACTCAATACTACATAGTTTTATCTGTCGATCACAGTTGTAACCAAATATTGCAGGATTGAAGCCAAATGCATTTTAAATAAGTGTTTTTTCCTGCAACTTGGCACTAATTTTGGAAAATCCCCTTCAATACTCCAAGGTACAAAGTCGTTTTAGGTATACATGTAACAGATGGTCACAGAGATCTGTCACCAGGAACTGTACTATAACACCAAGCACACGGAAGGAAGTATTAATGAGTGTAAGCTTTGTGCACGAGAGGCCGTCATATTTATATGGCCAATGTATAGCAGGCGATATGAAATTGGCTTCTTAGCGCTTAGGGGGCATTAGCTGTGTTTATTTTTACTACTTGTACTTGATGTACAATAACAAATACACAGACATAAAAAACTACATTCCCATATATTTTGTGAAAATAAGGTCAGGTCCAGGGTGGTATTCATATACAAATAGTAAGGCTAGGTTTATCAATAAATTGCAAGTGAAAAAGTGCCATACTGGGTTTCTGGAGCACTTTCCCCAAAATATATAGGAATTTAAGATTTCTCTCTCTCTCTCTCTCTCTCTCTCTCTCTCTCTCTCTCTCTCTCTCTCTCTCTCGCACTCTCTTTTGTCATTGTAGCTTATATCAATCTAAGTAGGAATCTAAGTAGTATCAAAATTGACCAAAAAAAAACCCATAAAAAAAACCCATAAATGTTTTACTGGAAATGTTTTACTGAAATATTAGTAAACTCCCTTCTCGTAACCTAGTAATTTAAAAGTATTGGTCCACTGTCGTAAGGTTGATTATCACTTAAAGGGGCATCAGCTGTTTTTCAGAACAATTATCAACTCTAAATAAAATTTCTATGTTTTAATCTAAATAATTCCTAAATTTTGTGGCACTGGACATTGATCTTCTGCCACAGGCTGTTCCAGTCAGTAGCCTGCATTAACCATTTCACCCCGACTATCTGAGTGGTTTGCTCTTTTCTATTGCTTAAGACCAGTCTATAATGGTCTGTGGGGTTGAAAGGGTTAATGGTAGACATTACAGTGTCATTTGCTAACTTTAAAAGTAGTCATGTGCTGACTTTTAGTTTTTTTAATTTGAAAGTTAGCAAATGACTAGTAATATTTTCATGATACAATAAGAGTTGAACAAAATGATCTCTTTGATTTATTTTCAATATACAGTATATGGAAAGAAATATTCACGATGTACTGTAATCAATGAATGACCAACCAAACTGACAGTGGATAAACATACACAAGGCATATACGATATGTATGCACGTTCTTGAATCAAAGCGATAACAGATGGATCTGTGCGGTATGGTATAGCTGAAACACACCATTTTCGTTGGATAATTTTGCCAACGAACGAAATATTTTGCTGTTTCTGAAGACTTTATACCCCTTTCCAAATTGAAAAAAAAACCGGTTTGATCGACCATTTTGTTTCGCTATACTTGTTTATATGTTTATAACTTTAAAATAACAGAGTCAAAAGCTCGGGTGAGTTAACTAAATCATGCGTGGTCCGTCGTCCCGCTGGCGTATGACTGGTAAACCACATTGATGAAAATAGATGTTCGTGTTAAGCTGTTCATTTAAGGGCTATGTTCCATAATACTTTGGATTTTTTTTTATCAAAACCAATCCTTAGAAAACTCTCCTATCACCTGTAAAACACGTGCAATATCACTTTTATGCGACAGAAATAACTTTCAAATTCATTTTACCACGTTCTGATTCGCAAAATGCAGCATTATTACACGGAAGTTTGACTTATGTCATTTGCTAACTTTTAAATTGCTCACTTTTAAATTTCCAGTTTAAAAAAGTTAACGAATGACACTTATATAAACGTGCGATATATATATATATATAGATAGATATAGATATATATATATATATATACAGCTAATCGCTGAATAAAGTGTCCTCTGTCATCAATCAAACAATCAAACAGTTCGAAAATTGTGACAACAATATTATATTTCATAAATAGATAAATAAATAGGTGTGTATTTAACCAATGGTGTTTCAGAATTTTTAAGTTCACTGCCTTTCTAACAATTTTCGCGTGTGTGCATACGCTCACGGTCGTTAGACAGAAACCAGGAAGTTTCTTTAAAAAGGTCAAGTGACAATCTCGTGACATCTAGCGGAATTTCAAGATATACAATCCACATCATAGCCCGAATAAGCTAAATCTCATGAAATAAAAAATTAAACGTCTCATTTTAAATGCCAAATTATTTTACATAAAATAATTATCATAATTGAAATAACCATGCATTATTTCGACCCAACACAAGTTAAAGCACAGGCTAGTGCCGAGTCGTATTATCAGTACGTTGATTTTAGATTAAACCTTATGAATTACGTCAATAAAATAATATTCTATAATATCTAGAATTTGTAAAATTGGGAAGAAATGTTGAAATGTTGTGATGAGTTACTTTATACAGCAGACATATCGACTGTTCAGTTAATTTAGATCCAAATGAACCATTTTTTCAACAAATTATTTGCTACTGTAAACTACACTCCTATGATTCGAATATTTGCATAGGCTTAGCCCCCCCCCCTTTTTTTTTGCAAGGATAGACATAGGTGTTGAAAATTG